>NW_027018682.1:3615829-3640173 GCF_013076305.1 Rhopilema esculentum | reverse complement strand
ACGATGCAAACTGAAAAGTCGGAAGTCTTAATCAAAGCATGTTGTAGTTTTGTAGGATATTGCGTCCAGTAGCAAGAATAGGCAATGAGATGATAAAATACAGAAAAACAGCATACGTACAGCGTAAGGATCTTCAAATGCATAATTATTTAGTCTTAACAGGGCCATGCCACCCCCCTCCCACTTTCTTACGAAGCAAGTAGTTTTAAAGCTGCAGTAAGAGAGGTAAGAAGCCTTGGGCCCCTACTTTTTTAGCCTGGGCCCCCTAAAGTGCAAAGGTCGGGCATTTGAAAGTAATGGCTTACTCACCAACTCATGTTGAAGAGAAAATCGATCTAGAAATAATCATTGCAACTGCAGCGTACAGATTTCCTGTTTTGTGGACTGGCTCATAGTGAGAATCCAGAGAAAACAACTGCACGGACAGTTAGAATAACTCATAGGTTACTCAGAGACATTCCAGACGATGAGAATGTTAATACTCCAAATGAATGGGACAGATCTGATTGAATATCGACAAGTATGATGCACAGGTTTACAGGTGAAGTTCTCTCGTGCCTTTTTAAGAGTCATTGTTAGCAATGAACTTTAGCGCGTAATAAGTCGTCCAGGCGACTATACAAGCAATGGCGGTAAACTTCTACGGATCAACCAAAATTAATTTTGGGACTGTCTGGAAAGTCATTATGGAATGCCTATGCAGCGCAATGGCCCCTTTTTAGCAATAAGTCTTCTAAAAGGGACTTTTCCGTTTGCCTCATTTTTCAAAAGAGCCTGGCTGATATAGAAAAATTGGATAGACTTGATTCTATCAAATCTTAACAGTTTGCAAGTTAACAGGTTTGTACCTTGAAAATTGATGAAAACTATTTGAAACGTTTTGTTTAACAAAATTTTCATTTCAGTTATTGTTCGAAGCTTCCTTCGGGTCAGTATACATCTCTGAGACCGACCTTTAAAATTCAAAAACACGCTGATTATGGTGAATTCATGGCTATTGTCAGTTTACCGATAAACTGTCCTGTGAGAGAAACAATCGAGGTATGCATGATGTCTGAGCAACGACGTCGAACATTTTGAGTGACATTTGCATCACGTGTTTGAATGAGCCTATAATGATTTCTCTGATAAATTTTGGTTGGTGATTGTTGTGATTTAATCGATAGAAAGCATTCATACATTTCTCTATTGCGGATCTCTGCCCCTGGTTCGAAACACTATAGTAAGCAACATGACCCAAATTAGTTTTTCGTAAATTATTCAACAAATATAGGAAAATATACGAAATAATAAGAGATACATTTGGAAGGAAAATGCTCTTCAATGTCAATAATTTAGTAACGAAGCTACCAGTGGTGGCGCATAGGGGGTATGAGAGGCTAACTACCCCTCCCCCCCCCCCCATTTGTCAAAACATGGTCCACATGTTTCTTCTTAAAATTGATTAAAATGCGTTAGGTAGGGGTAGATCATATTTCCAAAAAATTAACCTTCTACAAAGCACTGAAACGAGGAAAATGGGCGTGGTTCCACTGGCCACGCTCATTACCCTCCCACTCTGCAGTGGCTGGCGCCACCACTGGAAGCTACCTCCTCTCATTGAAGGGAGTGCGTAGGCCTATCCTACCATTGGTGTTGGTTGCTCAATTCGTCGTCATCAATTGAGGCAAACACGAAAGAGTTGTATTGCTATTAAACTCTGTTAAAACAAGCCAAATTAATATATCAAGCTCATATTGCACAGGTTTTTTTATGACATCATATTTCATAACTGTATTCATTCGCTCCAGTTAATTCCAGTGGATTTTTACTTGAAGGGCGATTGGCTTCCAACCGAAAAACTAGCAAGAATCTCTGCGGCAAAAGAGGCGTGTGTTCGTCTTTGGAAGGCTAAAGAACTTGATGACTATTTCGTACCAATTAAAAGAAACTACGAATCTGACGAAACCGATGAAGATGAGGATGAAGTTGTGCATGCTGGAAGTGCCTGTATGAGTACGCCATTTGTTTATCAAAGAAAGGTAAGGAGAGTACTTTCATCGAGAGGCAGCGTTTACATCATTAGTGGTAACAAGAGAATGACTTTAATATACATCGCAGGAGTGTCAGCAGGAATTCTCAAAAAATTGTTTCTAAATCTACTGTGGAACAGATTACGGAGAATGGGGCTAACAAGTTTTGGGGAGGGGGTTATATGCAAAAGGCCAAAAGGATTATTTTTAGTACAGTTTTGAAAATTACGGGGAGGTTTAGTCCCCACATCCTCTTCCATACTTCTGCAGTCCCTGTATGGCTTTTCAACCGTTTTTCCGGGATCAAGTGTTGCAAGAACAGCCAATGCTAAAGAAAATATCATCAAGTATCGTCTTGCCGTGTGAATCTGCTTAGGGGAAAAGTGGATGATTATTCAGAGAGCCAAGGCTGATAGGAGAGATAATTTTCTCCACAATGCCCAATTGAGCAAACATTAGCAGAAATAGATGCAAGAAGATTGGCAAAGGCGATCGACTAGTTTCCTACACATGGCCTGTTTTTTAGCTTATATTTACATTGATTTTAGTTGGTTTATTAATGCACTTATTTGTGTGGCCGGGCTTCCAAGTACTAACAGCTTAGGTAATACCTTTCACCTTTTTTCTTAAGGTGTGTTCAGAGAAAAGATTACATTTTATTGTAGCTCTGTAATATAAGCATGAAAAACAGGAAGTGAATGTTTGGCCGTCCAATTTTTCAATTCTCCTTAAACATCGCAACAATTGTTTTATTTTGGCTCAAAATTGATGACAAAAGCTCTTTTTTTAGATCCCAGACTGTTTTGAGTTCGAAGGACCTTTTCCTTCATCTGGCTTATATCTCTATGCTTTGGAGATAGTTCTGGAGAAACCAAAGACTGGTCAAGAGTCTTTATGGAATATCTGGTATCGTGAAAATCGTCGACAATATGGCTTACTTGTTGCCAGGCCATTACCAAAGGTGTGAAGTAATTGCTATTATGTTCTGTATTGGAAATAAAACACAAGAGAACGTATGTTTAGTAAAAACGTAATAGAATATTTTACCAAGTGTGTGGTTTCTTTGACTCCACCACGTGGTTCTCTATGGCTATTCAATTTATTAATTATTCTAATTTATGCAATGCTGATTCAATAGGTACATAAATCACAACAGTACAATTGCTTTCTTACGTTTTAAGCGTTTGGTTTGAGCAAGAAACTGCTTGTACACAATGAGCTCTAAATGTAGTATTTTGATTAACGGTTCAGTTTATTTAAACTCATCATAGACATATACAGTTATCTAAATGACTTACTGGCAATCAGTAAATTTACAATGCACTTCTAAGGGCTGAACAGTTACCTTTTTGCAATGCCATTGTCGTTGAATAGAAAACTTTGAACCATTTCTCTCAAGTAGCATTTTATAGCTATTGGCTTAAGTAATTTTGTCTTTTCATATCAATAACTTTTTTATTATACATGATAATTCGTTCTCATATTCATGGATCATTGAGGGTATGTGATTTAAGAAGTAAATTATCTTCATTCCTACTTTACTTTATGTGACATTATTCATGTCTGGAACATTGAGACTCACTACTGGCCCCTCTATAACTCCTTTCTGTCCCTCCCCCCTTCCGACTCGTTCTGAAATCCATAGAGTGAAAGATTTTTGTTGCAACAGAGATCAGGACAAAAATATTCTTTAATAACAGAACAAGGACCAGTTTACATACAGCTCATATCAACACAGTGTAAACGAAACAACTTTCAGCCGTGACAGTGTAAACCAAATCGGTGAAAGATCAATCTAAACGGGGTCTCCGATTTACCAATATGGAGTAAATTCAACGTATATTTATTTTTAGGTACCGTGCTTCCCGCTGTTTACCCAGGCTGGAGAAGTCAGAGTAAGTGTAAAACTACAAGAGGGCGATGTCTGCCTGGACCGTCTGGAGCTTGAATGCGTGAAGAGTTTCCATAAATCAGCAATGACGATGTTTGCTGGTGATTTTGCATCTGGGAGATCTTTTTCCCTTGATAATGCTAAGTCAAAGGCTCTTCTTGTTGTTCTTGCAAGTGACTCTCATTCGCTTACAAAAAGAAAGAAGCAGCTGTTCGATTGCAAGTTTATGAGTGAAGTATGTGACGATCATTTCTATCCTGCAGATGGGGACCTCGATGATGCAGTGATAAGCAAGACCTACCTCGGAGACAGGAAAAGCCTGTATTATGTTGCTGCAGTTAGAAACGATATATTGATCACAGATAGAATTGCAGCTGGCAAGGTAACATTTGAAGAATACTATAGAAACAAATACGGAAAGATTATCAGTCAAGAGCAACCGTTGTTGCAGTCTGTCCATGCAAGTACAAGGATCAATTACACTGCCCCTAGGTATAGCAGCAAAGAGTGGAACAGCTCAAAAAGCGCATCTGTCGAGTTCTTGGTACCAGAGCTTTGTCAGCGGAAACGGATTCCTGCTAGCTTCCACTGTCAATCAGTGTGCGTGCCATCACTCCTTTTTAGGCTCGAGACGCTTCTTGCTGCCGAAGAATTAAGACAGCTGATGATTCGAGATATCTCTCCTTCGCATTTGAATTGCCGCTGTGTCAATAAAAAGGAGAGGGAATGTTTTGATGAGATAATGCGAAAACCGAAAAAGAAAAGAGGCGGTGTTTGCAGGTATGATACAAATTTTGAGCGTGAATTTGAAAATTTAAAGCTGGATGATGCATGTGGAAATCTTGGTGAATTATTGCACGGAAAAAACCATGGCAGAGACAAATGCGTCAAATTAGAGGTGGTCCTACAATCGCTAACAACTGCCAAAGCAAACGCTGGCTTTGACTTGGAGAGACTGGAGACCCTTGGTGATTCTTTTCTGAAGGTTGCAACATCTATCTACCTGTTCTACAAATACCCGATGAAGTACGAAGGAAGGTTGACAGAAAAACGTAAGCAGCTTGTTTGCAATAAAAAGCTGTTGAAAGTGGCAAAGCAGAAAGATTTGCAGCACGTTATGTGCAATACGTCATTTGGTGTGAAGCTTACAGGAAAGGATGAGGATACGGTGTATGACCATGCCAAAACTCTTTGGTTGCCTCCAATGTTCGCAGAGGTATCGTCTCATTTCTGCTAATTTTACTGCCTTTTGCCTGTATAGCTTGCTAAAAACGAGTGATTTGTACATATATAAAACTCTTGTTGTTTCAAAACATTGGTAAAGCGAACCACTAGTGCTGCCTGCAAAACTCGTAATCCATTCGCCTGAACATTAGCACAAACTGTTTATTGCACACGTTTCATCGAACTATCGATTTTATGGCATCTTTGTTGAAGATATAACATTTTTTGTTAGATTTGATTAGTTTTTGAAAATTCTCTGCTGTTTTTAAAGCTCTATGAACCGTCAGAATATAGACCGTCAGAAAATGTTTTTTGCATAAAAAGTAACTGGCTTGAAGCTAGAGAATTTCTTCTCTATTAAATCTATAGCATAATTTCTAAAGAAATATTTCCCATAAAAGTTGAAAAACGGAGGTTATGTATTCCAGGTCTTAAGCCATTCATCTAGTGAGGAAGAAAAGGTCCCTGTCGCTCCTTGTCACATTATCAGAGACAAATCATTAGCAGATGCCATTGAAGCTCTCATAGGCGCATTTTTGGAGCACGATGGAGTAAATGGTGCGCTAAAGTTGATGCAGTGGTTTGGAATTGACTGTTTCCGCAGCTCTCTAACGCTTATGCCTGCTCCAAATTGTAACAGCGCGTATGCTGATTTTGATCTGCCTCATGCAGCAATCTACGAAGAAAATGCGGAAAACCGAGCCTTTGTCACAAGACAGTACAAAAAAATGAGACTTTCTGCTGTTGAAAAAACGATAAATTATGAGTTTAAAGATAAATCGTTTTTGGTGCAGGCCTTTACGCATATGTCATATCATTTAAACAAAGTCACGGGCTGCTATCAACGGCTGGAATTCCTTGGTGATGCTGTATTGGACTTCCTGATCGTAGGGCACCTATGCTCTAACAATGGAGACCTAGACCCAAGCAGTTTAACAGACATCAAATCAGCACTGGTGAATAACAACACATTTGCCCTGCTCTCACTCAAATATCGTCTTCATAAAGGTTTGATGAGGCTGGAGTCAAAACTTGATTCAGTGTTGAGCAGGTTCGGTGACCTCACGAAAGAAGAAATAAATGATAATTTTAAGGTGTGTAACTTATATGATTTTATAAATTTATTACATCGGTATCTTAATTCATTAATTATAAAGTCGATGAACTAAACTTGCATCCTACTTTTTTTGGATACATGTGACAAGGAAGTGAATGTTGATTTCCTTCGCCTTTGCCGAGATCTGGTAAGAGGGATTTTATTGAGATTGTGAAGAAAGACAAAAATCCACCTTAAGTTTCAGTTAATTTCAAGACAATTTTTTTGCCAAGCCATTGTTTTCTTTTACTGTAATAAAATAAACAAGAATACCTATATGTTACATAACCTGGAGTTCCTCTTTCATCATCGCGACCTGAAGCTCAAGGAAATGCCAGGCGGCCGGCTCTTTTCTGTAGGATGCGAGCTTCCTGGTGCTTTTGATTTCCGTCCACCATAACTCCATAGACTCAAAGACATTTCATCTTTGAGCTACTTCAATGCATTTTATTTTTGTTTTCAACTGATAAGACGAAGAAGGTATCGAATAAAAAAGGCAAGGTAAAGAGAGCAAATTAAGGGTCAAGGTCCTTTATATCGGAAACAAAATATTGCATGATCTCTAGATGAAAAATTAATATAGCTACATAGTCCATCATTATAGTTATGATTGCTGCTTAAATGCCAAATATTGTCAAATGTATTTGATTGCAAAGATTTTTATACTTTTAACACCCGCTATCTTGAATACCTCTCATCTCGAACATTCGATATCTTGAATTAGTTTCAATTTCACTTTTGATGTAGTACAGGGTTCGTTATTTGAAACCATTCGCTATATTGACTAACTGCCATCTCGAACAAATGCCTATTTCCTGTGAGAATTTCAGACAGCGTTTGTCAACTGTACTTTTGCAATCATTTTGTGTGGTCTATTTAGAGCCCATTCATGATTCGACTGACGTCTGACGATGATCCAGACGAAGGCTATCATGCACCTAAAGTACTTGGGGACATCTTTGAGTCATTGGCAGGGGCAGTGTTTCTTGACAGTGGTCTTGACTTTCTGCAAGTATGGAGAGTTTTTTATCCCATACTGAAGCCGTTAATTGGTGAGTTGGTAGATATTTGGTGCCATGTGATGGTACTTGGATTCTTTGTCTTATCTTAACCTATGTTGTTGGGAGGGTTTAGCACCGCTGCTAGCAAGAGTTAGCTGAAAATGGGCGCGGTGATTGTGGGAAAGGGAGGCTATCTTACCCAAGTGCGAACTTTTCAGGGAAAATTATGAAATTTTCCTTCTTCTTGGGGTTGATGAACATTTTTCTATATCCCCTCAAAAAATGTGATTCCCACTTAACACCCGAGCTGCTAGGTATAGATATTTTTTTAGAGTGGGGAAAAGGATGCATCTTGAGGTTTTGAAGAGACGTTATAAGTAAGTAGAAAGAAAGTAAGTAGAGATATTATGAGTCAGAGTCTCCAAATTATGACGTAGCTACTTTCGCTTTATTCGTCATGAGTCGTGAAAAATCTTGCTTGTTTTTTAGATGCCTACGTGGAAAACGTGCCTTTAAATCCAGTAAGAGCAATTAAAGAGAAATACCCACAAGCCTCCTACAGGTTTGTTTGTTTTCAAATATTGGTTAAGATGTTACTTTGCGAAGTTTGATTAGTATATTTACAAAATTTCTGCTAGTTTGCCATGAACATAACGTTTAAATATAACGAGCAGCATTTACGTTTAAATTGGGTGCTGAAAAAAGCTTCAGTTGATTACTTAGAAAGTGGTGAAATTTACCAGTAAATCACAGATACAAAACAAATAAAACACGTATATGCTGAATAAATCTTTTATCAAGTAACGAAAAATTACTCAAATTTCATTAGCATCTTCATTTGATTCATACAGTCTTTTCTTGTTCAATAGGTTTGAAAACATGACAAATGGAAAGTGCATGTGTTTTTGGCGGATTGACGAAAAGGAATTTTACGGCATCGGACAAAACCGAAAAATGGCACAAGGAGCTGCCGCTCAAAAGGCTTTGCTCGAAGTTTGATCTGCTTTACGAGCAAATATCTCCATTTTCTACGGCAGATAGACACTGTGTTTGCAAAAAAGAATTCTTTGCACTATATTACGTAGTGTCGTCGTTTTGTAGTTCATAACTTTTTAATCTTTACGATTGGCGTTACAAAGCAATAATTTTTTAATTGACTTAGCTTTGTTTCTTGTATTTTAATGCTCTATTCTTTATTCCTCAGCTAAGGGGGCTGCCCTCTCCTTTTTGCTATTGTGGCACAAGGTGGTCATGTCTTTTCGCTCACAATACTCCTTCTTGCAAGTAATCACCCAAAGGATTTGTTTGATGTAATACGGTGTCTTGTTTAGCGCCACAACCTTGTTAAAACCAACTGAACGTTTCGTTGGAGCATTGTAAAATATTGTTTAAATTTGTTATGTGTTGATCAATATGCGATGTGCCCAGTTAGATTTGAAAGCAACCGAAATTGTTGTGCGGATCCAGCATTTTTCATAGTCATTCGCAATGGATTTTGGGTATGAAATAAAATCGTTGATAGAGATCCTTGTCACGGTTTAGAGGTCTTTTTACATTTCTTTATCACTTAGTTATGTGGTGGCAGGAACCGTGCACCAGTTTAATAGTGGAGGGGCTGAAATGGGTGTGCCTGAAAATTTTTTCAGGCCACGCCCTCTAGAGCGCCGGAAAACGCCCCTTTTAGAAAATACTTGCTTATTTCTGCTCAATTCTTATAAACAGTCTGGTTTAGGGAAGATATCAATAACTAAAAAAATAGATAAAATTAGCTTGAGGGTAACAAAACACCAAGCTGACAAAGTTAAAAAATGCATCATACCATTAAACAAGATAAAACATCTAGAAAATGAACGAAAAGGTTTCCAGTCAAGAAGAACTGCTACTTCATGGGAGTAAGCTATCCAAAGTTGCGTTAGAGTAAACCTTCAAAAAATTTTTTCGGCCTATTGTTGCAAATAAGGGGGGCTATAGCGGTGCATAGATAGAAGCCAGTTTTATCTCTGAAAGTTGAAGGGTTAGGGTTAACCGAAAACTCTGCTTAAGCCTACTGTTTCTATAATTTTTCTCTTGATAGCATTCCTTTTTTGAATATTTTCAACGTCCTTTAATTCAACTCAACTTTTTTATATAATGCTACCTAAATTACAGTTAAATTTGCATTATATGTGACCATAAAAGTTCATTATTTTATACGAGCTACAAGCAGTGCAACAAAAGTATGGACATACAGTTGATTCTGCTTATAGTCACATCGCTTAAAGTTTTACTACCAGGGCTGCTGCTAGATTTTTTTTTTTTATTCCTCTAAAAAGTTACAATTTACAGATAACGAAATACTCTACTAACAAAATTACTATACAATACTACTAGAACGATACCCCGGGGAGCAGTAAGCTATGTCTACCCAGTGGCGCAGAGAGGGGGGCAGGGGGGCAATTTGCCCCAGGGCCTCGGCCTGAAAAAGGCACCGAAATTATTTTGAAAATTTTTTTAAAATGTCTAGAAACTGAAAATGCATTTAAAGATATATTTGTTAATATCGAATATGATGGCAGTAATTTCATTGGGTCCGTACGCTGGGTCTTGTTTGAATTAAAGGTCTATTAGCTTTATTTATTGAGTCTGGGGCCCCGAGAAAAGCTGAATAAACCTTAGATCACATATTTTACGGATTCATCTTTTAACCTGAGTTTCCCTGAGTTTCGCAAAATCGTACTTATTGATGGAAGGGATCCCTGATAAAAAATTAGCTAACCCATATAATCTTGTTTTAATCTATGGCCCATTCAGGTGAGTTATGTTTGCATTTAGACTCGTTGCATAAAGCTATATTATATTTTTGGGGCCCCTTTCAGCAAACTAGCATTAATAAAGAACCGCTTACGTTCAACAATGACTCAAGACAGACTATCAAGCCTCGTGACTCTTTCGATCGAGCACGAACTAGCAAGACAAATTGATTACGACAATATAATTGATCAGTTTGCAACTGAAAGAGCAAGAAAAGTTAACTTTTGAAGGACGAAAGAATTGAAAAGCATAGTTTAAATAAAAGTGCGTAGAATAAAAGTTTGCTTTCATTTTAAATTTTAATATTGCGTGGTTCACCAGAAAAAAACAGTCAGAATTGAAGGAACACATTTTGAAGTCCTCTTTAATCAGCTAAAAGAATGTGGTCAAAGAGCGTATTTAAATCGCTTATCTTTAGAATTAATGTTTTTTATTACATTTTATGATATTTTAACCATATTCTATAACGTGCGCAAACGTTTGGAAATAATGGGTGTTTCCCATTTTAAAAAGGGCGTGGTCTCGAAAAATTATTCTATCCGACTCTAGGGCCCCAACCGGGACTTTGCCCCAGGGCCCAGGCCGCCTCTCGGCGGCCCTGTGTCTACCCCCGAGGCCATTACACAAAACGTAAAAAATAACATTCAAGATACAAGTAAGGGGAACCTTGAAGCCAAATTATTGCGAGTAAAGATTTGAGGGCTCAGTAACAAAGAGTGACAAGTACTATGTTTGGCTGCAAGCTTCCCTAAGACATCACAAAGAGAGAGAAAAATAGTATTTATACGACTACTGAACTGGACACACACAGAGGCTGTTAGATTCCAGAGGCCCCGGGGCAAAACCGAAAGAAAAGTGCGAGGAAAACGAGCAGAAATCGTTTGCGACCATGCCTTTAGATTAGCTTAAGGTGGCAGTCTACCTTGAAAGCAGCAATATGGAAAACTGACCAAAACTTGATAATGGCTTGAGCTTGAAGCTTGAAATTTTCAGGTTATAAAAAATGTAAGATTTAAAAAGCAAAATTAGATGTCTGGAAGGGTGTGGCAATGACGTTGCCATAGAAACATAAAAACAAAGGCCGAACTCCTGCAAATTGTGGAAATGATATCTCATGAATGCTAAAGGCTATGGTGAAAATTTTTTAGCAACAAGTTTCTACTTACATAATCTATGCAATGAACACACAGTTTTATGATACCAAGTCAGCTAGATATTTTATTGTGAAAAGTTGAGTTTTCTAAAATATTTTGTGAAATATTTCTTCTATCAAAAATCTATGTATTTATTGCATAGAGCATTAAAAGATACATATTATTTGAAAATTTCATCTTCATATCTTATACAGAGCCAAAGATATCTTAATCACAAGCTTAATAGATGTCCGTATTTGAGATTTGAGAAAAGTGCATTTGAAGTTTTGAGATGTACTGATTAACTAATTTTTCTTATCTTTTGCAACTTGACTGAATTTTGGTTGTGTATCACATATAATGTACCCATAGATACAACCAAAAATGTTAAAAGAAGTCAATAATAATGTTTAGAGGCATCATAAAGGTAACTGGGGGCTCAAACTGGTTGAAATGTCCATGTTCATTACTCGACAGGTCCGTCGACTTTCTGGGTCTCTTTTTCTTTCCTTCCTTATTTCCTCTTTTCCTTTTTAGACTTGCATCAACTACCTTTTTAGAAATGTTTTCAGGCTCTGCAGAAAGACCAAAAGCCCTTGATAAATAGCTATTCCTAGCTACATCAAGTCTTCGCTTCTTTATTGCTTGAAATTTTTGTCTCCGATCTTTGTATTTCTGTGATGTTTTTAAGGTGGCAGCTTGTAATTTTTGTCTCTGATCTTTGTATTTCTGTGAAAACTTCCTTGCAGCATCTTTCAGCCTTCTATTGTCAACAGTTTTCAAATAATTTAAAGTTTGTTTGGCCACATTTAAGTTGTAATGCCTTCAAAACATCTGCAATTGATGATGGCCCAATATTGAAATTTCCAACAGAATGGCAAACAGTGATTGTAACTTTTCGTTTTCCACTAAATCACTGATCTCTAACCACTAAACCTGACAGGTTTTTGGACATCATGCCCATACCATACCATGCAAGGACTCATTCCAGTGGATGGTTTATCAAATTCAATCATTGTATGCTCTTCTATTTCAATGATCTCTATAAGCCTAGCAGCTGCTTCATTCATAATGTTTTCACATACATTTACTGACACTTCCTCAAGATTTTTTAACTGTTTGCCATAAGGTGACTTTGAGACAGTGTTTGGAAGACTCATAAGCCAAAAGATCTCTCCAACCCAGCACATTCAGTTTCTAGTAAAGCAACAACTGATCTACAGTTTATTTCATATGTGGTCTGTCCCCCTTTCTTGTCTGCCCTCTTAGATCCACTGAGCTGTTCACTGGTCTCAAGTGGTGAACTTGTATGACAATGGCTACATACAAGATAATATTTCTCTGCAAGGCCAAACTTATTGCTAAACTAGAGGCCAAACTAAGCAGCAGGCTTAACTGTGCCTTTGGATTCCTACATGTACGACAAACAGCAATTTTGTTGATTGCATTCATCAAAAGTTTCTTATCTATAAGGCTGTAACCATCGTCAGCACTGCCAATATTGCCAGCAGCAGCATCCTTCGTTTCTTTTATCCGGAAATTGGTCTTTTTATGGGACTAAGGTTTTCTGAACCAAAGAAAGAGTTCAAAGTTTATAAAGTGAAGCACTGTGTTCCTCTAATTCTTTGCTTTGATCCGTTGTTGCTTGTGAAGACGAGGTAGGCAGTACATCTTCATCACCTTTTCGCTTTGGCCTAAGTAATCCAAATCCTTGTCATTGCTTCGAATACATAGTTTTTTCTACTTCCAGCAGATCTTTTTCTTTTCTTCGCTTTACCGACCTAAATTTTCGATTAAAAACTCTCTTTTCAGGGCGTTCATTGTCGGATAAGTTCGCTTCATAAACAGAAGGACTCTTCGAACAACTTTCGTCGGCCAGGCCAAACAGAAACTATGCTTCATTCGTTCCCTGTGTTTTTTAAAGTGGTATAAATGCATTTTGGGATAGGGTAGAAGACCATAGATTACGTAATATAATTTTTTTTCAAAAACGGGTCCCATGGGTGTCAACAGACCCCCTAGCAACCGATAGAAACTTGGTTGCTAAGGAAAGATGATCAGCCCAGGGGATAAATAAATCAAATTTTCGCAAAAACTACAACAGTTACGGGAAAACTTCCTTCAAAATCAAATTTTGCAGTAATTTTCCTGATCATATCCAAGGAAAAAGGAATTTTGACAAAATTTTCATAACTGACCATTTTCATGGTAGACTGCTACCTTAAATTTGTTAAATTTCTTGCAATTATTTAAAACGTTTTACTGTTCTTAGTCATATTTCTGTTACTTTTAATTAAATCTATTTTCAATGGAACTCATTACTTTATGGGGCCCTCTAGAGTCTATACCGCAAGGTTCCCTTGCCCCCCCCCCCTCCTCTCGGCGGCTCTGCCCACTTCCATTTACAGTAGCATAAACTTTAGATCCACATCACAAAAACTATTCAATTTAGGACCATTGTCAGTAACACTCCGTGTACTGTCAACTTTTCGAGTAGCATCAATTGTCTACTTTAGGATGGATTTATCCGATAGAAGAATTTATCTGAAGTGAAATTCTGAATAACAAAAGAGGACAATTTCCTTGTAGATAGATCCCAGCTTTAGTCTTTATATCTTTTATGTTTTTAATTTTACTAATGAAATATGTATTTGAAATTCCAACTTAGGTTTTGAGTATAAAATGAAATGTTATCTTTGGCAAAAGAGGGATCTTGGTAACAGTGACGGTTTTGCGGTATCCTAGGGGGCTACAGCCTAAGGCCCCACGCTAATGGTAGCTGGGAGGGGCCACACAAATAGAGGCCCGCACACTGCATATGATTTCAGCCGCGAGCTCTGCTGTCCCTAAAACCCCTCCTGCTCGGTAGGGCACCCACCATACCACAATGGTCTTCGTTCATTCTGAAACAGGAAGCTGAGATTGCGCTTGCGCACTGTTTTACAACATAGGTGCAATCCAAAGCAAGATGGCGGTCGACATTTATAAGGTGTCAGCTAAGTTGCAGCATGATCTTAAAATAGTTTGACCGGATAACACGCCAGAAATCAACATTTGACATATTTTGGAGATGTAAAATTAACCAATAGTAAAGATGCTAGCAGAAAATTCTGGACAGCTATTTGTTAAAGTTGTATTATCGTCATCGTGATGTTTCACAGCAGAAAAGGAAGCCACGATGTGAAGAGGGCGAATTCAAGGTTTATAGACCCTCGGAGAGATACTCACACTCGATTCAGAGCCCTAAGAACGTTGTTAGGTGAGAACGTTTCCTACCATAGCATGTCTTAACTCAGTAAACTTCATTGTTTTTAAGAAACAAACTTGTACTTGTATCTCTCCTCTCTGTTTTGTGATATATGCCATTTTCATACCTTATTGATTACTTCAAAATAAATATAACAATATTTGCCAGTTTATCCATATTTCCGTCATACATACATGAGAAGCTGATAGTGGCAATCTGCTTGAGTAATGATTACATGATTACAATTGCACCTAAAAAGTTTCCAACTGCTTAGGTAAATCATTTTTGCCCTTAAAAATTCTTATGCAAGGATAAGTCTGGTGTTTAGCTGAGGAAAATGATGCTATGATGAAATTAGAAGCGTCTACTCTGATAACTGATTGACTGTTGAAAACCTCTTAGAAATATTATTTTAGAACATTTCAATCCCTTGTTCACAATCTTAGTCTAATTTGATATAAGATTGACCTTACTTACTTTATATTACTATGTCCCAACACCTTTTGCTGACCATTTAAATTTCCCATTGGCTAGACTACAAACTAAACCTATTGTTATGTATCCAATCAGCAACCTAGGGCTAATTAATGTTTTCTGGGCCAAAAACATGCTGAAAAGCCTATTGTTAACTCTGAGTGGTTGAATGACAGGACACAGTGCCTGCCTAGCTTGTGAGATGATCTCTTTTGTGATAAAGACTAATTTTAGTTTAGTCTGCTCAATTCGCATGAAATAATTCAAAAAATTATTCTCTTCAGATCAGCAACCTCTTGGTGAAATCAAGAAACTATTTCAAAGACATTACGTAGATATATATTACATTTTCTATGAGGAATTGAATGCCCTTGTTGCTGCATTCAAGTCAAAAGGTAACCGCAGTTTGATTTCGTTATACAGATATGATGACGATAATCTATTGGTTTCTAACAGTTAGTAATGCTTGGCTGCAAACTAACTTTTTTATTACCCCATAATTATTGCATGATGGCATTTGTATTAATCAAAAGCTCTTGATGAATGAGTTTAGATCAAAATAGTTCCCTAGGGTCATTGTTAATGACTGGTATTTGAAACAGAATATTTTATCAATAAATGTAATAAGAGTCTAGGTGTATTGCTAATAAAACATTTCTTCTGGCAAACCTCAGCAAATAGGAATTATGAATAAAAATTAGTAAAATTAAAATACGACTTTGTACATGAAGTTTAATATTATTGCAATGTACTCAAGCTTCATGTGTATGGTCATATTTCAATTATTCTAACTTTTATTTATTATTCATTTGACGTACAACACCATTGACTATATTGATTACTTAACAAAAAGTCTTTGGAAAGAAGAAAATATTTTGCAGAAGCTATTTCCAAATCGTTCACTTAAAATGTTTTTGATTATTTGCATTTTACATTCAATTAATAATTTTATGCACATATTGTATTTCAATCTGTTTTGTATATCTTTATGTCATGTTATGCTTATAGAAGGGTTCATAAAACTCATCACCAGGATCTGCCTTTTATAGGTTACAGATCATTTAAAGAAGAGTTAGAAGGACTTTTACTAATCCTTGAGGTATATTTTAATTTTGCTTATAATTTAATTTCAACAGTAAGCTAGATCTTGCTAAGCAAGGTCTTGTTTATTTGGAAAAATAATTTGTTGTAAGTGTTCCAAAACATCAATTTTGCATGGTGAGTTTTCAGATTTTAATTGATCTACTCTTATAAGTAAAATTATAGTTGAAGGAACTATGAGGAACTATTAATCATTAAAGTAAGGTTTAATTATCTATTTACTTGTAGAAGTTGCTACTTCTTGTTCCTGAAAGAATATATGAAAGATGGCAGTTCAACAGCATTGGTACGATTTTTCAGATATAGATTCATACTAATCAAATCTTGCTAAATTCTTAACATGGGTGCATATTTGTATAATGTAATTGACTAATTCATTTCAATCTTCTAGTTTAACTGACATAGCTAGGCAATGAATTGATGCTAACAATGATGATAATAATAATATGTCTAGATATACTGGTGACTTGAAAGTCAGAGGCTACTTAGAAAAAGACAGTACCTCATTTTCAGTTACCTAGAAAAAAACAGGATAGCCAAAGGTCTCACTTGAGCTAATGAGTACCTGACCGAGACCCTGAACAGCTTTTTCCTCCAATATGGAAACATGTA
The DNA here is from genome assembly GCF_013076305.1 of Rhopilema esculentum. The sequence continues at coordinate 3,623,592 of NW_027018682.1, read as the reverse complement.
TTAGTCAGTGGCGGACACTTGGGGGGGGCAAGGGGGGGCAACTGCCCCCCAATACTTTAGAGAACAATGGTCTTTTGTTCTTAAACAATGGGAAATGTGACATCATCTCATTAAAACAATAGGCTTGCCCCCCCCCAATATTTGACCAAGTGTCCGCCACTGGTATTAGTAGAACTTAAGTATGAATTGCTTCCCTTTTTCAGCATGAAGAAATTAGGTAAAATTAATTTAAATCTAACAAGTGAAGATGAATTTTCACCAAATTTACAGCTTTTGAGTAGCTTTTAAGTTTGTAATAAAGTCTTTGTAGGAAATTCAATTGATGAAGCGCTGGTTAGTTTGTTGTTTTATGTTAACTGGTAGTGACTACAGCTGTTTGCATTTGGGGTTATTTTATGTGACTTTGTCCAGGTTAGGAATGATGAATTTATATTATCTTGGCAGATTTTGTTCCCCTTTTAACTTTACCAATAGTATCAGTTATAGCCAAATATTAAAACTTAAATTGTTTTCAAAAATCTAACTTGCACAAATGTTTTTTATGGTACAATTTTTTAAGGTCTTGTAGTATGATTTTTCTTTGCCCCAGAATGATTCTTGTTGCCTCTTTTCTTTAAATTCTATTCAATTATTGTACATGAAAGATGCCCTTTGGAAGCCCCAACTGTCTTGGAGTAGCGTGTTGGGGCTTATAAAATACAGTGCAAAGAGACCTTCAGGAAGTTTTGACAGACCCTTTTTATTGAAGGTAATTTAATCCAGGAACGACTAGGACTCATCCATTTCAATTTTTCTCAGTATAATACATTCATTTTTTTTAATTTTTTCCATTTATGTTTTTAACAGGATTAATTTTACGAAGACTCCTTCATCATGGAAATATGATAGGGGTAATAAATTTATATGTTTACAACATACTCAGATTTTTCATGTTAATCAATCATTGTATTAGCAGAAATTTTACTATATGCCTGATTTTATGACTTATTTCAAGTTTTTTCTGTCACTTTGATTTGCTGTCCTTTTATACTGTGTTAGAAACATTTACTGTACCTTTTGCTATTAAGACTTTAAGTATTTTAGTTTTGATCTTAACAAGTTTTTTCTGTCAATCCTGTTTAAGAATTTTATGCCTGCTTAGAGACATACCAGATATATGCTGATAATTTGTTTTGTTTTAAGGTCAATTTTCTGCTACCTTAGAAGTAACACAAATGAAAAAGATAAAATAGTCTCTTTGCATTTTACAAATCTATTAAATCTCATACCTACTAATTCTAGGTGCGAGAGATTGGGGTAAAATTATATCTGTTGTGGCTTCAAGATCTGCAAGAAAATGTTGATGAGCTTGGTTTGCTGGTGTATGGGAGCATTATTCCTGGTTTCCCCAACCCTCTCAACAAAATCAATGCATCAAAAATATACAGACCCCAGAAGTTCATTGAATCTGTCTATTCTTGTATGAGTGGCACTGGATATACAACAGTGACATCATCTCAGTATCTGTCATATCTTGAGATTGACTCAGGTATTTATGCTGCTTTGAAAATGGCTAATTATGTTTGTATGCTTTCGAAATCAGCCTGGTTTGAAAAAGTTCTTTAAGGTGTTCTCTGCTGAAAGTAGTCTGCTTCCAGTGTGATCGCTTATGATCACGTGATCTTGATAGCCATTGCTTAGAACTGATTGTTTTCATCTTTTTAAAAAAGAAACATATTAATAGTCTCAGATCCATAAATTATATTGCTGCTTAAAAAGATACCATGTCAAGGCCTACTAAAGACTAAAAACATTTATCACAACTAGATGCCTTTATGTAAGGTATTATTGATTTGTGCATCATCAAGTACTTAATCATCACGTAATTGACTATAAAATTGTCAGAGATAACATTTTATATCTGTGTTTATCTTGTACAAAGTACACCTTTCCTAGAATCACGCAACCTTAGTCAAAGTTCTAATTTTGATTCAGATCATCATTATTTTAAACTGAATTTTAGACCCCGTTTACACTGTGCCAAATAAATTTTATCCACATAGAACTTGCTCTGGTTGATTTGCGTTTACACTGTGCCGCACAAATTTTATCCACTTTGCCCTCCCGTTTACACTGTGCCTGATAACTGCAGTCACGTGACCTAAATCGTGCACGGAACGCCCAAAACGAAGTCAACTCTGGGCAAAAAAATAACAACTAAATTCCTGCAAACGTAAAAAAAATTAGTTCTCTCTTCAGAATCATCTGCCTCTCTTTCAGACAAAGTCCGAAGATATTGTGAAAAACAAATAAGGCAAAATTAGTTTTAATAATTCGTTCTCTGAAACAAAATGACGCTTAAATAGCGAAGAAAGTGGGGAAAGCTGACAAGGATGCCAATTTTACGTGGACTGATGAAGATGCTGCACTTTTAACACGAGTATTTATCGACTACAAGGCAGCCAGAATGGAGAAAGGTCTTGATTGGTAGATAGTGAAAACTAAATAGGAAGAAATGGCCAATCACTTTCAAGCAAGATACGATGTGGATAATGTTTATCCGAATAAAACCGCTTACATTGTACCACATAGCTATCCGAACTAATTTAATCCACTTTCCTAGGTGAACTAATTTTGTTCGGATTGCCGCTCTCAAATTCGTGCGGAAAGCGTAGATCTAGTGTAAACGCGACGCCTGTCTAAAGTAATTTTGATGCGGATAAAATTTAACCGGCACAGTGTAAACGGGATCTAAATTTTGTATTTTCCGGACTATAAATGCAAATCATTGTTTGACTGGTATACCTGGGAGATGCCTGTAGATAGATTTGATCACACTAAATGGTTTAGCATTGTATGAATACCGCCTTAAGTGTTGTACGAACAACAAACAAATCCTCTATTTACCTAAAGTATCAGATACAAGGATTACGGGTCCTTACGGGCTTTTAATTGTCAATTCATTTGATCCAGTAAAAAAATCTTGATTGCAAAGGGAAAATGTGAATGGAGCCCAGAGGGGAAAATCTAAATTTTTAACGATCTTGATTTCTTGTTATCAATTGTAATCCACTTTCCTATTTTTCATGGGTTGGTGGGCCTGTTCCATAATCGCCATAAACCCCAAATTCGCTACCAGCAGACTCCATCCCTTAGACCGTTGCAGTCACATTGTTTTACTATTTAGCAAACCTCTTCAATGCTAGCTACTTTAAGGGTTTTTCAATTTTCCTACATTTTTGAACGTCCAAAGTGGTTTGTTGGACATGGGAACAAAATAATTTTTCTATAAAGTCGTCTTAAAACATCATCCAATATAGTAAGTAGCATATCACATGTTTTGTTTGGCAATAATAGTTGTTTGGAGACGAATATTTTCAGAGTGTGTTTGATGGGTGTTTGATGTGCTCGGTTTTTGGTTCTAGTCTCTCTGTTTTAATAGTGGGTTTGTTGAAAACACCGTGATTTTAATCATCTTTGACAAACAATCACTATTTAACAAACTCATATATTCCAGCCATTCAAAAGGATTGCATTCCTACTAACCAAAAATGTTCCGTTGTTTATGAATTTACGTGTTAAGTGTGATTTTGGCTACGTAGGACGCACAACCCAAAGATTGGGGGATAGGATGAAACAACATGTTCTTTCCAACATAAGAAACTAAACTGCCCCTCAAAGAGTACAGCCTCCTCGATCTTGTAGTTCTAGAAACAAGTCATTCTTCCATCGAACAACGTCTACTAGATAACAAAGATTGTGCAAAACTCGATAATGACGATATGTTTCAGATAACTGGCAGAGCCCGGTCGTCTTTCCATCGATCTAAATACAAACTCATATAATTGTTTCCCTTTTTATAAAGAAATTTTTTACTTCGTTTGCAGATTGGTGCAACACGGAAGCAATAATACCATTGTTACCACCGCCCCAAGGCGAGAAAAATCCCTCACCTGAAAGTCTTACGACAAGGTTCTTAGACAGGTTGTTGGATTATATGACTAAAAAGGTAAGGCGAATTTAAATTCGATTGAGTTGAAATACAGGAAGAGTCGTTTCCTTCAAAAAAGAACGAAAAGAGAACAGGATGTAGTAGAATATCTTGTTATGAGTTATTAGCAATGAAATTGTAAAGCTGTAAAGCTTTTTTGCAATTCTCTCCAACAAGCTAGCAGGCAACAAAACATTTTCAAAATAAGCTAATATGCGGTAATTTTCCTATCTATGTATATAACGTAATGCACGTTTGCAACAGAACATTGTCAAATTAAAGACGATTTTCGAAATTATTTTGCTTTCTAGTTCTTATATTATTCACTCATTTCAAGGCACCCAACATAACTAATATGATATTTATCAAAGTAAACTTAAAGTTGATTATATTTTGAGGCTTGTCTTAACTGATTGACTGCTTCTTCTTCTCCTCAGATGATGGATGTCAGCTGGAAGGACATAAAAATGCGGGAAAGTGGTTTCTACTACTTATTCCAGCATTTCAAGCGGTTTTACCTACCATTTATCTTTCCTCTTTGGAACCCTGTTGATACGCTATATGTGAATCAGGAAGGTAAGCTATTAATTCTTGAATATAAATTATTCCTTAACTTAACCTCATCAATAGTGGTTATGATCTCATATAAAATGCCCCTTGTAAACCAGCATTTGCTGAAGGGCTACCCTCCTTTAATTATTTGAAAATGAAAAAATGATAATTTATGCTACTTATGCAACGTTAGAAAATGCTTATAGACTGCTTATAAGATGCTTCTAGTACTTTGAATTGGGTCTAACAAGAAGATGGAGCAAGTGCTTGTTTAGATTATAGCAATACGTATGCAGGGGGGTATTTTTCCAAATTTTTTTCGCTAAAACCTCCAAGTAGAGTTCAAAAATTTCAAAAATCAGAAAAATTGGCTGACCTAGGTTCTGTCTTTTTGAAGGCTTATCAGATTCGGAGAAATTTTGCATATTTGTACCAAAATTCGCTATGTTATTTTGACATGCATCCGAAATGAAATTGGATATTTTCCTTCTTTTCTCCTGCTAGTTCCTAGAAGAGAACATTACTCAGTACATCAATCGAGTGTTTCCCCTTTTTGCTCGGAACTTCTTTAGCACTTCTCAATTTTTTAGAAATCACCTATTTTCCAAGGCTTTGAATTGTTTCAGACACATTTACAGCTGGTCAGTTATGCATATATTGCTATGTCGCTTTGCTAATGGTTAACAAAGGTCATATTGCAAAGATCATTTGCGTTTTAGGTTGCTCTTACTAGTCCACTGAATAATTTACTGAAAATAACATCTTTATAAAGTACCCAAGTCTTTTTACTGGATCATATCACTAACAGAAAATCTATTTCTTCACCGCTCCAGATGTGCAACAAGCCCAAATCGTGGAAACAAAAACAGGCGAAGAATCACAAACACAGATGAATTGTCGCTGGAGAGTCCTATGCTGGTTCGTCGCCTTCACTATTCGATTTAAAAAGCCGGGACGACGGAACGAGGAAGACCGGATATCGGAATCTTCGAACACTGATGACTCGGTTAACAACGATGCTTACTCCCCTGCAGCTACAACAGACGAGAAAAGCATTCTTCAGTACGAAACACTGTTCGACACTGCCGAAGTAGTTAGATCAGTTCTCTACTCAACGAAAGACAATGTTGTCTGCTTACATGAAGTATTTCGCCAGGTATTGTTCCTTACCACTTTCTAAAAGCATTGTGCTAATTGTCATTGATTTAATCTCCTCTTCCTTGATCACAAACTTTCTGGCAATATTACAAAAATCTGTGGTATTTTGATCCGAAATTCGTGGCTCGGTGATAGTCAAATATTCTTTCTCGATGCTTTACATGCGTCACCAATTCATTTATTCTATGTTCGGAAAGACGTTTTTCAATATTATCATTTCCACGAGAAAGTTCCACATACCCTCATTTAAATTTCTACATTTTCCAAATATATTCGGTAGATATTAAGTAACGTAAGTAAATTAAGAAATTCTCGGTCGGTAGAACCTTTCCTTTCATCAGAACGACTTTCCTATGAAAAATGGTGGAAAACTTCTAACAAAAAATGTCGTACCTTAACCATGGCCCTGCCAGACCACCCTCCGTTTATTCATTAAGAATATTGAAATGATACGATTTAATCTTATTGTCACATGCAGTCGAGAAAAGTGACGGTTGCTAGGTTGGAGCGCCCTTGTTGGCGATATTTCTGAGACAGTTTTTCGAAGGTTAGTTATTGACCTTGAAATTTTTACAATTTTTCTGTATAATCCTGTAGGTTAATACTCTCTTACTCTTCTACTTTAGGGATTCCTTATGCCGATTTCATGGTCTGACATAATTTGCAGAGTGATGACTGTGTATCATGAGTGGTTCAAAGTGAGTCAATACACCGTGTATCTTTAGCTTGATATTGTGTCAATCATTAGCATCATTTTGTCTCACTCGTCAGCAAGATATTGTGTCACTCATTAGCATGATATTATGTCATTTATCAACGTGATATTTTGTCATTTATCAGCATGATATTGTGTCATTTATCAACGTGATATTGTGTCATTTATCAGCATGATATTGTGTCATTTATCAACGTGATATTGTGTCATTTATCAGCATGATATTGTATCATTTATCAGCATGATATTTTGTCATTTATCAGCATGATATTGTGTCATTTATCAGCATGATATTGTGTCACTCATTACCATGATATTGTGTCACTCATTACCAGCATGATATTGTGTTACTCATTACCATGGAATTGTGTTACATATCATTAACATCATATTGTGTCATTTATCAGTTTAATATTGTTTCATTTATCAGTATAATATTGTGTAACTCGTTACCATGATATTGTGTCGCTCATTACCATGATATTTTGTCATTTATTTGCATGATATTGTGTCACTCATTACCATGATATTGTGTCGCTCATTACCATGAAATTGTGTCACATATCATTAACATCATATTCTGTCATTTATCAGCTTAATATTGTTTCATTTATCAGTATAATATTGTGTAGCTCGTTACTATGATATTGTGTCGCTCATTACCATGATATTTTGTCATTTATTAGCATGATATTGTGTCACTCATTACCATGACATTGTGTAGCTCGTTACCATGATATTGTGTAGCTCGTTACCATGATATTGTGTCACTCATTACCATGACATTGTGTCGCTCGTTACCATGATATTTTGTCATTTATTAGCATGATATTGTGTCACTCATTACCATGATATTGTGTCGCTCATTACCATGAAATTGTGTCGCTCATTACCATGAAATTGTGTCACATATCATTAACATCATATTGTGTCATTTATCAATATAATATTGTGTCACTCATTAGCATGATGCTGTGTAACTCCTTACCATGATATTGTGTCGTTCATAACCATGTGTCCCTCATTACATTAGACGATCGCCCACCTAGCGTACCTAATTATATTAGAATAGACATTAGTCATAGCCTATGGTTTTTTGCAATAATAAAATCAAATATATTTTCTATAAATGGGTAAGCTTTAACTGTTGTCTGATACCGCCATTGCAGTAGGAACACTTTTTATGAATAGTTGTTATTATCTGCTGCATAAGTTAAAACCATCTTTTAACCATCAGCCTACAGAGCGACCAATATTTATGCAAGAAAATCTGCTACCAGAGGGAGCAGAGACGCTTGTTATCGAGAACACTGCAACTCTTGTTCCAGACGATAGATCACCTTTATTGCGCACATCGTCTTATAAAGA
>NW_027018682.1:3347922-3613865 GCF_013076305.1 Rhopilema esculentum | reverse complement strand
TAAGCCCTATCTTCAGCGTCTAGTTTTGACTAAGCCCTCTCTTCAGCGTCTAGTTTTGAATAAGCCCTCTCTTCAGCGTCGAGTTTTGACTAAGCCCTCTTTTTAGCGTCTAGTTTTGAATAAGGCCTCTCTTCAGCGTCGAGTTTTCACTAAGCCCTATCTTCAGCGTCTAGTTTTTACTAAGCCCTATCTTCAGCGTCTAGTTTTGACTAAGCCCTCTCTTCAGCGTCTAGTTTTGACTAAGCCCTATCTTCAGTGTCTAGTTTTGACTAAGCCCTCTCTTTAGCGTCTAGTTTTGAATAAGCCCTCTCTTCAGCGTTTAGTTTTGACTAAGCCCTCTCTTCAGCGTTGGGTTTTGACTAAGCCCTATCTTCAGCGTCTAGTTTTGAATAAGCCCCTCTTCAGCGTCTAGTTTTGACTAAGCCCTCTCTTCAGCGTCTAGTTTTGAATAAGCCCTCTCTTCAGCGTCTAGTTTTGACTAAGCCCTCTCTTCAGCGTCTAGTTTTGAATAAGCCCTCTCTTCAGCGTCTAGTTTTGCCTAAGCCCTCTCTTCAGCGTCGAGTTTTGACTAAGCCCTCTTTTTAGCGTCTAGTTTTGAATAAGGCCTCTCTTCAGCGTCGAGTTTTGACTAAGCCCTATCTTCAGCGTCTAGTTTTGACTAAGCCCTCTCTTCAGCGTCTAGTTTTGACTAAGCCCTATCTTCAGCGTCGAGTTTTGACTAAGCCCTCTTTTTAGCGTCTAGTTTTGAATAAGCCCTCTCTTCAGCGTCGAGTTTTGACTAAGCCCTCTTTTTAGCGTCTAGTTTTGAATAAGCCCTCTCTTCAGCGTTGTGTTTTGACTAAGCCCTATCTTCAGCGTCTAGTTTTGACTAAGCCCTCTCTTCAGCGTCTAGTTTTGAATAAGCCCTCTCTTCAGCGTCGAGTTTTGACTAAGCCCTCTTTTTAGCGTCTAGTTTTGAATAAGGCCTCTCTTCAGCGTCGAGTTTTGACTAAGCCCTCTCTTCAGCGTCTAGTTTTGAATAAGCCCTCTCTTCAGCGTTGAGTTTTGAATAAGCCCTCTCTTCAGCGTCTAGTTTTGACTAAGCCCTATCTTCAGCGTAGAGTTTTGAATAAGCCCCCTCTCGAATGATCTCTGCAAGTTTTGACAATCCTCCTTCGAATTGGCCGCTTCTTTGGTCGAGTTTTGAATAAGTTCCCTTTCAAAGAAGCCTCCTTGCTATGCAGTCATATTTGCTTATTAATTATAACTTCTTGACAATGTTTTATTGGATTAGAGCGCCTAAATGCAGTTTCATGTAATTTAAATTAGGGGCTGTTTAACAAGCTAATTTCGTGTCCAGTTTTTTGGCTCTATAGCTCGCAATGTCTCCATTGATTGAACTCTTCTAAAATTTTATTTTTTGAGGCATATCATAGAAAATCATAGCATAGTATCATCATTCGAGTAGATCCGCCTTTTGTAGGCAAACCTGTTGTCACTTCACATTCCTAAATTGGCTAGACACAAAATGGGCTGCAAGCCCTCGTTTTATGATTCAACAACGTGTAAGTCGAGTGTGCACTTCCTGTGTCTTTTTTGTTACCCTTGATTATTCGAGCCATTTAGTTTATGGTTTTTGTTTTTTTTCGATACCTTCAGGAACCAATTGCTTGTAATTCTTTTGAAAATAACTGGATATACACTGAAGGGGAGGCCGCCGGTTCCACGTGAAAAGACTCTTGGAGGGCAGCTCTCTACGTATATTTTCCAGGTAATTTTTCCTCTTTTGTTTTTTCATTTGACTAGGACGAGTGATTGGGAATTGTGGAAGATCATTTGCACCCTGACCCTGTTTCATAAAAAGTATGCCAAAAGCATACCCTGTTCCATTATTATTATGCGAAAAAAATGACAGAATTGTGCCAAAATATACCTGAGCGGAAGAGGATCTGCAGATAATTAAAAGAGTTTCTATCTTATCTTTCTCAATACCTTATCTCGAACAATTTCCTTAATTTTGATACCCTGCCCTAGAGTTTCGACGCAATTAATAATACCCTGTCCTATAATTTCGATCGGGATTATGTAAGTATATAAGTATAACCTGTTTCTCGGCACATCCCATCAGGTCAAGTATGTTACATTTGCATGTAAAGTTTCCTCGACATTGTAATAATGTATCTTGTACTATATATTAACTACTACCATGGCTGGTAATTCTTAACAGTTTTCATATTGTCCATGCAAAGGAGCAGAAAATAGGCCCTCGATTTATGACAACTGCATTTTTTAGCTTTAGTACCGTAAATCCGCGAATTATATTTTTAGGGGCCGATTGATTTAGACGAAAAGATTTATTGGGCTAATTCAAGGGGGCCTCACGAGGGGAGGGGGCGATTCGAAGATTAAGTAACATGTTGAAAATTTTGCTTATTTTAGACGCTGTTTGTAACTTGGATAAGAGCAAGTCTGCAAGTCAATGTGCCATTAGAGCTTTGGAACGAGCTGCTGCGAGTTATATCATCCCTTACTTCATGGAATGAGATGATTTCCGAATGGGCGGTGAGTCATTTTAAGATGACAGTTTTGAAAGAATTTTGTTTATTAGAGCATTTGGTATTTGTTTTTCATTCTCTTAGACCCCATTTACATTACAGAAAAAAGTTTACACTCGAGTTTGCGCACTTTGATGTTAAGCTTGCGCAGTGGCGCGACAATGACAGCTAGCATTTTGTGAAAGCCTCATTCAAACTATAGATTAAGCCGCGTTTTCAACTGTGGCGAAAAAGTTTCCGTTCCAGACCGATTACACCAGAGAAAACAAACTCGATATGGGACCCAAAGATATTCACATTTTAGCGAAACCAAAGAAGAACGGAACCGTTCCATAACTAGCACGGAACAAAGATGCTTAGTGTAAACGCAAGGTCTATCGTCGCTTTATCAGGCGTTGAACCAAGGAGCTCTGTTCTTTTTTCTGCAGTATAAACGGGATCTTAGTTCCTCGGTATCTCGATTTCATTACCCTGTTCTTGCACTTGCAAATAATAAAAATTGATATCCACGATGAAAAATTAGGCTATGTTTGCGTATTATTTTGTCCGATAGTGATCGATAAATATCAAGTTATGGATGAGAAGCTAAAATTAAGGTATTGTTGTTACCTGTAGGGGACAATCGAAACACTGACGAGAGTGCTGGCACGAACAGTATATGGCGTTGACCTAGCAGATTTACCTTTGGAACGGCTAACAGAGCAAAAGCGGAAGAAGCAAAGGGGAAGAGTGTCGGCCATTTCAGACCCCCAAGGCTGTTATGCAACAAAGAAATCGTTTGCACGTGGTTGGAGTCGGTATTACAAGAGTGACGCAGAGGGAGAGCAGAAATCCGAGGCATCAGATGCCGAAAGCAATGCGTCGAATGTCAGAGATTTTGTGGCCCTGTTGCCAAGAACAACTTCAGTTTCTTTTCAAACTGGCCAGGATGGACCCAAAAAGTCTTCGTTGAGAGTTATACAGAGTGAAAGTTCACTAACTGCAGCTTCCGTCTTGCCAGACGTTGTTTCCGGAGATCAAGGTATTAATTTTTGATATAAATATATTTCTTTGCTCTGGTTTGATGGTTTTTAAGTAAAACCTTTTTTAAGAAGAGAAGTCTACCTTTTAGTTAAAATCACTGTGGTTAAATGCTTCGATGGCCATTTCAGTTTCCCATTGGCTAGAATTCATAATAGACCTATTGTTACGTATCCAGTCGGCAACGTAAAGCTAATTCTCAATGTTTTTCAATTACAAACGCATTGATTACTATCAACGGTTGTCTGACGGGACTTGGGACCTTCGATAATTTCTAGGCTAATTATATTTGTTGCGGTTTTTCATGGATCTTTCTACCTTGTCCTCGTTTTGTGTGTAAAACATATATTTGAATAAGCCCCCACCCTTTAACTACAAATTTTCAATAAGTCCCCCCCCCCCCCTCAAATAAGCCCACATTGCTACCGTAAATTCTCGAATTGCACCCCTCAGTTTGATGATTTTTGCCATCTGAGGTTGCATATGGCGTTTTATTGAATTACCACAACAAATTCATACTTTCGGTAGTAATTAATTAAATGCTCATAAATAAATTCCTACTAAAATAAAAGAGTTATTTTAGTAATGTCTTCTTAATTTCTAAAATAATTTTATAAGCCCCCCCCCTCGAATAAGCCCCCATCCAAAAGTATCAAAAATAAATAAGCCCGCAGGGGGCTAATTCGAGGATTTACGGTATCTCATTGCTACTCTCCTTTCAACCTCACTTTGTCCCAGTATTCGTTACTGCTAAGTTACTTAGCAGAATCAATAGGAGGCAGAATGTCACTTAAATGCAGCGCATTAACTAGGTATTGCCAGTTAAAAACTTGTGACTTAAATGTGATAAAGACTTTATAGTAATTAACGGTCAGACGGTTAGTTCAGATCTTAATTTCAAGGTTACGAGGGCCCGGTCGAACGAAAAAGAACACTGCTTGAAGTTGCCGACGAGGATGAAACCGGCGAACTTCCTCTTCGCAATGTACCAGAGGCTGAAGGGAAAGCAAGAGATGCCCCCATGTCCCCAGTGCCTGTGATCGATGCCCCTCTGCTTGATGCTCCTCTTGCGATCCAAGAAACTTCAAGCAGTGACTCATCGGCAGAATTCGATCGACCACAATCCACAGCTTTCAATGTTGATAATGACGATGAACGGTCTGAAGAGACTGAGGGACTCCTTAACGAAGTGCTTGAGTCTGCCGACCGAATTTATAGCCGGCATGTTCATGGTATGCAATGTTTCTATCGTCTAGATTTCAAATTTTTCTCAATTTATGGCACTGTGTGTGTTTTTGTCAACAAAAACGTTGACTTCAAGTCGATTTATAAGTAGATGTCAGGTTCATTTGTCGCTTTCTGAGTGTTTTAAGATACCTATTGCGCGCTACCTAGCGAATGTTTGGCATCGTTGCTATCTTCTGCCATTCTTGAGGAAAGCTCTTCTTTTTCTAAAGCTTTAAACACCTTCAAGGTTCTGAGTATGTTTAGAGTAATGAATAAATTAATCAATTACACTTGAAATTGCATCTTTCTTTTTTTATGTTGAATTACCATGAATGCAACTTTAAATCATACTTTCTAAGCATTTACTTCTAGACCTAATGTTTTGTGAAAAATTAATATATGAAGAGCACATATATAGAGAGTGGGTTTTTCTCTATGCTCCAGTTGTTAATTCATTGCAATATCAGCACAATTTTTTTATTTATGATATAATGTTTTGATATTCAGGGCGAAAATCAAAAAGCAACAGCATTTCAAGCGAGGATAGTTTTGCGAGTTGTGCAAGCTTTCCATACTCCGAGGTGATCCTGAAAAGTGACGGCTCACGAAGTGTCACTCCCAGCATTGCGTCAGATCGCTTAAGTAGGGATGATTTAGACCAGTTTTACGCGCAAGCCGAAGCTCACAGATCCACCAACAGTCTACTAGATGTTCAAACAGCTTCTGGTCTCAGTCAGTCTGTAAGTTTATTTTATTATAAATTGAAAATGCAAAGCGGGAAATAATTACAATTGAATCCCGGTATGTCTGGCCCTTAAGTTCCTCTGGAGTATGAGGAAATGGTCTGACTAAGCGAATGACCGAAGTATCTGGGGTGCAACTTTCTACTGGACTACGGTACAAAAATCAACAGGGGAATCGGGCGGACTTCGGTCCGACTTAGTGAAAGTCCGTGCTAACCGGTGTACGACCTATGGGGAGTCATCTGTAAACAGAAATTGCGAAAAACATAAACAATCTTTTATTATTCCATTTTCAACAAATGACTTTGTTGCAAGTTTGTTTATCTGCTAATACATTTTAGATAAATCTAGATGATGAAAGCTTTAAGGCCCTATTCGGCATGTATGTTTCCAATAAGCCTCACTAAAAAGGTTGGTTTTTTATTTGTCTTGCCAATGACAATCACCTAGCATCTACTCCGTATTTCGTAATAAATGTCTTGTTTGTGTTGCAGGACGAAAATAACAGTGAAAAATCTTTGGATACGAAACCCCCTGACATAATTAGCGATCACTCAAGCGCTACTGATCCCGATCTAATCAGCTTCGATTCCGATGTGCAACTTTCGTCCAAGGCAACAGGAAGCGACTCGCAAAGCCTGGACAGCGCTGCATTCACACTGTACGAAGGAGACACTGTTGGTAGTTTCAAAGTGCCAAAGGGAAAGATATTAGAATCAAGAGTGACCCTAGAATCTAGGGGGAGTTTCACTTCCAGTTGTTCGACGTTGGTTGGTGATCATTCAGATACACGTCAGCATGTTCGATTTGCGGAAGGTTTGTTTGTTTTCCCATGAAGGTTTTCTTCAGTCGATTCACTCAGTGGGTTGATTAAAAACAAGTTTGCCCCCTTTCTCGCTGCATATAGCAATTTTGGTTTTGTCATCATACATAAGCAGCAATTGGAGGCAAGTGACATGAATTCAAACTCCAAGTTCTTTTTGCTAATGGGAAAATTGCTTCCGCTTAACCTTTCAGTGCCATTTATACACAAGACTTCAGCCCCCCACCCCCCCCCACTTATTTGCAAAAAAGTTTTTTTAGGAGAATAAAATAAAAAAAATAGAGATAGAAGAAAAGAATGGTGTGATAAATCCCTTTACAGTATTGCTTAATTTCCAAGGAATGAGCCGGGGTCTATAGTGCCTAAGTAACGAATTCCATTTTAAGACTTGAATAACTCATACGTTATAAAAGCATGCCTTAAAAATAGCAAAATGTTTGCAAAAAAAAGACTGCAAGGAATATTCTGAAATGCATTTTAAAGCTAATCTAGAGGGCATGTTCGCAAAGAATCTCTCATTTTTCGTATGAGAAACTGGCTATAAAAAAGAGTACTGAACAGTCAGAAAAAATAAGAAACTTCAATACTCGATGCAAAAAAATTGAAAAACTATTAAATCGTGATAAAAACTGAGTTGGTTGTTGGCCGAGAACTTACGACGCAAGACATAAAATATACATCCCAGATCTACATACAGCGTCAGAACGGAGTCTCTTGACGTGAAAATAAAGTCACGAACATTTATTTCATAACATCATTCATGACATCATAATTAAGAAACTTTTAAGAAACAACGAGTATTGAAATTTCCAGAACATTTAGAAACTGGAGTGCTCAACATTAACCTTTGTTTCTTATGAAAAAATGAGTGTACCTAAGGCCTCTGAAAACCTCTCGCCGGCCATCCAATAAACCGCCAGCATAACGAGTGCCCCCATAAACTCATGCGCATAAAATATTGTGAAGCATTTCAGTGCGTTTTTCAAAAGTTGGGTTTTTAGTCTAATAATGCTATCAACTCGAGCCCCCTTACTTTGAATTTCTTGGCGCCGCCACTGTTGAAGCTGCAAGTTATTCAATAATTTACATTTGGGTACATAAAGTGATGTAGGGTTAGCAATTATTTTGTGTATGAAATATATTTATAAATTGCTTCAATTATATATTGCGGTAACGACTGAGCAATGGGAAATAAGAAAACGATGTTTAATTTCATTCAGATACGAGAGAAGAGCCTGTTTCTGGTCCAGAGAGTATGGACTCTTCTGACAGATTTCGAGAAAGACAAGACACCCTGACTGAGGATTCTGAAAGCAATGAGGCTGTTGAAGAACAAAGTGTAATTGCAGGGGGGAAAGCTGAGGGTTGGACCCCAGTTTCTGCAACAGTTTTATGGCGAAGGATGATTGGGATACTTGGAAACATAAACAAGATCAAAGATCAGAACATACATGCCAAAGTATTTGAACATTTGATAGATACTTGGAGCATGCTTCACACGGTGAGCTTAAGAGATTTCTTAACAGTTTGAAATGAAAGCCAGCTTTTCTACATTTTTTATTATACTTGTTTAGAGGCGTCCCTGCAGGTCCGATAGACTACGGGTCTAAAAAACCCGCTTTAGATGCTCATGCTTACACAGATGTCTGATTGGCTACTTTCAAAACAAGACACGTGATCATAGTCTTGCTATGCATCGGCGTCTTTGCTGTGCTAATCTTTCAACTTAGATACAGGATTCGAATTCACAAACCCCTACAATGTATTACTATTCGTCTGACCCGTTTACCTTACCCTTGACCATCAGAAAAGCTTTTAAGACGGGAATTAGAGTGAATACCTGTGGATACTTGAGATTGTTTTGTTCTTGAAACAAGTAACGACAATTGTAAGAAATTCGATTTATGCATGTATCTTGAGCAAGGTGTAGCACTAGTTCGTCTCAAGCAATGTTACTAATTCGATTTAGCGAAACTGGGTTAAATTCCGTATTGTTTCCCATGAAATTTTAATATTTAATAGCAAGTGTGTTATTCTGTCTTTTGTTACATTATTAATTGGAAACCGGCTGTTAAAATTCGAGCGCCATACTTGACAATGAACATACTTGCAAAATACAAAGACACTCTGTTTCTGTTAAATGCTTAATGGATTATGCGCATCAGGCATCGAATTACAATCAGAACGATCATTTGGTGAGAATTATATTGTGACGTAAGCTGTGCGCATAGCTACCTTATAGGATCAAACTCTTTTCCTGTAAAAAGAAAACTGCGTTTCTGAACAAGCTGCATTTTTACAGGTACGGCAAAACCAAGGAATTTCCCTCGACAACAGATCTACTCCTCCACAACCACGGCTAATTCCACCGTTGCTATTCTGCTCATCATGGTGCTTTGAGGTATGTTGCAAGGCAATCTTCATAATATTTTGAATCGAACATCGGCTGTTTTTTTTCTAATTTGAGTTTCTATCTGTAATATCAATGTAGATGTTTTGCTATTCCCAACAGTCTTGGATATAACTAGAAATTCTTAACTGATTTTGGCAATCAGCAGTGCCTCTTGGATAACCCTAAACTTGTATTTGTAAAATGGAAAAGTGTATACCACAGCCTCTTGTTTGGACTTCAGCCTCTCATCAAATACTTACCTCTTGATGTCGAAATCCTTAGAACTTTCGTCAAGAGATCTAGACTGTAATATTTTTCGTCTGTTTTAGGCAATGTCTCTAAGTCGGGCTTCTGATCACAAGACCGGTCGCATGTTAGCTTATAAGTTGATGTGTTTGATGACTGTCCGTCGACATGACAATGACGTGTCTCGAGAACACCTTACACACTTCTATCGCCTTCTACATGCTGGGCTTACTGGCTCTGATCAAGTAAGTTCCTGCTTGAGAGAGCAACAAGCTTGTTTGAATATTATTTTTTATTTGATTTAGTATGATTTGTTACCATACATAAATTGTTAGATTTGTCTTACAAATATCGACAGTACTAAAGACTTAAAGTAGTTTTATATCAATATGTGTTCTTTGGGATATGGAATTGGAATTAGTTGTTCATTAAAGTTAAAAAGTATGCCAATTGCCCTTTTTTACATGTAATTAAAACATGGTTCTTTCAATTAGATTCAATGCAATTTTATTCGTATACTACAAGACAAGAATACTACATTAATACGACCCAAAAATACGACCTCGTACTGTAATATGCACGACCCAAAAAACGTGTGTACCTATCTAGCTTGGGCCGTTAACAAAAGGTATAATCAATTCATAACAGTTATTAAGATAACAAAAACAAGGTTGGTTAAATATTTTAAAATCTGGAACAAAATAATATAGCATCTGTATTACGTTTCATTTTTCACTCATTTCATAATTCTAATATTTTAACAGCATTTGTTTTCTCAGTGATAAGGTAAAATTTTACTGTATCTTTTATAGGCTTTTGGAGATAATTCTATAATTGTGCTCCCATAGTTTCTAGCATCAAATCACCCCAACGCTTCTTCGGTTTACTTTTCTGAAAATCATTTATTTGACGAACCTATGATTCTTGTAACGTACTAATGAACTGATGCTGATTCAAGTGGTTGCTCTTTTTATTTCAAATTTAGGATGTCATCAATTCCATTATCAGTCAAAGTGTGGATTTCTACAGCTTTGCTTTCTCTGGCTCTTCTGCCCTTATCCTTGATTTTGTTTTTGCTGCAAACACAATTATTTCAACACAAAATCTAAAGGTTGGTTTTTTCACATATATTGTCTTGATATTTCTTCATAATAGTCTACTATACCGTATTTCCTCTCAAGAACACCGCGACGTTCATTACAAAATCCAACTTTTGGATCCAAAGTTTAATAGAGGGCGGCGTTTTTCACAAATGGTTGGCTGAAGATGCAGCATTCATTAGAGGGCGGCGTTTATCGGAGGGCGGCGTTTAATAGAGGAAATACGATATTCTTTTCAAAGGCAATCGGTAGATATCTGATAATACTACCAATAGCTTTCAAAGATACAATAACGGTCACCTATTCACTAAGGTATTTGCTTTATCCTTTTTTGCATTTTTTTTAACAAATATGTGTGGTGTGTAGCAAAGGCTGCAGCCATTTCAAAAAACTGCGCGTTCATTGATTCAGTGAAATATTTCATCGTAGCACCCAAGGAAAGAGGCTGTGTCTTTGCTAGGATCGTTGTTGTGTTATCCTCATTTGTACGCCGATATGAAAATTCACCAGCCGATTAAGAAAGTTGGTGATGCAGAAGCGGTTATTTGTGGTAAAGACTTACGGGTGAGCAAATCACTTTTTCTATGATTTTGCTTGGTTAACATACCTCTCTGCCGACTCTTTTTGAATGATCTAGTCCAGACGAAAACGATAAGAAAAGAATTTGCTTTTATGATCCTTACAAAGTCATATGTCCGTTATAAACTGAATAATGCTAATATTATTTACCTGCTCAATGTCCCGTCTACGTCGTAGCAAGCCATTGCCGGTGTGGTACAATAATGTTCCAGGTAAGCCTCGAACTGGGACCCTTCTTCTAACGAGGCTTTGCGCAAACATGCAGCGAGGAGCCAATCAGGTCAGGGGATTTCATAGCGATCGCCTGAGCGAATGGAAGTTGAGGTCGGCCTTTTCCTGGAAATTCCTTCATAGACAACTGAGTATATTCACAAAGAATCTTTTAATTTCCTTCTGAAATTAATTTTAAACTTATGCTATTTCATTGCAGGAGCATATCATTGTTCCACTCCTGAAGGCTGCAAAAACAGACCCTTCCTGTCTCGCAAGGTGTTTACCAATATCTTCTGTATATATTGAGTTAACCTATTTTTTGCAAACCGAAAATTTTTAGAGTTTCTGTAATATCCTTGGGGCTGATGGGTGTTTGAAAACACGAAAGACTTTGAAATCTGTTGCTTATTGTTTTTAAGATGATTTTGTCAACTTAAAGAGCCTTTTGTAATACTTTATATACTGTCTCGAAGTTTTCATATGTTGTATAAAACTGCAATATTTCCTACCTTTTATTGATTTTAACTTGATATATCAAATGTGTTTTATTTTAACTTCTGGATCTCCTATTTGTTTTCATGACAGATTTGATTATAACACTTTTTTAATGCTTCCAAAAAACATCCCGTTTTCTAGATGTGCATCGCTAAACTGTTTAGGGGTTTTTGTAATGGAAAGTATTATGAATTCAGAAGGCCACCCACGAGTGACAGAATGCTTGTGCGTCATCTTAGCATCACTGTGTGTAAGTTTGTTCTCTTACAATATTGTAGTATTTACCCAGACAGTCACTTTTGAACCGTCGGAGTGAAAATCAATTTCGAATTGAGCATTTATGTGCGATAGAATGCAGCGCGAATTACTTCAGGTTGGTTTCACTTCACCTTCAGAGTGGAGTCATTTTCACTCCGGTTTGGCAAAATGAAACCCATGCAAAGCACTTCGGATTGCCTCTTCATCGTATAATTAGAACCTCTATCTGAAGGAAAAACCAATTAGCAGTGTATCAAACCTGATGTAATGTAGCTTAGGCTTACGGGACGAAGGCAGTAATAAGACAAAGGAAGTTCGTTTGTTTGAGGAAATGCTAGAAAGGCATTGTCGAGTATTCTTATCCATTCGAAGTTACAATTTAAACTTAAGTCGTGTAATTGCTTTAGTGATTTTGTTGTGTTTGGCTTTCTGGGTTTAACTATTTTTTAGTTTTTATAAAAGGGATCGATTTTCGAGGTTATAGAATTATTAAATACAACATAGAAGTAATACTTCTAACTTCATTTGAATCTAATTTCAGTTCCACAACAAAGCCGTTTCAAATGTTGCCCTTGATATAATCTGGTCATTGAAATTCGTGTATGAGGAGCTGAGCTGCCATGACACAGTTTTGCCGTTGAAACTATTGGAGGTAGCTCTCAGTTGTTACTTTGCTGCTTTTTCTAATGGTCGCAGATGTTAGCCCAGACGATAGCTTCAACAATGATTTGAAAATTTAGTTGAATTATTGTTGATATAATTAGGCACTCTCCTATTGGACCCTTTCCGAACTAAATAAGGCTCCAGGCTCCAGGTTGTATCTAGGCCCGCCAAGAAAAGGCAAGGGTAGATTCCTTCAGTCCCTGAGATCAGAGGAACCCCAAGAAGTTATAGCAAAGTTCGTAGCAATAACAATTACAGTTTTAATGGCATCATCACGGGTCCCTTCTTTTTTTTGCCCCAACACCCCGAAAAGCTCTTGCCTGGCTGTATCTATTTTGTTGTGATTCACCTATAATTGCCGCCAAAAAGTTGATATATTACCGTATATGGCCAATATCTTTTCTCTAGGCACTTTGTTTAACAACTCTACAGCTTTTGCTTGATTATAAATCTGGCAGTCCTGATATGAACAGTGATACGGCCCCTGAGGTAAGATATGTTTTAACTCTGTTCTTTTTTCGTGTTCCTCCGTGTTTAAGACTGAAAAGTCGATTGATGCACTTGCCTGAAGAATAATTTTGTTTACGTTGAGATATAGCCACCTTAAAGTGATTTTAATCGTCAGAACATTACATAATTTGACAGTATGATGTAGCATGGCATCTGTTTAAGATCATAAATGCTCTGCCTTCCAAAATCTTTTGTTTTGAATTAATGTTTTGACACATGACTTGAAACAGAAATCTGGTAGTGGATATGAATGATCCAGATAAACCTGTCAATCAAATATAGTAAATTTTGTAGCTACCAGGTTTCTTTCGATCAAGCAGCTCGATTCCCATCATAACAGTATATTCAGAGTGTCATATTTCAACTTCTGGCCGATACAGGCCAATACGAATTATTTATTGTTAAGCTTTTATGTCATGGTTTTTGCATGAGAATTCTTCTAAATCTCCCCTCCCTATTTCAGTTCATATCCAAGATGGTACTTTGTGTGTTAGACTGGGCCATGGTCATTTCAAATTCACAGCTGCTAACGAAACGCAAAGACTCGGTCGATTGCGCTACTTATCTGGCTCTTGTTTTCAAGGTTTGCCTCGTAATTTCAAGTTTTATCTTACGTTTCCAAATATTTTATTCAATTTTGGTACATAAATATTTTAGAAATCTTTATATCCTTCAAATGTAGCATGAATTGAAAAGACTGCTGCTAGTATTTGTTGATTCGTATTTATTTTTGTTATCATTCCTTGTTTTTGGTATGTTTTTGGTCAACATTGGACTACGTAGATTTCCCTGATGCAGCCACATGGCAATTGGCAGGTTGAGAAGTGTAGCTTTATGCGCTCTGTTCTTTTATGCGACTGATAAAAAAGAGCACGTGATCTGGAGTTCGATGCTAAAATGAACACGATTCCAGTACCTCATTTTGGTTGACGACCAGATTGAAACAAAATTAGCAGTGGATTATATGAACCTTGATTTTTATCATAAAGAGTACCATTCACAAATTTTGTTTTATGGTTTATGAGATCATACAGGGTTCAGTTTTGACGTTTCAGCGGCGTGCAAGGTGTATATTTTCTTTAGAACCTTCAAACATTTGTATCAGGCTGCTTTTTGTCGCCTTTTCTTCATTATTCTTGTTGATTTTCAAAATCGTTTTTGCAATTTGCTAACGCTTTTGCTCACTCTTTTCACTGATTTCTTTTTACCGCAATGACTCGAATTTGCGCCCAGCATCGATATCGTAGTATTTGTTAAAAATGTATTAGCTCATCAAGTGTGCACATTTTCGTTTTCAAACATCCAATGAAATTCATTCCAATCATTGCAGTACTTTATTTTGCCTTTTTTAGATTTTTCTATAGAAGTATTCAGAATGCCTGTAATAGAAATATTATTGCTAGCCTGTGGAAATATTTTTGCATTCTTTGTGATGAATCTTAGAGTCTATATTTCAGGCCTAAATTAAACTTCTATTTTATCTTTTAGACTTTCAAACGAGCGCATGATGGTTATTCGCCAGCAAAGTATCCAGAGAAACGACGGTCTGTCAACATAAATCAAGTAATGGCTGGTGACAGCCGACCAATTCGCCTGTCGAGGGTTCAAGACGACGTGTCAGATTTTCCGGATGGTTTTGAGGGACAAGAGGGGAAAGAAATTTTACAAGGTAATTCAAACAGTAAGGAAATTTTATGGAAGATATATTTTACTTCATAGAAACTTTGAATTTTAAAATGGCGTTTGGAAATCCAGTAAGAATGTACTTCATTTGCTCTGTAAAGCTGTTTCTATTTTGTCACAACTTCATATAACTTTGATTTTTGTTTATGAAGAATAGGGCATAAAGTAAGATTGTATCTTAACATTATAATTTCTGCGTTATGTGTTTTATTATTTTTTGGAGTTTTTATTGATTATCGTGTTTGTTTGGAAATGATTGGATTAGCTGATTTATTACAGTGGGGTCTGAGTGTTGTGAGGTGTACGCTGAAAAAGAACAGAAATTCTTCGCTATCTTTAACATAGATTTCTGTCTCCTTTTTTATGCTTTGTCATATATTACTTCATATGCAAAGACTTTTGTCTCGGTACTATGACAGGATGCCCCATTTGCACTGTAGTTAGGATCATCAACATTTGCATTAACTTTCTTATTTGTCCAATAGATTTTGCATTAGAAGCTGTGCTTGAGAAAAGAAAAGAGCTGATCAAAATCACTTCGAAATACGTAAGTGTTTACACGTGTTGTATTCTTTCGAAATCAAATGTTTGATACATTCAAATTGTAGCATTCGACATACACAGTTTGACAACCGCCAAGCGGCAGTGTCTCAATATATATTGCATTTGTGGTCACCATCGTTGAAAGCAATTTTGAATTCAGCTGCTGGCGTGAATTCGACTGTCCTGTGATTTGGCTAGTTAAGAGCAAGCTTTTCGTACGTTGATTGGCTAGAACGAGCTGCACTGCCTCGAAGCAATCTTCTTGTACGGACACACCTCCTTTGATAAAAGATTCCATACTCACTGGCTATAGTAGTGTTTTGAACGAAGCTTTATAATTGTCTCTAGCTGTGGTCTCATTTCCTTTTTCGAGAGGGCAGGTAATAGAGACAGAGTCTGTAGAACTTCAGAAGCCATGTAAATATCATTTTGTTAGTTTTCTCTTTGTAGCCTGTATATTTTCTTCGCTTTCCTTCAATTTGATACTGTCCCCAATTGTAGCCGATGTTCGCCCTCGCACTTACAGATGATGTGCCCCTTATAAAGCTGTTGTGTTCGTTTGTAAATTGTGGCTAAGTAAGTCCCTGGGAAGAATTATTAACTCGTTTTACATCCCATAACACATCTTTATTTGCACTTTCATTCAAAAGTTCTAATAAGTTCTTGCACGATCGTTTTGTAGGCAATCACTCAGCTGATAAATTATCTCGGCCACTTTCCGTTTAATACCGGAGCTGTTCGACCCCATAGTCAAGTTATGGAAAATGAGGACGATTCTACCAATGAAGAAGATTTAACGCCATCAATATTCGATCAAGACAATGTACAGGTAGCCAAAAATGTAGCTCTATTCTTGGCAAATAAGTTATTTCTGTAGTAAAAGAATTGCTGTCCCAATTCTGCATTCATTTCAGTCTGGAATATTGGAAACTTGGCCTGGGACCGGCCTTAGATGTCCATGCTAAGGGTGCGACCACTACTAGTTCTCAATAGTTGGGGTCCGGTGATGCTCACCTGAGAAAAACCGTAGCTTTTTATTCTACTGTTAATGGCTTTGAAAAAAGCAAACATTTGCGTAAACTAAAGCTTTTCGTCTGACACCCCTCAGAGTATAAAACATCAGAACATAGATACCCAAAATATAAAACAATATATAAGAACATAGATATAAAATTCTACACTAAGAAGATTGTCAGACAAAAAGCTTCAGTATACTCAAATGTTTGCTTTTTTCAAAGCCATTTAAAGTTTTTTACTCATTTCGGAACAATAACATACTTGAGATCCATGTTGTCCTTTTTAACCGTATAGTTCCTTAGCTTTCCCTTAAATGACGTTAAATATTGTATTATGTTTGTCATATATCTTATAAAAATTATATATATCACAAAGATTTTTATCATACTTTATTGTAGTTCTTTTTGCTGAACAAAGCTACCCTGCTCTCGGCTGTTGAAATTAATTTGAAGGTACGTCCCGTCATAATCAATTTCAAATTGCACTTGTTTTTGCTAAAACTCTTTTTAGTAGTGAATCGTCTTGCAATATACTCGAGCATTTCTCGCAGATTTAGTGTATTTCAAAGCATATATGTCACTTTGTCCCACAACTCACCTTTCATTCCCAGAGTTTTTAGCTTTACCCTCTTCTTGCTTTCCAGACTCTTAAAGCCTTTCTTCTTCCCTAATTGAATTCTCAAGAAGCTTGATCACACCTCCCTTTTTTCTTAGCATTTCCCTCCTTTCCCCTGTTAGTGCTTTGCGATAGGCTGTCGGTCTTCTCCTAACATTATTATTTAATAAATGTATACCCAGCTTGAAATTCAGCATAAACACTCAAATCTGTTTATTTTCAACTCCCTACAATGCTGTCAAATTTCAGAGGGAATTCTTACCGTAATTTTACTTTTTGCTATTTCTATTGCAGAAAGACGAGAAGATTGATAGCCCGCTTCAATCATATGACAAGTTTTGTAGATTCATTTTGCGAGACATGACGGGAAAGTACTGTTGGGATCACTCTGTTTTATTTCCAGAGAAAAAGATTTTGGACGAACCTGGTAAGATATTTGCGCGATTTGCACTAAAGCCTATGAATTCTCATTTTCATGCCAGTCAAGGCAAGCCCTCTAAACTTAGGTATTCTCGCATTATTGTCATTTATGCACAGTCGAAACCGTACTGATACGCTTGAGCAAGGGATATTAGTTCACCGTTGCAATATGAAGAACTCGGCCAATTCTTTATTCAAACGATGTGCCAGTTTAGGGTATATTTTAGTGGCTTATCAAATATGTGTAACGTTAACTATTTTACTTTTTTCCTCACAATAAACCAGGACTTTCTTTCTAAGCTATTTAATTTGATAAGGTAGATGCCTTAGATATACTTTGGTGGTGCTGATTGCGCTTATTTGTGTACGTTATAACAGATAGTATTTGCTGTTTGGAGTGTAAGTTGTTTTTGCGGCGTTCACGCTTTATGCTCTATGCTTAATGGGTCATCAGGCAACTAGAAAATACAAATGCAAGCATTTAAATAGTTGCCTGCTGATCGCATTCAGCATAGTACATTAAGCATGAAGCTTAAAATGGCAACGTACTATCGTTCTGTTCCACACATCAAAGGATGTACAGCTATGTCTAAAAGGCGTCGAGTATTTTATGAGGCATTTGTTAGCAGTAATCTTCATTACTCAAAGAATTAGTCAAATCAACGCTTCGATTTTCATTAGTCCCATTCTTCATATTGCAAATTTACTTATACCTTATTTTAACTGTTGGAAGTATCTGTGTTTTCTGGTGCTTTACCAAAGCCTCGATAAGGCTTGTCTACAACATTGGACACAGCAGTCGACGTATAAACCAAACTCTATCCCCCCGACCCTAATTGAAGTTCGTGTATATGTACATGTACAGCAGAGATATTAAAATTAAACAGCGGGGGGGGGCAAGGTCTTAATACTGCCGGTCCAGGATTGAAGCCTTTTCGTCGTATTATGTAATGCCATTTTGACTACAGATATATGATTTCAGTCCTCATTTTCTTCCCAAGATATGGGCTCCTCATTCTTCAGCTGGCTGCGCAGTTTCCGTGGAAAGAAACTAGTAACCAGCGGATGGAACAAGAGTTTTGAATCCGGGAGTCCAAGACTGCTCACGTGGGACGAGAGCTCGAATGTTGATAGAATAGATCAGGTATGTGTTGAGATGAATTGTTAGTGACCAAGATATTTTACGTATAGTGCAAACAGTAAGAAAATTCAACTTATTGGCAAAACTAAAGTGGCTGTCTCGAACCTTTTAATAGATTGAACCTTAATTTAATAGAACCTTTTAATGAAACAAATTTTTCCAAAACGCAGACTATTTTGAATTTTATCTCAATTCAGGCCCTGAAGAACTCTTAGCTTCTTCGCACTCATCTTATTTTAGTATCTTTACCCCTAACAATGCTATAAATTGCAACGAAGCCCTTTCTTTGTTCCCTTTAGATGTTGTACTATGTTGGAAATACCAGCCCAGAATGCCTGATATTCCGGGACCAAGCCTTGAATGTACCAGCTCCGGTTCCAGAACAGATAACAACAGATATCCAATCGTTAGTCGTCACATCGGTCTTAAAGCAGCACAATAAAGAACAGAATTATGTTCACGAAATAAGAGACGACGATAGGTATGGTTCCAATTACCCATATTTTAAAATATATTAGTGGTATTGGGAACTGTAAAACAGTACAGTATTTAACAACATTAATTATATTATTTATATTTAAGCTTTTTTCAGATCATTTACAGCCTAAGTGCCAAAAATAACAACCACTTGTTGGGGAATGTCAGGGCAAATGCCCCTTCAACAATAAGTGACACCTATATGGCTCCAGCTGTCAATCACTACTGACCATAGAAATTCTTACCTTAGAATAAACGCTACGAGGATAGATGCACCAGAGGTGATCGAATCAACTGCACCATTTTACCTCTCTCGATATTTCATCCATCAGTTTGGCCTTTTGTCTTGGGAAAAGCGGTGAGTTCTTTTTATTTGGTTTCCAACAAGAAGCTTAAATTGGTGGTGATAATGATGCCTACTAAAGGCAATGTGTCCACGCATGCTTTTTGCTGGTGATTTAATCGGTTCAGAGAATGGTACTTTTACACTGATTGGATTAGAGCGAGCTACTTGTACCATCGCCCTCTCTTTCCTTCCCCTCCTTTCCTTCCACTCCCTTCCTTCCACTTCCTTCCTTCCCCTCCCTTCCTTCCCCTCCCTTCCTTCCCCTCCCCTCCTTCCCCTCCCTTCCTTCCCCTCCCCTCCTTCCCCTCCCTTCCTTCCCCTCCCCTCCTTCCCCTCCCTTCCTTCCCCTCCCTTCCTTCCCCTCCCCTCCTTCCCCTCCCTTCCTTCCCCTCCGCTCCCTTCCTTCCCCTCCTCTCCCTTCCTTTCCCTCCCCTCCCTCTCCTTCCCCTCCCTTCCCCTTCCTTCTTTTCTCCTCTCTCTCCTTCCTTCCCTTCTCCTCCCTCTCTTCCCTCCCCTTACCCTCCCCTCTCTTCCCCCTTCCTTCCCCTTCCCTTCCCTCCCCCCATGTTATTTCGTATCGTTCTCGCTCCGACAGAATATAACTGTAAAAAAACGAATTAAATATTCTAGTATACTATGTAAATTTATATCATTTCTGTTTTTCTTTTGTTATCGTTGGATTTTAAATTTTGTAGGCAAGAGATAGATCTTTTGAAAAAGTCGGCAGGATTGATACGAGAGCTAAAGAACCTTGATAGCAGACCATGGTAAGAATACTCTAATGCTACGACATGAGCGCAACTTTCAATTTCTTGAGTAGACACCTTTGCTTAAAACTGTATATATTAAAGATAATTAGAATATTTATTGGATTTGCAAATAAAATGCTATTCTGTTTACCTGCTTGTTCATTCAGTACTAAATGTAACTTAATAAGGGACTTTAGTTTGAGGTCTAAATGTGAAAATGATGGCGGATTCCTGCCCTGTACTGTCTTGTTAACTACAGCTACTCCTAATGACGATCCACACAAATTAAGCTCTCCTTTTTTGGAACCTACTCCAGTTATGCTATAAGGCTGGTCGTGCGTTTTATTCCTGCGTCTTATAAGCCTGTCCTTATCCTTTGTATTTCAACGTTTGTCAGCTTTCAGGTAAGGAATCAGTTTTTGTATTATTGAATTTATTTTAATATGAACCATTTTTATATTAATCAATTTCAATAAAGAAAAATTCTTTGCAATTTCCTTCAGCCGGGAGACTCATAAAATTGCCGTGTTTTACGTTGGTTCTGGGCAGGAAGACAAAATGTCGATTATGTCAAACACTGCTGGCAGCAAGATGTTTGAAGACTTCGTATCTGGCATGGCGTGGGAGGTAAGTTATTATTCCAATAAATAGTCCTGAATTTGTTCGTGTTGTCAACACTTTCTTATTGATGGGAGTTTAAACCTTTGAGATTTTTGAAATTTGAGCAAAATGCCTAGAATTATTGGAGTTCTTTCGCTCATTTAGAATACCGTTTACAAACTGAGTGTACTAATCTCAAATACACCTGCAGCAAAATATCTTACTGAATTGGTAGATTTTATTCAAGGTTAAGTTCCTACACAGCTTCCGAATGTGAGCAAGGCCCTGGTCCTTCCTCTTGATGTGACCACACTTCGTGTTTCCTACGCCTGGAATTACAGAGGGGGCTGGCGATCTACATCACTCTAACTGACGGTTTGACCATGTCAGGGACTCGATCCAGTCCGTTGGATCTGCATCGTAGAACCCTTATTGACTCTCGTTTTCTCACAGGTCGATCTTGCAACTCACAGTGGCTTTATCGGTGGTCTTGAACGAAACCTCTCGACTGGAAACTCTGCTCCCTACTTCGCAACACATGACTTGGAAGTGATTTTTCATGTTTCCACAAGAATGCCGCTTTCTGAAGGAGAGTCTGGCATTATAACAAAGGTATGAATTACAGTAACTCCGTTCATGGCATAAAGTGAGTTTATATAAATCCTTCCGCGTCTACCTTTTCTTTGCTATGTTATGTGATTCAAGAAGACTAATGACGCTATTTGAAGTTTAGAGTCAGTGCTCATTTTCAAGAGGTGCTGGTTAGATTATCTTCTTTGATTTTTTATTGATGTGGCTAATTTTGGTTCAGGGCCGCTGGCTAATTTGAAAGAAGCACTCATTCTAGCCAGTAAATGTGGTAGAATTGGCCTATTTCGAACCTCAACTGGGTATATACCTTTCATCTTGTTCTTTCGGAACTTTATTCTGACGTTTTATACTCTGAGGAGTGTCAGACAAAAAATCTTCACGTGTGTTGTAAAATGTTTGCTTTGCTTTTTTCAAAGCCATTTTAAAATTTTGTACCGCCGAAAAATTGTTCAAATGCGGTATTGTATTACCTTCAAGGCGGGGAGCATTAGATACCCGCTACTGTTTTGAATCCCGACTGTCCACCGGAAAGTATTCAATTTCATTGGAAGATTCAACTTTGCAAGTAGGTGTCAAAGACCAAGTTTCCTTTGGAAATACCTCTTTGGCCCATTACTTTAATCTAAAACCGAACTATCAATAACGCTGGAACCCCTCTAAAGTTTGAGAGGCACCGGAGGGGACACCAGGGGGTTATGCAGAGAAAGGAAAGCTTAATCATGAATAGAATGATCATTTTGCCTAAAAGTAGTTCACGAAATTGGTACACCCAGAATGCTGGTTCATGGCTTTTGTGCGGCATACTATTATTGGACCTCACAATGGTAACATGAAGTTACCTTGTACCGATTTCAAAACAGGTTTTTAACGACCAGTTACACAGTATGATAAAATATCTCTGAAACATTAGTAATTACAACAAAGGCATGTGATCCTCCACAGGGGACACCTGATTACCATTACCAAAGAATGATACAGTACGTTAAAAGTATGGGTGGATTATCTTTGATATTTGTTTGAGTTGGAAAGATCGCTTTCACAAAGAAAGAGCAGTACACCATTACAGAACTTCTATCATTATTTTTCTTAATTGCAGCTTCGTCACCTTGGTAATGATGAAGTTCATATTGTTTGGTCTGAGCATTCAAGAGATTTCAGAAGAGGCATTGTAAACATGGAATTCGGAGATGTGATTATCGTTATTTATCCACTAAAGAACAATCTATTTAAAATCAAAATCGATAGGAAACCTGGTGTAAGTATCTCGTTTTTATTCTCTTTATATTTTTGTTTTTTTTAAGAATATTTATGGAATTTGTTCTGTTTGCATCATTAATAACTCTTTATCGGATAAAGGCTCGTGGCATGCCAGCGGCCTTTAGTAAGGCTTTCTTCGTTTCTCTTTGCTGGTGCATTCTGACTAAGACATTTCTTTGTTATAAACGTTGTACATTTGTGATCTTATATGCCATTAATCGCCTGCTCCACAGCCTATGGCAAATTAGCCTGGAAGCAACATCAATAAGTAAAAATTCACCTTTTATGTTCAGGTTGCATTCACCCTAAATAAGGAAAATATTACCTTTTACGTCAAGGTGGCAGGCCAACACTTCACGGTGCAAATTGAATTGCTTAATTGTTTACAATTGGCTAAATAATACTAATAATTTGATTATCAATACTTCAGCGCTGTATAACAACAGTATGTTTTATTGCATAATTAGAGCATTATAAACTTTCCTCTGTTTGCCATCACCTGAAATATGGGTACTGACGTCACGGCTCCTTGAAAAAGCCCATGTATTTTAACATCAAAAGGAGATTGTTTCCTTTTTTACAGATACCTCCTTTCGGGCCATTGTTCGACGGTGCTATCGTCAATGGTAACATACTCCCGTCATTGGTGAGGTCGACTGCAATAAATGGAGGCAGAGCAAAGAGGTCGACAATGCCTCTTTTTGAAAGACAGTATCCTTTATAGATATTACCTCTATGTTTTCCTTAAATCTGTTATTATGGTCATTTTACTGAACTGATTTCAATATGTTGGGTTTAAGCTTCTGGTTATCATATGAATTCTAATTGAACTTTTGATGTCATTTTTATATCTATTCTTTACTGTTCAGTTCTAATTCCTTTTTGTGAGCTCATCTTGTTTTTTAGGAAGCAAACCTAATTTTAAGTGTTGCATCTTATAACAGTTCTTTTATAAAGTCTCTTTTTTCAACTTTTACTTTAGGCTGTCCGTTTCTTTTGTGTTTTTTATGTGAGATTATTCCTGAACTTTGCTTCAGTTATGAGGAGAGAGGACGCTACATTAACCAAATATCGGAAAAGCACGTCGAAGAAACTTCATTTGAAATGTTTGCCAAAAGCATAGTAAACCCTTGTCGTGCTTACAAGAACAAAACAGGTAGAACACTTGATGTAGAAGATGGCTTGGTACATCGAACATTTAGTTTACCAAGCCGGCCAGCAGCATCTTCAGATCCGGTCGCCATGTTGAAGTTGTTTGAAGCACAGGGGGACAAAGGTCACAGAAGCAGAGCTAGTAGCAGTGTAGACAAAACAAGAGAAAGTAAGTAGTTCTCTTTTGAAATTGTCAATGCTTGATTTCAATTTCTACGAATACCCTATTCCCTCTAATATTTGCGCAGCGCAGGTTTAAAGCCGCGAGGAGTTGTATACAAATATTGGCGTGGGTGTGCCTTTCCATCGGCGAAATACAACAGAAACCAGAAAGGGAAGTAATCCCAAACTTTCGCCTCTTTATCGTGTATTACGGTTTCGATGTTTCCAAATACCGTTGTCCTTTGAGTCAAGGTTTTCGTTCAGATACGACTGATCCTCTTTATTGAATGCTGCTAAGCGTGCAAACGAGGCGAAGAGTGTTATTTGCTGAATTGAAAACAACCTGAACCAAGAAGGGTACATGCATAATCTACTTGTGATCTTTGATGTTGTCCGTTTCCACAATGAGACAGGAGAACTTATTTTAACGTGTATGCGATCTATATATTGAAAATCTAAATGAAATGACATTGAGAATAAGGGGAAAATACCCTCTCTTCCTTTGTCTGTAACGACTGTGATAATCATTGTTATTTTATGCCTAGATATGTTAACAGGTAATCATGTTATTATGATTATAAGCTATTATCTACCTGCATCTTATGAAACTTTTATGAATTAGAAGACTGTAAAATATTTTATATACCAATGCGTTTTGAGTTCTAAAAAGATATTGGGACAGGTTTTCCTAGTCTTTGACACTTCTTTGTATATTGGAATCAAATTGAGTTTTTGTGCCAGGGAAGAGTATAGTAGAGGGTCTTTGAAAAATCTATATCCCATTCTCCAGCAAAACCGCCATTTAACCAATAAAACAATTTTCTTGTAGAAGGCGTGGTCTCTCCAGTTTCATCAACTGATGAATCAAGCCAAGATTTGGAAATAGAAAAACCAAGAGAACGAAAGCGCTCTTTGTCGAAGAGATTCAAGTCGGGCACACGGACTTTTTCACCAGCAGAACAAGATGATTCGGGAGCCACGTGACGTCAATCTTTTTAGATGTCTATAATTTGCAATTCCTTTTGTCCATTTTTGTCTCATGTATTAAAGCCATGCTGTATCTAATACCCTCCTTTTAAACTCATTACAAAAATATCAGTCTGACAAATGATAAAATCCTTTGTTATAAAAGCACCTTCCTCTGTTGCTCCGTTTGTCTGAAGGAAGTGAACTTTCAAAAAAAGTTTTGTCCCTTTTTAACAATGAACACTGAAGGTTTTTGTCATACTTGTGAAATCAAGAAATACTGAAAAAGTTCATTCTTCTAAAATATGCTAGTTAGCTTCATTATCAATCCTTGATCCTGGTTTAGCTTGGCGTTCAGGTTTAAAACAACCTTGTATTGCTTTAAAATCGTTTTGTAACCCATAAAGGCCAAATACTTTGGAAGCCTGTGGTCAATTGTGTTACGTTTAGATCTACTTGCTTATTAAACAGAGTCAAATTTGGCTTTAAGGACCCATCCACAGATGCAGCAGGTCTGCTTTCATAGCAAGCATAATGTATTTTAATCGATCGTGGACATCTAAACAAGGAGCTCTTCAGCATATAGTTTATCTGAAACTTTCCTTAATTTATGAATACACCAATTTTCAGAGGCATCTTGGAGCTAGGGACTTACTCGCATGGATTATTAGTAAACAACTTTATTTCACTGACCTTGTTAAGTTACACGAGGAACGAGATACCGTATGTGTGGCCATTTCCAAGAAATCTCAAGGAGGCCTTTTCATAACAGATTTCAGGGGCATTCCCTTCCGCTTTTTGAAGAAGCTTGATGTTTCATCTCGAACTTTAAAATTCATCCTAATTGTTTGTATGCAAATCAAGTTTTCTACGGTCCGGTGACAAGGACAAGTGCGTCCAAGTAATGTTCTAACATACTAGGTAGCTGTTTCTTCTAGTATTTGTCTCCTCATGTTTATATGATAAAGTAATACCAAGTTTCATAGCACCTGTTCCCTATCGATACTTTCGTTTCCCTCCCTAGATATAAATGTTATTTTTGTTTGCATCTTAGTATATTTCGCTATTTTTTTCTTCACAAGCCAAGTCCTGTGCTTTTATATGATAAGTCCATTTTGTATCTTGCCTTGACAATGCCCTTGTTTTCCTCGCTTTACACACAGAAACTCTGTGCTGTTATAAACAACTGAGGTTTCGTAATCAGTGGACATTCTTAATCATACCAACTCGCAGAAGTATTGCATTATTCAGGAATCTGTCTTTGCAAATATCAGTAATTGTATATGTAGCGGATTTCTATAAATTTATTTTGTAAAGAAGTTTTATTTCCCTAATTGTAGTCAGATTTGTATTGACTGCGTAAGAGTTTTAATGATACGAGATTAATAATTTACATGCTTCGAGAAATAATGATTGTAACATGATTCATCATATAGAATAATTTTGCATTGACGGGAAAATTCATTTTGTTGTAGCATATATTCTAAAGAAGATGCAATGAATAGAAGTTTTGTTTTGCTGCTTGAAAGTCTGTTTTCAATACCGCATATTGACGTGCGACATCAATATTCATAGAAACGAATTTTTTAGTTGGCTTTGTAAGGGACACTTGTCCAATCAGTGCCGCTTGCATATTGAAAATGTTACCAATGGAGTCATAAGGTGTTGAAATAAAAATGTTTCTGACTGGCCTATTTTGATTTACAACTGGGTATATGTTTATATTTCCTAGCGTAGAGTTTTCGATCTATGTTTTGAAGTTTTATACTCTGAAGAGTGTCAGACGAAAAGTTTCAGTAGTAAAGGTTTTAAATTTTGTACCACCAAAAGATTGTATATACGACATTGTCTCTTACGGCGAATTATGGCGTATGATGCCTCCCAAAAGTCTAAGAGCACTGACATCAGTTTTCAATGTCAATTCAGCCCTCCCTTTCTTTCTCTCTCCCCCCACCCCAAAGGAACAATTTTGGTTTAATAAAAAGCAGCGTAAGATATTAGGGAATGTCGTTGTTACGTTACGTTTAAGATATTTGTCTGAACTTTAAACATTGTTTTAAGGGGGAAAGGGTTGGAAAAAGTATTCTTTTGGAAGAACAATTAATGATATAAAATACAACGCAATATGCCTGGTGTTCCAAGTTTTTTGGCAGGCATTGTAGAAATCAAGTCTCTTGTGTATATGGGTGAAGAACGGTGTAAATAACAATGGGAGAAATAAGGAATATCAATTTTAACCAGTATTTAGGATACAAAGGGCTGGCAAGTATTTGCTTAAGTTTTAAGTTCATGTTGATTCTTGACAACAACAACAGCAACAGTTTATTATGCGATTCAAGATGGTGGAAGCGGAAACCCTTTTCGAGTTGCTTCATATGGAGATTGTAACGCAAATGTACAGTTCAAATCTTAAGAATGCCAAGGTATCATTTAGTTTTTTCAGTTTCCATTTAGGCTGAACAAGCCAATTCTGGTGATACTTTATTTGATATTTCCATAACTGCATTTCTAAGCATGTTGCTCGCTGCTCGTCTCGTCGTCCTCGTACCCTGCTTTGCCATTGCATGACTGGAATTGCAAATGTTTGCATTAGCAAAACATTACTTTTTCCGGTTTAAGTTAAACCATGATGCAACTCTTGACTATGAAATCGCCTAGTGATTTATAGTTGAGTCTCTAAAGTCACATGTTTTTTATGCATTCATGCATTCAATTCTAACATGACCAATCCATTACCACAATGCCCCCTCGATGTTCCCTTTAATTTTCAGTCCCTTTTTTATTTGGTTCCGATGACAAACAAAATTGCAGCTTCTCATTAGACATGCAAATGTTCAATCGAATCATTGATCAATGGCATCTTCTAGCATTTTTTATCCATTAAACTATTATTTCATTATTTCTTTCACTCTGAGCATTATACAGCTACTCGGTGCTGCTCAGTATTGATGTAGAAGTAGAAGTAGAAATGCATTTTCAAATGATCAGAATTTTAAATTGTTTACTTTATAATTTTTGTAAGGTCGAAGCATACACAAAACTTGAGAAAATGGGATATAGAGTTGGGCAGAGTTTGATTGAAAGGTATTTTGCTTTCATATTTTTTATGAATTTGCTAATATCATCCAATATCACCAACCCACCTTCATTTTCTTTCATTTTTAATCAAACAAAAACTATGACTAACTATATCTTGTAATCTCTGATGATAAAAATCATCCCAGTTTGTCAGGGACGAAAACAAGTTGCTAATTTTGGGGGGGCGTGGAAGTATGAAAATTCCAACTTCAAGTGATAAATTTTTCATTCGACCAGTAGATCTGTTGTACCTACCAAATTGATATTTGTAAATAGCCCGAGCACCATAGTTCTATTTTCTTTATAATTACCAAATCTTTACTCAATAATTAGCCTAAAGCATAAAAGCCTAAATCTCTAAATTTTGATTAACATGAAACAAACATTAAACATACTGTAAGAAGTAAAGCAACATTTAAGCAAAACCAGTATTAGATATACTTAATGATTAGTAGTATTCTTTCAGATCAATTAATCAATTTTATCTAAAATACATTTTTTCACGATATAGAAGCACCAAGAATTTGGGCCTTTTATTTTCGTTCTTGATCGAAGAAAACTACCATTAAACTTTTCAGAGGGCCAAATGCCTTTTCATTCTTTACAATTGAAATGATGATTTGAGAACAAACTTGTGCATATGCCTGATTCGAAAGATGAAATACTCTTCTTTGATCAAATACTTCTACTGCAGTTTTTGCAATGTGTTCTTGCTCCACAGCAGTTTTGTCATAGGAATTTATGATAAGGACTCAAGGACATTAACAAATAACAGGGGAGTTTAGCATAAACTCGTTTTTTATAAGAAGCGTTGAGAATTTTTAGTACTGAAAGATTCTTAATCTTTTATTGAATTAACTACTCGTAGTTTCTAAAAAAATTCCCACTCTAATATTTTCTGATCAATGCGGGTAATATTATTCAAAACTGTAAGTTTCAGGTTTCTTATCCGTAAGTTCACCTTGCCTGTTCGTAATTTGATTCAACTCCCGTCAGAAAGAAAGAAAAAGAAAACGGGGCAAGTGTGCAATTTGGACCCAGCGGAGACGGGATTCACAATAGAAAACGATTGGATGGGTCAGCTTCAGCCTGTGAATTTTAATGTTTAGAATTTTTATAAATTAAAATAAAAAAACTTCTTAAAATATAAAATTCACAAGTTTGGTCTTAAGAAAAAAATTCCAAGTCAACCGTTACGTTTTCCAACTGTAACTGGATTTTCCAAACTTTGGGGGGGGCGTTACGCCCCCCATGCCCCCCTATTATTTACGTGCCTGCAGTTTGTAACTACTATTATGGAAAGGTGTCCTGCAGAATACTGCAAATTTAGTATTGAACGTTTTTGGAGATGATAGAAAGGTTTATGTAAAATATAAAATAAAAATAGGTTAGTTGCAAAGCAATATTTAAAAAATGAATTTGGTAGCAAATGAAAGAGCCAGTTCAGAAAGAATTTTGGGACCTTTTGTCTTTTTGAATTACAGATTTACCAGAGACACGCCACGGTTTAAGGATGAACTAGAAATGCTTAGATTCATATGCAAAGATTTTTGGATGAAAATTTATAAGAAGCAAGTGGACAGTTTAAAGACCAATCACCAGGTCAGTAAACTTGTTCTAAGTGGGCTCTCATTTTGTTAGTGTGTTTGACAGTCCTTGTAAGAGAAAAACCAGGAACATAATCTATGAAAAATTGAATCTTTAAGCAAAACAATAGAGCACTTTAGAAAAATGCAATATTTACTTTAGAATCTAGAAGTGCCTAAAGATACAGTGAAAGCAACTTTGAAATCACTCATGGAAGTATCTGTCAAAATGTTATCGTTTTGTTCAATTTTGTTGTTACAAAGTTTAGTCACCTCAAAGCATTTATCCATCAGAGAAGTAGGGCCTTTTGGAAGTATAAAGCCTGATTTGAGATAACTAGTAACCATTACTATCAGAATTAAACATTAAATTCTTTGTCAAATGTATTGAATGTTGATTATCAAATAAAGCTATGAATCAGAGAGAACTCAGACTTTATTCCATTTCTACATTCAATTTATAAGAATATGTCTAGCCTTTTTATTTATTCATATTCAGTATTTTTAGCCTTAGGGCCATTTATTGTTTTTAGGAGACCATTCATTTTCTTGTAGAATTTTTATGATATTGTCTTTTGTTATTGTTTTTACCATTTACCACATGTTTGGATTATTCTCCTGACACTTCTTTTATTGCTTTTTCACCAGTTCATTCAAATCCTATAATGAAATTGTAAGAACATTAAATAAGGCTGAAATTTTGCCACTTCAAATTGCTTTTGGTACCTTCATCAAAGTATGTACATTTTACCATATTTTAACTTGTATAAATGATATTTTTACATGTCTGTAATCACACCATTAAACATAGTATCATTATTGTATAGGCAGCCAGGTGTTTCAAACTTTTTGATTCATTTTTAAGATTTCAATGATCAATATCAATGTCACAATCTTCAGCTTTTTGCTGATTCTATACGTGTATTGTTTTCTACCAACTAAAGGAGTTTTTCAAATGTTTCCTTTCAGGGTGTTTATGTACTGCAAGATGAAAATTTTAAACTTCTTAGCAAGATATCAAAAGAAAGAGATTTTACAGAAGAAGCCAGAAAGGTATTTTCGAGAATTAAAAGAAAAATTGATAATATGTCAAAGTCAGAGTCAAAATTTGAATTTCTTTATTCTAACAGCTTTACTTTCCTTTACAGCTTTTAGCATTTCCTTGTGGTATAATATGTGGAAGTCTTGCTGGGCTAGGACTTTCAGCAACAGTGACTGTTGATGTTTCTTCCATGCCTGCCTGTAAGTACCTGAGCATGTTATACATTTTTTATAAGAACAACTTTGTAAGAACACAAACCTCAAAATTGGTCAGAATGTAAGAACAAATTTATAATAAGCTAAAAGCTGAGATACTGTAACATATAATTTTGAACAAAAAGTTGTGAAAAATCCCCTTAAAAATTCCATCACTCCCCTCAAGCACAAAAGATGGTTATTGTACTGCTTACACCCTAATGTTTTAAAAACAGATTGAGAACAATTGAGCTTCATAATTTTGGAAAGGTTAAGATCAACCAGCCTGAACTTCAAATTACTGATACTTATAAAATTGAGTGTAAATTTTATTCAGCTGCTGCTGTTATAGAGTAGACACTTAACTAGGCTTTCAGTCAACTGAGAAGGTCTATAAGAACGAAGTTTAACTGAAAATTGACCAAGAGGTAAAGTAACCATATGATAACTTGCATCAAACAAAAAAAAATTAGCCTGGCTTTTTATCATGAGCAATTATAATCAGCAGCGTCAACACAGTTATAATCATAATCACCATCATAGCCAAAATTTTGAAATGTTTTATGATAAAAGTATCTTGGGTTTTTATTTAGGCTTAGATAAATTATGCTATGTCCCACTAGACAAAAAATTATGCTTTTTCTATAACCATAATCCTAAAAGTAAGTTATTATGTACCTTGCAATGCATTACTATGCATTTTTCAATAGATTTGAGCAATTGTGAACTTAACTATGAAATTAGTTTGATTGGAAAGAGATGATGGTTCATTGATGTCCATACACATCATATTCATATACCATCTACACCTGTTGTGTCTTAATCTAAACCTTTGGTTTGCTTGAATGATTCATCTATTAAAACAGAGAAGGTAAAAGTTTCTCTATAAAGTGACTGGTCTTTATAAAGATTTTAGCAAAATTTCATGTATTTAGTGCCCATTTAACCAATTGATAAAACACCTAGTAAAGCAGATTCTTTTGGTTTTTAAACTCTTAAAGTATGACTATTACCCTGATGCAGTTATACTTTCTTTCCCTTAATTCGTTACATTGCTGTAGTTGATGCTATAACACTTGACATATCCATTTTGTAATGATTTTAAAACATCTTAGGTAAATTCACTGTACAGATCCGAAAGTGACTTTGAAGAAGGCATCTTTGGTACTATTCACCTCAACATTTTGGTTGCTGTTGGTACAAGACATGCCACACCAGCAGATCTTTATCTTGTACGAACCAATTTGAAGTTGCTAAATCAATATTCACTTCCCAAACAACTTCTTCCATTGGGCCTTTTAGTGAACAAATTTTATTTGTATTGTTTTATGTTTAGAAATTTATCTTTTCTTGTCATCAAAGAAGGAAATATTTCACATATTTCAAGTCAAAATTTCACAGAATAATGAAAAAGAATCCAGAGGATTTATTTTCCCAAAGGCATCCAAGTGAATTAATTTTTGCCTTAACAAGACTTTTCGCTTGGCTTGAAATCGGAGGGGACATCCTTTGTAATACTGAACTTTTTCCTGAAAATTATGTCATAAATTTTCATATCTTGTACTTAAGGAATAGGATAAGCAGGATTGTGAAATCAAGCTGAAATGTGCAATGATAATCCACAGAGCAGACGGTGTGATGATCTTTAAGCTCTTCAAATCGACCTGTATAAAACATTAATGTATAGTTGAATAAACTTAAACCTTGATGTTGTATTTACGTCTGTAAATGTTGAAAAGGAATAATTTTGAAAATTCAACATGAATAGAACATAGTTTATATATTTTATGGAAAATGAAAGCCAATAAAGCCCAAATGTTTATGCTGCGTTGCAAACACTTAGACCAACCTTTCGACCAAGTACAACCAAATTTGAACGATAAATCGACGTATTACTAAGTATTTACGTGCTTTAAAGTATCTCAGAAATGCGGGGCTTTCTTCGTGTCACTGCAAATGACATGTTATTCTCTGTTATCAAAAGTAGTTTAACGAGACTATTATATCAGTTTGTAACTAGACCTTCTTACCTATATTCTTTGTTCCGTGTAACAAAATCCTAACGTAGATATCAATTTTATTGCCTTACTTTAGAATTAAATATATAGAATTTGCGTATACGAATTTCGTCAAAAAGATAACACTGTATTGTTTCTTTGGAATCCATATTTCAAGCATGAAAGCAAGCAATTAAAGATCTTTTGGTTCCATGACCTTTTTATATATTTTGGTAACAAACAAAGATTTTCATAGCCTTGTTGTGAGCGTAACGATTTTCAATAAAGAATAACACATTTTCATTTGTATTTTCATGACATTATTTCAAATTTCGCAGTGGAGAGGGATAGTGGCAGGGTCGGGTAGTTTTTCTGAGCTTTTTATGCATCCATATCTCTACGACTTCCTTTTCATTTCTTCTTATATTCTCAGTCTTTGGTTGCGTGAGTTGTAGAAAATAGAATTTCTACCATATATCGGTGGTGCTGAGTAAAGATTGAGAACAATTCGCTAATGTTTACAACACCTAACCAAAACTTGGGTACCACTGCTAAACATATCCGTGTCTGCGTGCAATTTTCAGCTATCTCATAAAGTTAATCATTCTTATAAAGAAACAATTTTATATTTGTTTCCCTGGTACTCTTCCATTAAATACACCATTCCTAGGACCTTTTTATCGTTATTCAACACTGTGATTTTATACTGAACAATAAACTAGAAAAGTTTTAATTTTACCCAAATTTTAACATGACTTAGATGCCCCCACAATTTAGCGTAAAAGCCTACAAATGTAGGACATGATTTCGTTGACATATGGCCTAGGTCCACTGATTTAGATTGAAATATGTTGCTGCCTTTTATGATCAAGATTTAGCTGATAAAATCGTGTTTTTTGACTGAAAAATCCAAAAATCTGACTCTCTGAAACTCTCTGAGCCTATTGCAATGATACTACAATCCTTTCTATGCGAATCCTTTCAAAAATTATATTTTTTGCCCAACTGTACCCGTTTTAAGTCCGTAAAAGAAGCTTCGAGGTGCTGTTAGACATTGCCACACCGGACTGGTCCATTGACGTAAAGATTCTGTGGTTGAGCTATTTTTTTATCAAAGTTTTAACGATTTATACTCAAATGAGTGCCTGGAATAAAGCTTGAGTACGTCTTGAAATCTTTGCTTTTTTCGAAGCTGTTTCTAAATTCTATTGTTGAATGATGATAAAATGATTTTTATGTGGTTGAAGATGAAATATGATTGTTTCTCTCCAATGCCCAATGTTGGCTATAAGAGCAAAGATTGTTTTCTTATCTGTGATAAATCTTAGCGTAACCTAAGAAACTTTCTGGTCATCAAAAACATGAAAACAAACAAGAACACTCCACTGATGTAGGGTTGATTCTGGTTCGGTTCAACTTGTATTCAAGCAATGGACAGTTGCAGACAGGTGTGTCGTACAAAGGAGCCAGGTCCGCCGGAAAGATTTGCGTTCTACGCCGGATGGTTCATAAAATATATTGTTTTCTTTTAAACGCCTTTTCCTGCTATAAGTATGGAAAAATCTAAATTCTTCTTTTGCTATCAATAAATTTTTTTGAAATAAACAAACAGCTTTTGCCCTTTTGAGTTTCAAGTTTCCCCACCTTACAAAACTAATGTTACGTCACCCTTAGCTGACGCGGAAATCTTATTTTTTTACAGACGTACAGGTTTGAATGATTCCTCGAAAACTACATGGAGGAAAAGCCACTAAATAGTTATGAAAGGCGTTGTTACTGAAGAAATGAAAGTTGTTAATGCTTGAGACACTGTTAAAACTGTTAAATGCTGATCCAAGAGAGAACCTTTTTTAAGCTCGTAT
This sequence comes from Rhopilema esculentum, assembly GCF_013076305.1. Next base: position 3,579,584 of record NW_027018682.1, on the reverse strand, counting down.
CGTAGTTCTCTAAACAATTGTTACTGTCAATTTTCTATTGTCCAGTATATCAATATTTTCGGATAGTTTCTCGCAAACATTGATACGATTTTACAAGCATTTTCTACTAACATTGCTTTAACAACAAATACTTATGATACACGTAAAAACTTATTCATACAAGCCCAGGAAGATCTTTTGGACTTATTTTCTTAGGAAAACATTATTAGTCTGAACTTTGGTTTTACAAGCTTATAAAAATCCCATGGTTTAAGCAGAAGATGAATTGCGTTGATAAAAATGAAGTCATTGGCTAATTTAGGTACGTTTTTAAACCGAGACGGGATGAAAATTGGGGAGATCCTTTGGATAGTAACTTTGGAAGGATTTTGCTTCTTGTGAATTTTGTGGAATTTCAAAAAGCGTCACTTAGTTTTAATCTAACAACTCAAGTTCTATAGAGAATTCATACATAATTGAACGTTCCAAGTTTTTTCAGTCTTCGATTATATAAAGCCATCCAGAAATGGCTTAAGGACAGTAATTAAATAAAGATTTAGATATATATTGTTTGAGTCTTTTAAGGTTTTGAAGATTATTTTTTGACACTAAATAATGCATCTTAATTCTTTTCTTGCTTATTTTCAGAAATGTCCCAAAAATTAAATAGTGATAAAAACATGTAAATGACGAAAGATGGCGTGGGAATTCCACATATACAATCAAATGGAGAAAATTTGGAGGAGCATAAAATGTAGCGGATACCAAATTCAATTCTGGGTTGTATGAAAAAACGGTATTAACTTCTGGTTATCAATATGTGCTAAAATCGTAAGGATACATTTGTCTTCTGAAGCAAATATTATTTAAAAAGCTGCCTATGTCCGGGCTTTCATAAGTCAGTTGTCAGATTTGTACTCAGATGCAAACTTGAGTATCCATCAACGTTAGACGACTTTGTTTTGCCAACACGAGGCAACTTAGAAGCAACGATGATAGACACATCAACAAAACAACATTGAGACTAGAAATTTCCCTGACGCAGTTATTATCCAGTATCTTTTATTGGTAAACGACGTCGGATTGAGTTTTTTGTAGTATGTTTTCCTGCCATCTTTATGGTAACAGAGATAAAAGTGTTGGTCGATGAAATCTGTCCCCGTTGCCTTAGATTCACTGTATGTCTCCCTGAACGTATCGACACCGTGATATGTAGCTGGAATTTGGTCGATGTCCAGATCACTGATTTGCCGGTTTAGGTTACTGCTTGTCCAGCCACTACTCGACTCTGGCTTTAAAGCCAATTGGAGAACCGTCAGGTACGACAATATGACCACTGCTAGACTTCCTAATAAATAGTTGAAAGAAATTTCACAATATGGTGGTTAGTCAGCAAAGAGAGTCATTATACAGGCACCGCAAAGCAGGGGGGCTGGGGGGCCTTTAGTCTCTTTTTATATGGTTTTAGCCCCCCATTTTTTAGACCCCCCCCCACTTTTCTCGACGCTCCGCGGTGCCTGTTATATGCTGAGAGTCGTGTCATTCAATTTTAACGCCTGGTCTGAATGTTTTAAAAATATCCCAACGTTTTGGATGCTTAATAATTGTCAGAGATCTTTCACGTAAAAATTTATCCAGGTGCAATCTTACTTGTAGTAGACACATGAAAGTGTAAAGTTCAGCAATGTTTTAAAACCTTATAGTTTGCTTGAATCAGTTCTCGTATTCTACGAATAACAAAGTAAGAATAGAATAACTAGAATAAAATAACCTTGTTCATTTTCAAATTAATTGCACATAAAATTGCTTTTCCCAAAATCAATATTTTTATATTTAACGATTAGTATAGAACCATGTGGGCGTAATGAAAATACTTTTGTGTTATCTTTAATGGTTGTTGTTTACGAACTTTTTAGTGCTGAAGGAGGATACTTGACGCCTAGTCATAAAATCACAAATCATATATAAATAACAGAATGGTTGTTACTTAACCAAACAAGAAATATTTGCCAACAACAATCAATCTTTAGAGATATCAGTTATCTGTTCTCGTTTAAGGAAATATCGCAGATGAAGCAGCAACAATTAGGTGAACATTGATGTCAACAAGACGCTCAAGAACCACAGCGAAATGCCAGAAACGATCACCTGTTATCAAATATCACTTACACAAAATTTATTTTAGGTCAATTTCGATTTTTAGGGATCTAATTCTACAAGTTTAATGCCGACTTCATGCGCAATGATATTCAAAATGAGAATTTTGAAGAAAATGACATGTGCATCGATAACAGTAAATTTCCGTAACCTGTTGCGATTTTTGAACAATTGCTTACCCATATTGGTGTTTACTTTCAACTAATCCAAAAACCCAACTATGTCTAGAACCAATGTGTCGATGAACGTTGGAGCAAATCGGTTGAAAACGTCCAATTTAGGCCAGATTTAGTTGGACGCTGCTTTGTTTTTGTTGCTTTAATACTTGTATATTAAGGCCTTTGCATTGATGAGAGACCATTAACATGTTGAAAATCAAGCACCTGTTCCGGAACTATTTATATTTTCTATTCATGAGAATTCATCCTATAGGAAAAAGACTTAAATTATTAATAACCACCTAAAATACTTGCGGTATGTTTTATTGGGTCTCACAGAAAATGATAGGGGTACCTGTTGTTTTCACTTAGCCATCTTATCTCGCTGAATAAGGAGAGAATAAGGGCAGAAAATGGACGAGAAACTTGGCTATTGGTCGAGAAATCTAGCGCCTCTCTATGCAAATAAATCAGCCTTCAAGAACGATTGAAGCTCCTGAAACAAAAGATGCTAAGAATGCCCTGGGCTGATGCTGTAAAATGTACAGCACGCCAATAGAAAAATAAAACGTTTAAAATGCTGCTTATCCGTATCAACGGACATTGTAAGAAAAACATCCTCGATCTTTTGTACATATACTGTAAATAAATAAGCAGCGAAGTTTGTTAAGGTAACAAAAAGTATTAGATGATTTGCAAGAGAATAGCACTGTATATATGCAGGCTTACAAAAGAAACTACAGCAAATGTTTAAGGAAGAGCCGAGAGACTATCTACAAAACCCGTCTAAATCAGCACTTCATCTTTCAAAGAGACTTTCTCATTTGGATCAAAAACTCTAAAAGGAATCGCGTAGAATAGTTCTATAAGGATTTCAGAAATATTTCGCAAAATGTCAGATGTAAGTAGGCAGCAAGCAAAGGAAAATTGTTTTGAGAACGCTTTTGTCGCTAATGGTTCTAATCTATATAGGGCGATATATGTTTCATGACTCTAATCATGTACTCAAGAGAAAACTGTTGCTTTCAAGCAAACAGGATTCGGCAGATGCTGAGTTTCAGGACCATTTCATATGAAGTACTGCACGGACTCTCTCTTTGTCCACTGCTGTTTTTCAAACATCTAAATGGCTTAAGACTGTATGCAAAAATTTGAAATTTTAACATGTTTGGATATGTTATGTGAAAAAATTTCAGGCTGAAGATAATGTAAAGCTTTCAAGTCAGTTGATGCATGATATAGAGAAGATACCAGCCTTCCTCCGGACAGAACCGTTTCTTAGAAATAAATTGTAAACAACATGTATATGAAAGCAGGCTTTCGCATCCTCACCATAAAAATTGTTACCATTCCACGGATTTTCGTGGTTTAGAATAAATTTAGGCACACATTACAGGCCTTGTTATGAAGGATTGACGAAATAGCTCAATCAACTTAAATGGGAAAGGCTGTAAATTCATCAAAATGTAAGTTGAAAAATTGATCGCTGGACTAGACTCTTGTGCGATTGAAGGTTTATTCTTAGTAGATGATAAATGTATCACTCGAAGACACAAATCAATGAGAGTTGATTGCTGCCAATATGTATCGTCAGATCTAAAACGTTTTTATTGGCAACTACAAAACAATACAATAAAAAACAAGAAACGGTTACTTGCAGAATCTTTTGCTACGAATTTTTATTTGCAATTCCTCCCTTCCCCCCTCCCCCCCCCCCCCTTAGACAATAGTTTCTAGCAGTTTTAGAATCTACCTGTATAAGAATAAAAAATTATCTTTATGTAGATAGAAGGAGTTTGTTTTCACTATTGAACTCTACGGTAAAATTTTATGTAGTGGCCCCCCAATAGCTTTTACGTGAAGCTGGATTGTATTTTTTTTACCTTGAAAACGTGAATCGGCAAATTTTATAGCGTGATTAAGTTAATAAAGGTTCGCGCGTGAACGTGAGTAGTCACTTTTTATGCACGGGAATTCGTGAATCGATAATTTCAATGCCGTTTCAATTCGATAATTGTTCCGGGTTATGACGCCTACATATCACGCAGAACTTAAATCGTATTGCAAGGTGTCTCCTTGTGTGCGTTCTTTTTACCTCTACCAAGAGTCGCACTGATGAATAAATATGTAAGTTCGAAAACATTGTGAAAACGAACAGAAGATATCATATTTCTTAACTATTACACAAACGCAAGCACCTACAACTAGAAGAATCACCCAATTCGATCACTTTAAAAATTTTCAAAGCACAGAAAGAAACAAAGAAACGGATTTGAGACTGAAACTCTGACAACTTGATTTCATAAATCCTCAAGCAATGATCTCACGGGGAAACTAAAGAGTTATGTACCGAGACTGCAATATTGTTTGGCTTGGTGTGTTTTTCTACTATATGTTCATGAAATTCTAAAACAGATAATGAAGCTACACATGAAAGTTTACAAAACTGATAGTTTCAAACTAGATTCTCAACTAAAAGCTGACCTAAAAACCTTACTGATAAAAAGCTGCGAAAACTTTACTGATGAAAATTTTTGTTGTTGCACTTGCATGCTGCGTTTCCGAGACCCTGCATTCATTCGTCCAGGGGTGGGGACAGGACCTTAAAACTAGAATTCTGAGGATAAAGCGTGTTCCATTCAAGGGTGATTTTTGAAATGTCAGTAAGAATAGTAACTGACTGAAAATGCCTGTTTTTTTTGAAAAAATTGTTTGCAGAGCACGAGCTCATGTAAATAGGTACTATTAAGTGCTCCCATATATTGTACCTTTGGCTAACTGGCTTTCCTGAGACAGACAGAAGTCAAAAAAGGCTTATTGTCTAACAGATAGTTACAACCCTCTATTACCTTATCGCTAAATTTCTTTGATAGAGCGTTCTAGGAAGAGCCGAAGAGTGGGCAATTAAATATACTTGTCTGCAACCACGGTCGTTATGTTTCTTGCTAAACAAGACTTTTCCAGTAATTATCTTTGATGACTGAAATTGATCAATGTATCAAACTAGTGAAAGTAATATACGCAACCACAAGGAAGCGTGGTTTCCTAATTTGCATCCTTTTTGCTCCCATAAATCACTGCAAATGAAAGTCATGTACATTGGCAATTGTATCCATTCTGTCTCATAAATCATAAATGAAACTTATGAACCTGGGAAATATATAAAAGAGAGCTTCGACTACAGAGTTACTTACAACAACTGGTGGTAGCATAAGATTGGCAGCAGTCTGACGAAGAAAGTCTATCAGGTAAGCATTTTTTCGAATTGCACACAGCCACAGAATATTCTGTGACGCAGTGCTTTTGTAAAACTTGTTTTCTAAAAGAGATGGCTAGGACAAATTATTCATCGCTTGGGAATTTGGCAAAATTTTCTTCGAACTACTACGCGTTCTGTTAGTTTAGAACTTTGTTAATCAAAATTTTCTCGTAAAACTTAACTTGCACTTTTTATCTAGAGATTTGACAGTAAAACAGAAACTGGCTCAAGAATCGTTGACGCTGAAGCCAGAATCGATCATCAAAATATGTGCCTTGACGAACTGAATTCTTGATACTAGTCTCCAAAGGAAGCATACGTACACTAACAAAAGGAAATATACCATTATAGATTGAGATTTCAGAAAGCGCAGCTTAATAATGAAATTAATAACATATATATATATATATACTATTATATATTGGCTTGTGTAATTACTTATCTATAAAAACACAATAAAAAAAATTGAGTATCTTCAATTGCAGCAGGATCTATAAGTGGTCTAAAACCTCGACTGATCCCGATTATTTCTTTCTTCTCCATAGTTTTGAAGATGAGGGCATTCTACTTCCTTGCCGTTCTTGGAATGGCATTCTGTCTCGTACATGGTGAGTTGACACAATTCTTTTGGAAGGCAGTATTCCTGGCAGTATTCCTACTTGTAATTACTTGTCTTTCTCCGAAAAGTTGTTTAATGTACGAAAAGCATCATTCCATTCAATGGCGTTGGCTTTTAACACTAATGAGCACAGAGTTTAAAGAACCTTGGGCTAATTACACTAAGTCTCCCAAATGATCGCTACCTGGCCTAATTTGCAAATTCTCCGATTAGCAACTGTAGAATCGTTCTGTTATATGGTTCTATACACCAAAAGTGTTAACAGCTCTGCCTATTAGGCATTGCGCACTTACTGGCAGACCGGCAATAGATAATTTTCATTATTCTTCAATTACTACGCGTATAATAAGATTGTAATGTGGTTTCTCTCTAACCAAGGTGAAGATACCGAAGCAACAGAGTCTGAGGTTGCCACGGCAGACCAAAAGCAAGACCAATCGAACGAAGATGCCCCTGCTGCAAAGGAGGAACAGCCATCTGACTTCAGCGAAGAATCTTCTGAAGATCAAAACGAGGACGATGAAGACGAGCCCGAGGCAGATCTAGAGGCGGAGGATGAAGAAAATGAAGTTGCAGATTTGCCCGAAGAAGAGGACCCAAGCGAAATAGAAGGTTAGTTCTCAGTTTTTGTTTGCTAGTAAATCGTATTTCGTGATTAAAAAGCTAATCCAGTCGTTCAAATGACTTTGCTATCACGGATTAAGAGAAAAAGTAAGTCACTCTCGAAATAAAACAAGAAAAACTCACTTTCTTGCACCTGCAGTGATTATTTTACAAAAATTTATCAAAAAACAACTACATTTGCAGATCCGATTTTCGTCGCCTTTTTTGGCTGTCGACTACACAGCAGATGTTTTCAATATTACAGGTCAATACTGACTCGCTCAAATGTCTTCCTCTTTAAACATATTTCATGTTACAACACACATTTGAAGTTATATCACTTATTCTGATAATCTATTTCAGAGCCAGCAGAGGATACCAACGATCCAGCCTATTATGGTGGTAAGAGGTGCCGATGCAAATCATGCAGGTGCCACCGTTACAAGCTCTATTACAAAAAATACTACAGCAAATACTACAAGCTCTACTACAGGAGACACTACCAAGCCTACTACAAGAAGTACTATAGCCGATACTACAAGCTGTATTACAAGCGATACTACAGCAGGTATTACAAGAACTACTACAGCAGGTACTACAAGAAGTACTACAGCCTGTATTACAGAAGATATTACAGCAACTATTATAAAAAATACTGGAGCAATTATTACAAGAAATACTACGCAAAGCGCTGCCACCGTTACTACCCAAAAAAGCTCTGGGGAAAATAAGACGCTTCTACAAGCTGGACTTGTATCGTTTGACATTGTTAGTAGTTGATTTAGAGAATGAATCTTGAAAGAAACGATTATTAAAGATCACATGCTCGCCTTTCCTCTCGTATTTGTGATATGCTACAGTAAAAAACTTACTCGTGTTTGTGGTTGGTAAAAGTTTACGAAGTGAAGCATAAACTCCTATCTTCATTTGCTCTAGATTTCTCTCGTTTATACTTAAAAATCAAAATTTGTAAAATTGCATCGTATCAAAAATCTTTCTAGCCTTATTTTACTGAAAAAACCAAATTTTTGTAACTTCGGAGCAGCGGTGTGCAGCAGCACTTGTGACACAAGAAATAAGTTTTGTCGATTGGTTCTAAACCAAGAAAGGGCCACGTGTCTGAAAAAATGACAATAATGCACTTTAACTTGATCAGTTGACAAGTAAAAAATAAAAAAAAATTTTATAAATGGTTTTGTAATGAAGAAACATGCATATGATAATTTAGGCGAAGAGTTGCAAATAAATTTTAGGAAATGTGAGCTCTATAGCACACTGCTCCTTCAATCCTTTAGAAAGAATCTTTATACAAACATGGGTAGAGTATTCATCTGTTGGGTATCAATTAAAAATAATGCCCTGAGATTCTAAAGGAGCTCTGTTAAAACAGCATTTTTAACCCACTTCCTCTTGGGAATTTTTGTTTATTCTTTGTGAATTTCCAGGCCTAAATAAAAACATCCAATTACTCCTCACTTTCTAAATGTGTTTTCAACAACCTTTAAATGCTTAGTTGAGAATTTCACCTTGGCACAAACTTGCTAGCTTGTTGTCAAAGTTTCCCTATAACAATTATTTTCTTGAAATTTTGATGGTGTTCCAAACAAAGTGTTTTCACGTGATCTAGGGAATAATGTGGCCATCAAACTTTTCTTTAGGTCACTGCCCCGATACTTCACTGTTTTTGTTTACATTGGCCTATGTTCTTAATGTGACATCGAGATAAGCACATCTTAGGCGGAGCTTGCAGGATTCACTGCTGGAATGTTATGAAGAACAAAGCGATAAGGCATTCATAAATTTTCTACAGAAATCACATGTACTTCACCTAAACTTGCTTGAAGAATACATCAAATATGCAAAATAATTTACAAAACTAACAGGAAATTGTTCAAAACTCTTAAACTGAGCTGGGGGCAAGCCCATCTGGACATTTAAATTTGTATAGTATTCCCTTATTAAAGGCCCAGATCTTCTTAACATCCACACTAATTTATCTTTAAGATAATATGCTTCTGATAAATACCATCAATTGAATGCAATTATTCTCAAAATATTTCTTGATATTTCTTTCCAATGTCTATCCACCTGAAGGCACCTCTTTTAGAAAGCAATAGTTTTGAATCACAGGGAACTAAAAAGAGGATTTACCATAGCATGACTGGTTAGTTTGCCAGTATAGCACCATTTGCAAAATATCATTCAAGGGAATCTTCTTTTAGCCTTTTAGTAGCTGGTTCTAGATTTTGGAGATGGTTATTTTCATCCTCGGCATCTGCTTCAACACTCTCATCTCTGTCATCATCATCATCATCATCATCCTCATCATCATCCTTGCTTTGAGGAGTACCACCATCTAGCAATGAAAAAGAGGGTATATTGTTATCTTGAGTCAACTAGGACTTGCTTGCTTGAAAAATGGTGAATTTCACCAGGCCATTTCCGGAGACGAAGGCTATAGCCCACACTCGCGCAAACCTCAAGCAAAAAATTTTGAAGGGCCTTTTTCCGTCAGGCAGTTGTTTTAAACAACGCTCTCATTGAATCATTTTCGTTTCACTCCCCAATGTTTTAACTACTTACCACTATATACCAGAGTATTTATGAATAACATTGTGTCAAATAACGAGATGTATGGTTTTTATAAATATCGTTTTGAAAAGGAAATTCCGTTTCATTTGACATCAAATGTTAACAAACTATTATAGTATTACCTGTCAAAACTAGCAATAGAATAGGAAATGAGTGTGCAGTAAAGGAACAACAGATTTTTTGCTCTTCCGTGCTGTTTTTAGACCAACAAACTCTTAAGAAAAAATGAGTATTGGAATTTGCTATACTGTTAAGGAACTGGAGTATGCAAAGTCAACCTTCAATTCTTATAGAAAAGAAGTGTATTTCAATTATTCTTTCTTGAATTTTTAATGCCAATCAACTTAATCTTCCATTACACTGTATTGCTCATTGTACTGCACTTATCTTTTTGGATAAAGATGAGTTTTGATGGATACTACTCAATAAATTTGCGTTTCTACAAAAACGTTGCCATTTTGCAAACAAAACTAGAGATCTCTTTTGTAATTTTTTAGAGTAAAAATACACACAAAACTTCTTCTTAACATGAATTATTTTTTAAAAGTAGACAAGATAATTTATTTTTTGGTTTGAATATACTCAAATATAAATAGATAAACAACAAATTCTGCCAGGGCTAAATACCCCACGCAGCCAAACCAGCAGGTGTCTTTTTTAGCCTGCGTGTTTTTCATTCCCGGAGAGGCCTGGTGAAATTTCAACAAAGCATCAATAGCTCTACTTAGCCCAACTCTTGATTAAGCCCTACTCTCATTTGACCCCCTCTCAATTAAGCCCCACTTCGATAAAAAATGACAGCTTAGCATCTGCAGCTGTTGCTGTTCCTCTTTTGATTTTGATTGGCCTAACTTGACCCACAATTGGGTACAGATATTGCCAAGTGCAGAATTTTTGATAAATATTCTAAGGTTTTATATAAGAGCTATGAGATAGCACTTAAGAGTGGAGACCAAAGGGGGTATGGGGGGGTGCTGTACCTCCCAACATTTTGTCTGTTGGCACACCAGATTGGAATTTTTGAAAGATGTGCAGGGGATCTGTTTCATGTCCATAAAAATTTCACATTTGCAAGTAGCACAGATAAAATTTTGTGTGGCTGAGACAAATTACCATAAAAATACAGTATCTAACGTTTGGTTATACATTTCAGAGAAAAACAGCTGGATGAATCATTACAATAGAAATTGCACGGCTGCAATTGTGGCCAATATTTGGATGTGCATGGGGGATTATCACCTGTGCAAGGCAAAAATTCCAATCTGGTTGGCACATAAAGGATTTTACCTGAAGATTTCAGATTTTTTGTTGAGAAAAGCACGGAGATTTGGCCAAAAACAGGGAGATCCCTGGACTTTGCTGAATTTATAAACAACATATCTGTCAAGTGATGTCGTTCAAATAGTTAATGACAACAATTAACGATTTTTAACGTTTTCTTTAATTTCTAAACACTAACAAAAAACTTTGTATGTCACGAGCGGTGGCGTACCCAATGGGGGGAATGGGGGGTCCGGACCCCCCACTTTTCTAAAATATGGTCCTTGAGATTTGTTCAAAAACGATGTAAAACTCATTGGGGGGGGGTAGTATACTGTATGCTTGCGTCAATAACAATTGTAAAATGCTTTGCTATTTACCGTAGCTAACATGAATAAAAAAATGGGGGGAAATTTTGCAAAAAGGGCTTTTCCCCGCAGTTGCGAGTGTTTGAAGGGCGTGGTCCCAAAAAATTTTTGGGGGCGACGCCCCAGACCCCCCCCACTGCTGCAACCCTGGGTACGCCACTGGTCACGAGGAGAGTTATTTCAATCATTTTTGTTATAAGGAAACCTCTGATGAAAGACAAGGGAAAACAGGGAGAAAATCATGAAAAATCGGGAGACCAGGAGAAAGCAAGCAAAACCAGGAATCTCCTGGCAAAACCGAGAGAGTTGACAGGGTGAAAGGTACCTGAAACGTTTTCGTTGTTAGCTGCAATCTTTTCTGCTTCAACGAACCGGTTCAAAACATGGTCTGTACTTTGACGCATTTCTTTTAAAGCTGACACAATTTTGGTTATCGAGGTATTTTTACTGGCATCTGAGACATCATAACTACGGCTAACAGTCTCTGTGCCAATTTGAAAGACCATAGTAGCCGCCATTTTCACAAGAAAATGGATGCAATCCATTGTGAGGCTTGGCCTCGATCACCACAGTGCTCAAAATTTTCCTGATGTTTAACCAGTGTGTTTCATGCGAAATTACTGCAAAATAGATCATTTTTTGATCGGTAGAGAGGTATCGTCTTGAACATTATCGGTGAAAAAACCTTTGCGAAAATATATCAGAAAATGGACAGAATTGTCATATTTGAAATTGAAAGCAAGCAATCATTTCCTTTCATCATCACTTGTCTTGACATTTGCTGATGCAACAAGGCGCTGTGGAGGAATATTTTCGCCATCGAGTTTCCCGCCAAAATACAAATTAACAAATCTTCATCAAAATGTTAGGAAGATTTGAAGAATTAAAGAGTACATCTACTAATAAACTTAGTTTGGGAAAAGCACGTAACAATAATGCTGAAGATAGCAGTAACGATAAGTCAAAACAGCGAAGGAGGAGTCTTTTCACGAAATACGCGTCGAAAGAAAAGGAACACGATGGCAAGGCAATGAGGCCTTCAGCTCTTGCGAGATATGATGAGCAAATTATTGATTTTTCTTCATCGTCTGATGAAGAGCAAACGCGTAATGAAAGCAAGCTTCCTCTGAAGAGATCAAATTTTACAGAAGCAAAGAACCCCAAATTAGAACGCATAAATAAAAGTCAGGCAAAGGGAAAAAGAAGACGTGAAAGTGCTCCAGCCAACCTTCCACGAGTAGACGAGGGGAAACTCTCGATTGATTGGTCAGATAGCAACGATGAATGGGAACCTCCGTCATCAAAAGTAAAATTACAGCAACTTGATGCTGAATTAGATTCAGAAGATATAGACAATTTTGATTCACCCAAGAAGCCAATTAATTTGGGAAGATCATTTTCCACAATGACAGAGATTGACGACTCAACACAGAGCCAGATTTCAGCACCAAATGAAAATTATGATACTAAAGAGGATCCGCGAAAGGTAAATTATTGTGATTCCTCAAAAAAGAGAAGGTCAAGAATTATGAAAGGTGGACTTGTCGAACAGTTAAAGAAAGTCACAGCAAGAGAGATGTCTTCCTTGGTTTTCTGGCAGCATTCTTCCAACCAAACTAGATATGATTCACTGGATGAAGACAGGGGAATAGATACCTTGACCCTGCAAATTCTGAAAGCTGAAAAAAACTTTTCTTTGGTAACTCTGATTTGCTGTACTGTTGACACACACTCAGAGACTTATTGTATAATGCTTCATGGAGACAACTATAGAGAAATGAAATTGTCAATTGGCAACCATCTGAGAGTGTTTCCTCCTTTTAAAAAAGTTAGCGTTTCTGGGATAGCTGTACCAGTCATTTTGTGCACATATTTTATGAAAAATATCACAGGAGAAGATAATGATATCAGAAAAGCATTTGATGTCCCAGACAATAAATCACTTTTATCATGTACTTATGATGAGAACTGCAATCATATGGAAAAGGGAAAGAATTCTTTGAGTAGTGAAGCATTTGTTAGCATGGGAAAACAGATTGATCTACTTTATAGCTTTGTTTCTTGCTGTTACTTCAAGCCATCATCCTTTGTAGCAACTGTTGTAAAGTCTAAAATTGTTTTGGGAAATGTATGCCCAAACTTTTCTTCAACATGTGATGAAAGCATCATTGATGTGTTTAAGACAGAAGCAAAAGAAGCAAAAAGGAATGTAAATATGGAGGTTTACTTTCTAATTTTGGATGAGAACAGGAAACTGGCATTACTAAATTGTCCTTTAGAAAAGTACAAACAATTTCATATTGGTAAGCTATCATCTTTAGTTCAAACCACACTTATATTTCAGAATTTCACTTTGAGAGGAATCAAGAATGCTGCCTTTGATCCAACAATATTATCCTTCTATGGCAAACTAGATGAAAACGAAAAAGAACATGGCAACTCAGTTCCTTGTTTTATCTTTGCCAGTTCTGCAGAAAGTGCTATTTTGGTCCTGGGAGATCAGAAGTCAGATGAAGAGAGCATGACACGCTGTAATAAGACTGTAGCTTTGAGGAATTCTTGTAGAGAATCTTTTTTTGCCCATTGCATTTCTATGTTGCCAGAAATCAATAAACAAACCCTGATTTTTTCATCTAAGGTCTATTCAATGTTGCTCATAAGATTGTGTGACCTTCATCAAACAGAAGGCCTTGCATCAGATAGTGAAACTTCATTGGTTCTGTTAGAAAAACTTTCAAGCTGCTTTGTGCCAAGATATGTTTCAGACTGCTTTCTAGAGGATGGGCAAATTCTATATCTGAAAGACGTCTCGAAGGATACCAAAAGTAAAAGAGTTATTGCTGATAGTTACACAGAAATCTGTCTGGTAAATAGTGCTTGTCTTGCCAATGCCAGTGATTCATGTGATTTAGTTGGTTACGGAACATTTGAAGTAGAGGAAAAGGCAATGAATCTGTTGAAAAGACAGCAAAAGCCTCACATTTCCATGCTGTCTGTAAGCAGTGAGCGTGGCACATTTGTACAAGTAGAAGGTTTTGTTTCAGGTATTAATGAAGAAACTGCCATGTTTTGGGTTGTTTGTGATCAATGCGGAGAAGAACTAAAAGATGGAGTAACACAGAAATTGCTTTTTTGTCAAACGTGTGGTAAGAATGTTGGAAGAAAAATACATGTGCAGCTAGATATTCTGCTGAAATGTGAGCTTGCAATTGATACTGCTATTTGTATAAGGTTATTGGAGAAAACAATTTATGAATACTTGCCAATGGACATTACTGAAGATTTCAGTGGTTATGACATTGATTGCATCATTGGAAAGAAATTTGGCCCAACAATTTGCTATGTAATGTCAAAAAGACAGAATTCTAACTCGGTGCCATTGATAGAGTTAAAGGAAGCTAATGTTGCTAAAGGGTTTGATTTTTCAATTTTTTAGCTTCATTTTCCATCTTATGAAACAATTTCATGACTTTTTTGCTGTTCATATTCATTAGTTTAGACATCAATAGTCTTGAGGAATATCAGATCTTGAAAGCTAAAAGTAATGACATGTTAGATTAAATACATTTTAGTTATTTTATTCAATTAGTGATGCAATTTGTAGAAACTTAATGATAAATTGCCAAGTGCACAGGTTTTCCACCCCTTATTTAACAATAAGTTGTCAGCTAAGTATATCTGGCCAGAAAAATCGAAAAGTTTGTCTTAAAATGACTTGTTTGCTCATTAAAACTCCTAAACATATGGTTTATAATTATTTATCTTAACCGATTTTTGCCAACCTAGATAATAACTTGCTCTCGCTCTCTGATCTCAAATTTTCGATGATTTTGTATAAGACCAAACAGGAATGGGAAATTTCAAATTAAAAACATCTTTTTTGGTGGCCAGTTTCAACCTCCTAAAATTGATGGGAGCATTTCTATCAAGTATCCATCTGTTTTCTTAGACACCCCCTCCCCAAACAAAAGAGTGCACCCCTTTGCAACATAAATTGTGGTAGGAACGTTTATGGCCCGTTTGGGAATAAGCCAGTCTCACATCAAAAGAGAAAGAAAGTTTTTAGAAAAGGGAGTCATTTGACGAGTGAGAATGAAACTCCGGCTTATGTGTGCAATTATGATGTATAATGATTTTGGCTGTGAAGCGACATGAGATGTAAATTTTGCCTTCCCCTTAATACGCATGCTTAAATGATACACTTTCTCCAGACAAATTGATAGAACAATGGCCTTCTTCTATGTTTTATATGTGTTTTATCTCGCAATTATTACGTCTACCCCCTCCCGAAAAGAACAATGTTGATAGTTTAGGCAAATAGCTCAGGGGACTGAGCCCCACTTGTTAATGCCGAAAGTTGGCAAGAATATACTTTTTCTATTGTTTTTCGCAACATTTTCTGCAAGAGCCCCCCTTGTTATTTTGACAGCTCTACAACACCACTGCATACAATTCCCACGAAAAAAACATACTACCTTATTTGTTTTCTTTGTCGTTTTAAAGAAAACTAACATCTTCCTAGGGGAAAAGAAGATCGCTACAAACTCCTAGGGGAAAGGAAGGTTGGAAAACTGACGTCAGTGATTTTTTTTTATATTCTCATAAAATTTACAACGACAATCAATTACAATACAAAAGCCTAGGGAGCATGGAAATGCATAACAACCCTAAGAATTACACTTAACATCGAGACACAAATATTACAATAATAAGCTACAAAAGTGATTGGAGTGGTGTCGCCCATCGTTCCAATAGCGTTGCAGATATGAAAAATACTCACAAAAAGCTATTTAAAAGAAAATATCAAGTCTACCTATGTTACTTGCTAATCAAACAAATTTGCGCCCAGACCTGATGAGCGACACCACTCCAATCATAAAAGGAATAAAATTTACACAAAAGAGAAAATAATTTACACGAGAGAGGTTTTCACGAGAAAGTTGATAACTTATTGGAACCGTTCTGAGGCCTGAATGTATTTTAATGTTGCATCAAGAATGTTTGTATTTGAATCAAAAGGTAACTTTTCATGGCCATTAGCAGTGATTGTTAACAAAGGGACTTTCGTTGTCAGAAATAATGTAGCATCTTTGTCTGCGTTCGCGGGATAGCCTAGATCTTTTGATTTATCTAAACTCCAGTTCATTTTATGAATGTGTCAGTAACTCGTTCTTCGAGTTAAGAATTTAATAAATAATCTATTTAGTAAAAATTAAAAATATTTTACTCTATATTTTTCCATAAAACGATTTTTCAACATTTTAATAATAGGAGTTGAGGCATTTCACTATTTTAACAAATAAAAAGAGGTGCAACTGAACTCATGGTACCTGCAACGTGAAATAATATTGAAATTCAATATTTTTCTAAGCTATTGACTCAAACTCCTTAAACCCGTCAAAATTCTTCATTAACTAGCAACGTGCTCTGTTCCTCGACCATTCTGGCATGGCACGAGCAAATAAACTCCATTGGGTTATTTGGTAAGCTATAAGATATTGAAATGCAGTCTTGTCTGATGCGAGTAGTACAAACAGTTTCGGCATAATGCTTTGTAAAAAGTCCGAACGTCATAAAGTCATTAGAACGTCATAAAACAAATCAGCACGTGAGAGTGAAAGTCGAACTCAATGGGGAGGTGTCCAGTTCCTCTTTTTAGGACATCTTTCATCTGCCCACATGCTTACAAGTTTTCCATTGAAGAGTTATCTGCGAAATGGCGAAAACTTCACGCTTTTGAAACTGAATTTAGTTGAAAGGAGGGTTCAAATCCCTACAACCCCAATAGCCAGGACCGCCGAGAGTGGGGGCAAGGAAGGCAAACTTCCTCAGGGTATAGGGGGCCTCGTAAAGCATTAAGTTCCATTATAAGAATAGAATTAAGAAAACTTAACAAAGGTTTGCCTAAAAAAGTAAAACGTTTTGAACGACTGCAAGAAAATGACTGCAAAAATGATCTGAAATATATTTAAAGGAAATCTAAAGGGCGTGGTCAGAAAATTTTCTGCTAGCAAGGGGCAGCACCTTAGGATTTTGCCTCAGGGCCTCCAAATCCTTGCAGCGACCCTGCCAATAGCTACAGCCTTCTGAGCGGTTAAATGACAAATTCACTGATTGCAAGGCAAAGGCAACAAGACTAAAATCAATTACACTCTTTTCTTAATAAGAACCAGTAAATTTGAGTTCAAGCCGACTGTTCTTAATTTTTTCGAAAATCTGAGGTTGGATTGTTCTTAATTTGTTCTTAATCTTAATCTAAGTGTGTAAGCAGTGCTATTGCTAGCTTTTTCGCTTTAAGGAGGTGTTCAGGCCTCATTTGCCAACAAAATGAGCGAGACCGCCTTAATTTGCTGAGAAATCTGAATATTCACCGAGAATGCACCCACACATTGCTAAAAATCCTTGGTTTTGAGAAAAAACTTTGTTCAAAATTGCATTTTGCATAAGCTCAGCCTCAATTTGTTCTTAATTTTTTCTTAACTTTTGACTAATTTTGAGGTTCGTGTTCTTATAAAATCGTTCTTATAAAAAAATGTACAGCCATAAGTCTGATATAAAGTAACGCGTATACTAGACAGGGAATTTTGTAGAAAAAACTAGCAAACTGCCTAACCTCAAATTTTATTTCACATTCTTACTAAATCGACCATGGAGATTCCAAATCCAAGATGGGCCAAAAAAAATTATCACCGGAAGTTACTGTTTTTGATGACGTCATCAAAAAAATGATCAAAAATCTTTAAAAATCGGCAAAGGACTCGAACTCAACTTTTTTTGTATTTTTGCACTAAATTAACTATGCAGATTTCAAATCTGAGATGAAATGAAAAAATCTTGAACGGAAGTCAAATTTTGTGATGACGTCATCAACTTGGAGAAAATTCACTTTGTACCTTTTTAATTGTTTTCTCGCCACTATCATTGTCAAATATGTTCCATATTCGAATTGCACACATTCAGTGCTTTCAAAGATGTATTGAATTTCTATTATACTTACTTTTAAACGTTCTTTCATGACGCCATCATCGTTTTATGACGTCATCGCCTTTTAAGGGTAATTGAATAACGCGTGAAAGGATGCCTAAAAATCTTTAGCTAGTTAAAAAAGCCATTCAAAATTAAAATTTCGTTGTATAGAAAGTGATATGGATCCATTCATCCTTCATCACTGTCTCCTTTGCTGGAACTCCAGAAGAAAATGTAGTTCCACTCATCATCGTCTGCTTTAAGTTGATCACCTCACCATAATTTTTCCCATGGCCTAGTCCTAATTGGTAACGGAATTTTCTTCGATTTCATCACTAGAGCGCTGCAGATCTTGCAGTTTTTTAGCGGAGGGTGTGCGGGGCCCTGCACAAGATGAACATAATTTGTGTGAAAAGAATTTTGGAATTATTATGCTGACTCCAGTATTTTCTGCAGATATTCACAGCTTTTTTAACGTTGAAGATCGGATTTTTTTGTCATCAAGCCGTTAAGAAACGTTTTTCTCTGTATATCCTCTTCGTGCCATTTCTTATTTATTTATCAAATGTATGTTCAAAATTAGAATATGTAAAGAAATTTTTTTCCTATAAACCACACTAATACCACCTGTCGGCCAGATCATTCTTTCCATCGTATGTCTAACCAAAGCTTAAAGGCAA
Organism: Rhopilema esculentum; assembly: GCF_013076305.1. The sequence continues at coordinate 3,560,943 of NW_027018682.1, read as the reverse complement.
TTTCTCTTACAATCTTCTTTTGATAATGTAACCAATAGTAAATGCTTGTGTCAACCAGTATGGATCTGGTTGTAGAGCTTCTGATTATCTGTTTTTCATTGCCTTGCGAATTCTTACTCTTATCTGCACAAGTGTTTCATCACATTTCCCTTTGTATGATTATTTTTGCACAAATTTTATCGCTTTCGTGAGAATGTTTTTGCAGATTTCCTGTCTCCTCGTAACTCTCTCAAGCAATTTTCCCTTTCCAGAACACTCCTAAAGCTTTTTAAAATGTTAGCTTCCCTTACAACAACATTACTGGTGTTGTTTCGCAGCCAATAACTGCGTGAACAGCCGGTAGATTTTTGGAACTATCTAAACCCAGGTAAGATATGACGTTCCAAAATTAACCTACTTCTCGTTGTCAATCTTTAAGGAATATTTCCTTGAAGGCTTTTCACACAATAAGCAGAAAACTTCATTAGTGTCCTTTCGACAACTAATAAATTTTATCGATGAGGAAAGAATGGAATATCAAGTAGATGTCAGCCTCTTCATAGCTGCAATTAAGCAAGTATGTCGTGGAATCTTTGATTATCTTTAAGGTTTGTTATTTATTGGTAAACATGAGTGCTTTCAAAGTTAACTGCTTTCCTTCTTAGCCCTGGTAGAGCCTTGAACTAGCTTTAGAAAGTAAGTTTGATACAACAAGAACCAGACCAGATCATACAAAATGTTCTTGACAAGTTATCAAGTAGGAACCGAGTTTTTGCAATGGGTTATCACAGAGATAAAGTGTTATACCCGCACTAAACCTATCTTATATTCTATTTCAAGGTTTTTTTTGCTGTTAGTGATGCTTGGCAGACCTGCATTACAAAGATCAAGATAATCCAAAGGCTTTACCAGGGCTAAGAATTAAAGCAGTTAATTTTGAAAGCACTCGTGTTTACCAATAAAGAACAAACCTTAAAGATAATCAAAGATTCCACGACATACTTGCTTAATTGCAGTTATGAAGAGGCTGACATCCACTTGATATTCCATTCTTTCCTCATCGATAAAATTTATTAGTTGTCGAAAGGACACTAATGTAGTTTTCTGCTTATTGTGTGAAAAGCCTTCAAGGAAATATTCCTTAAAGATTGACAACGAGAAGTAGGTTAATTTTGGAACGTCATATCTTACCTGGGTTTAGATAGTTCCAAAAATCTACCGGCTGTTCACGCAGTTATTGGCTGCGAAACAACACCAGTAATGTTGTTGTAAGGGAAGCTAACATTTTAAAAAGCTTTAGGAGTGTTCTGGAAAGGGAAAATTGCTCGAGAGAGTTACGATGAGACAGGAAATCTGCAAAGACATTCTCACGAAAGCGATAAAATTTGTGCAAAAATAATCATACAAAGGGAAATGTGATGAAACACTTGTGCAGATAAGAGTAAGAATTCGCAAGGCAATGAAAAACAGATAATCAGAAGCTCTACAACCAGATCCATACTGGTTGACACAAGCATTTACTATTGGTTACATTATCAAAAGAAGATTGTAAGAGAAATTGCCTTTAAGCTTTGGTTAGACATACGATGGAAAGAATGATCTGGCCTACAGGTGGTATTAGTGTGGTTTATAGGAAAAAAATTTCTTTACATATTCTAATTTTGAACATACATTTGATAAATAAATAAGAAATGGCACGAAGAGGATATACAGAGAAAAACGTTTCTTAACGGCTTGATGACAAAAATATCCGATCTTCAACGTTAAAAAAGCTGTGAATATCTGCAGAAAATACTGGAGTCAGCATAATAATTCCAAAATTCTTTTCACACAAATTATGTTCATCTTGTGCAGGGCCCCGCACACCCTCCGCTAAAAAACTGCAAGATCTGCAGCGCTCTAGTGATGAAATCGAAGAAAATTCCGTAACCAATGAGGACTAGGCCATGGGAAAAATTATGGTGAGGTGATCAGCTTAAAGCAGACGATGATGAGTGGAACTACATTTTCTTCTGGAGTTCCAGCAAAGGAGACAGTGATGAAGGATAAATGGATCCATATCAATTTCTGTACAACGAAATTTTAATTTTGAATGACTTTTTTAACTAGCTAAAGATTTTTAGGCATCCTTTCACGCGTTATTCTATTATCCTTAAAAGGCGATGACGTCATAAAATGATGATGGCGTCATGAAAGAACGTTTAAAAGTAAGTATAATAGAAATTCAATACATCTTTAAAAGCACTGAATGTGTGCAATTCGAATATGGAACATATTTGACAATGATAGTTGCGAGAAAACAATTAAAAAGGTTCAAAGTGAATTTTCTCCAAGTTGATGACGTCATCACAAAATTTGACTTACGTTCTAGATATTTTTCATTTCATCTCAGATTTGAAATCTGCATAGTTAATTTAGTGGAAAAATGCAAAAAAAGTTGAGTTCGAGTCCTTGGCCGATTTTTAAAGATTTTTGATCATTTTTTTGATGACGTCATCAAAAACAGTAACTTCCAGTGATAATTTTTTTTGGCCCATCTTGGATTTGGAATCTCCATGGTCGATTTAGTAAGAATGTGAAATAAAATTTGAGGTTAGGCAGTTTGCTAGTTTTTTCTACAAAATTCCCTGTCTATACTTTATATGGGCTGTTTGTACAATATTATTTATTTGTATACCCTTACCTCTATATCCTAAATAAAGATATACAGATGGCTTATTTGGACGTACAGGACGTAGCCATTGTTTAACCGTTTAACGTATACGTGTACAAGTGCTCTTACAGAATAGGGCCAGAGATCTATTAGGTTAAATTAATACAGATATCCATTGTTTTGTGGTCCAAACGTATTTCAAGGGCTCTTGACGAACAAGAAAATCTAGCTGACCACTCGCCGATTCGCTTTTCAACTTTGTTTTACAATTTCGGGAGTTTTCTCAGGTTCACATCGACCTGACAAGGGTGCTTAAAAGGGGAATGGTAATTACAGAAACAGCATTTGCTTTGTGTCACTCACAATTCTTGAAGGAGGTCAGATAAACAAAAGGCACGTCTGGACAAAATATCGGGTCGATACGAAAACGAATAAAAATGAATACGGAGCAATGTGAACATAGCCCGCAAAACCTGTCAACTGGGGAGACGAGTCTAAATTGTTTGAGCTATTATTCAATCCAATTGTCTTAACTAATAAGAAAGGGCATTCGCAGGGTGAAATCATCATTTGAGCATATGCATTCACAGCATTTAATCAAAACTTTAAATCATAGAGCTTGCAGGTACATTCGAGCAAATGCTGGTCCTTATCTCCAATGAGAGTATCCATTGCTTTCGAGATATTGAAATCATTTTGCAAAGAACCGGATGCAGGTGTCTTTATGACGTCAGCTAAATGAAATTAGCGCGCTTTTCTGTTTGATGTTTGATTTGCATAACCTTCTGCTTGGATTATTATGCGGTGTAATTAAGGTGCTCCCTTTACACGTTATCCAAAATATTTGCAATAAAATTCACAGCAATGGCTTTAAAGTGAACGCACTAAATGGAAAGTTTGCGCAGCTGATAATTACGAAACACAGAATTTCTTAAATTAACAACGTATTTGCATCAGATTAGAGAATACCCTGAGCAAAACTTGTCTGGATCCAGATTATCAAAGACATTTGCTTGTCTTTCCTCTATCAGTGATAAACTGAATTCAACAACAAGACGTAGTAGCGTATAATTTGTGATAAATGAGATAAATGGATTGCATCCACGACGACGTAAACTGTACCTGGCCAAAAGAAGAAATTTGGAGACTTTCGATAGTGAATCTGACAATATTTTTTATTTTGGATGGCATCATTGAACTGCTTGCCCTTGTTGCAAATTCTAGCTTCTTATTCATACTAGTGAAACAGAAGTCTCTCCATTCTCCATCGAACATGTTGCTAGGAGCTTTATGTGTAGCAGATCTTGCTATTAGCTTGGTTCTCCAGCCCGTTTTCCTGACACATCTTTCGCTATTTTTCACTGGAGGAGAAGTTAATCAAACCATCCAAGATGTGCTCGATTTGCTATTCGACGTATTTTTCGGTTTGTCATTTACTTTCATCATTTTGATAAGCCTAGATCGATACATCGCCATTTGTCATCCGTTCAAGTACCAGGCCTTGGCCACATGCAAGTCTCATTTGCTTATTTCGTTTGCATGTGGAGTAGTTATTTCAGGATTATTCAGCCTTGACTACTGCTTGTCAATAAAGAGTCAAGAGTCTTTGATGAAAGATCACATTACCTCTACACTAAGGGTCGTCCACTATGTCATTCCTGCCACCGTTATAATTTTCTGTTATTGTAAGATTTATTTGGTCATCAGGGCGCAAAGTAAGCGTCAAATTTCGATTGGTACTATCAAAGATTCTGAGAAAATTGAAATTTCGAAAAAAAGAAGCGAGAGACGAAAGACTGGAACCATAGCTTTGATTTTAGTCTGTTTCTTTGCATGTTACGCACCAAATTTCATTTTGGTTCTGATCATTTTGCTTGGTACTGTTAATATGGACACAAACACTATGGAGACTGCATGGCTCTGGACAAGCTTCACATTATTCTTGACAAGTCTTCTAAACCCGATTGTATACTATTTAAGGAGCAGAGAAATAAGGCAGGCAGCAAGAAAACTTTGCAAAAGATCATCGCCAGTCAATTCAGCTACTTAAGTTTGAAATACTTCGTCAACCCATGCTTCCAATTTCAGAGGAACTTGGTTACGGCATCAAAACAAGCTGTTTAACGAAGTAAATGTAAACATTGTAGAGATATACCATGGAACTCCGAGGCTGAGAGTAGCTAAAAGTTTAGCTGCGTTCAAGGGCAGACTTTGTTTTGGGAATTGTCTTGCTTCAGGATTTGGACAGGTGACGAGTTCCAAGGGAGGCAGTCTTCTTGAGCGAACATCCTTTGAAACGTACGTCCTCAATCATCGTTAGCTAAGAGAAGAAAATTGCAGTTGCATCAAGAAAAAAGTTTGGTCACGCAAAGATAGATTCGTCACTTGTTCCAGTCAATGATGATGGCGTGGAGGCCGTTGCGTTTATGAGCTTCCACAACGCATTGAAGTCAGCCGAATGTAATTGTCAAGAAATGCGGAAAAGAACACATTACAAGATGTTTACCTACCAAGAATACGATTCATTTCAACTTTCGTATGAAGAAAATTCTGATAAATTTCTGTCATTAACCATAAACAATATTTCTTAAAAAAATCGAATTATTAACGCCAAGTCTTATATGCACACACTTTTTTTAAAAACATTTCTGTACTTTGCTAGGTATACCACGATACACTCCGTGCTTTGGGTATGAAAATAGAATGGTACGGTAAAGTTGTATTTAACGAATATATTCAATTAAGACGATTGACAATATAGACGATTGACAATTATCAAAATTTTACTGCGCTTTCTTAAGAGCCCTATTACGTATTAAGAGTCATGTTATCACCCAAATATTTCGGAAACATTGCAGCCACACTATTTTCTACCGTATACAGCATAGTGCACTCGAAACAGAGCAAGGAAAGACATATTCAAAAGAAGTCATCTCAAGAACTGGTGAAGAAGGGTGAAATTGTTTAAGGATCGTAATATGCAGGAAAAAGTTGTGAATGCCTAAAGTTATCTGCTGCCCAATGTAATCTACAGAGTGCCTTGCAGGCCTGCTCTATCTGTATTCTAATTTAAATGCTAGAGCAGATCATTAAAAGAAGTATTGCGTTATTATTTAGCCTATGAAATCTCCCCGAAAGTTTTTTTCTGTAAAGAAATATTACAAATTGTACTGTTTTTCTTCGAAATAGTTTCTGTGAAATAACTATGGTAAAACGTTTTCCGCGTCATAGGACGTTCTACTTTGGAACCCACCTAGCTTACTCTATATTACAATTAGCTATGAATTACCAACGGCTCATGCCAACTTCTCTAATAAAATTCTCTCTTTAGCCCTGGTACTTGTTCCCTTCAAGAGTTGTTCATCAATAAGAATTCTGGTTACCTTAAACGTATTACGTATTTCGTACAGCAATTTATATATTAGTGGTTAAAAGCTAAAATGTTTAAACGTAAGACATTTTTCTGTCCATTGGTTTGTGCCCTTATTCTTGGAGCTGCACTAGATACAGATCAAGTACGTCTTCATCAAACTCACTTAATTCAAACTTTTGCCCATTTTGTTTTCAAGTCCTTCAAAAATCTCCAAATACACCCCTGCAAAAATCCTTTAACTTTTTGATTCGGCCAATTCTGTAGGGCCTCTGAGGAAAACAACCTCTCTTTCTACTTCGTATATTCTTCGAAATTAGAAAAAAGGTGGTGAGTATTTTATTTTATTAATTCTCCTAATATTGAAGCTATTGGGTTTTTTGGTAGTTATTCAAGTCACTTAAGTCAATACATATTGGGGAGATTTTCGTCAAGTTTGGTAATTTGCCGGCTAAGGACAAATAGATGGCAAATAACACCTCGCTTTGCAATGGAATCTTTTCAAGGGTGTGTCATACCCCACATGTCCACGATGTTCCCCTATGGCGACAGGCCTGGATTCTATGGGGGTTGCTTACTGGCTTGAGAAGTGTTTTTAGGTATCTCTATAAAGTTTTTATCGATCTTAAACATGATGACGACACGAGACTTTTTCAACCTTCAACCAAACACCTAACCCTTAGTTTTCAGTTACTTTGGTCCAAATGTCTTGAATCAAATCATCCACAAATTTATATGAATTCAAAACTCATATTGAAAATTTGTTTCTTGGCATCACAAGTGCTGCTGCACACCGCTGCTCCAAAGTTACGAAAATTTGGTTTTTTCAGTAAAATAAGGCTAGAAAAAGTTTTGATACGATGCAATTTTACAAAATTTTGATTTTCAAGTATAAATAAGAGAAATCTAGAACAAATGAAGATATGAGCTTATGCTTCACATCGTAAATTTTTACCAACCACAAACACGAGTAAGTTTTTACTGTAGCATATCACAAATACGAGAGAGAAGGCGACCTTGTGATCTTTTATAATCGATTCTTTCAAGATTCATTCTCTAAATCAACTACTAACAATGTCAAGCGATACAAGTCCAGCTTGTAGAAGCATCTTATTTTCCCCAGAGTTTTTTTGGGTAGTAACGGTGGCAGCGCTTTGCGTAGTATTTCTTGTAATAATTGCTCCAGTACTTTTTATAATAGTTGCTGTAATATCTTCTGTAATACAGGCTGTAGTACTTCTTGTAGTACCTGCTGTAGTAGTTCTTGTAATACCTGCTGTAGTATCGCTTGTAATACAGCTTGTAGTATCGGCTATAGTACTTCTTGTAATAGGCTTGGTAGTGTCTCCTGTAGTAGAGCTTGTAGTATTTGCTGTAGTATTTCTTGTAATAGAGCTTGTAACGGTGGCACCTGCATGGTTTGCATCGGCACCTCTTAACACCATAATAGGCTGGATCATGGGTATCCTCTGCTGGCTCTGAAATAGATCAAGATTAACAGAATAAGTGATATAACTTCTAATGTGCGTTGTAACATAAAATATTTTTAAAGAGGAAGACATTTGAGCGAGTCAGTATTGACCTGTAATATTGAAAACATATGCTGTGTAGTCGACAGCCAAAAAAGGCGACGAAAATCGGATCTGCGAATGTAGTTGTTTTTTGATAAATTTTTGTAAAATTGATCACTGCAGGTGCAAGAATGTAGCGTGGGAAAGTGAGTTTTTCTTGTTATATTTCGAGAGTGACTTACTTTTTCTCTTAATCCGTGATAGTAAAATCATTTGAACGACTGGATTAGCTTTTTAATCACAAAATACGATTTACTAACAAACAAAAAATGAGCATCAACCTTCTATTTCACTTGGGTCCTCTTCTTCGGGCAAATCTGCAGCTTCATTTTCTTCATCCTCCGCCTCTAGATCTGCCTCGGGCTCATCTTCATCGTCCTCGTTTTGATCTTCAGAAGATTCTTCGCTGAAGTCAGATGGCTGTTCTTCCTTTGCAGCAGGAGCATCTTCGTTCGATTGGTCTTGCTTTTGGTCTGCCGAGGCAACCTCAGACTCTGTTGCTGCGGCCTCTTCACCTGTGTTGGAGAGAAACCACGTTAAAATCGTATGTTGCGTGTAGAAATGGGGATAATGTGTGTTACCTCATTTTATTAAGTTTTTGCTTTCGTTCATCGATTTATACATTGGAAGATTTTGAAGGGTTAAAGGCCAAACTGTCGCTCAAATTTTTTTTCGTATAATTATATCTTGGAGACCCAACGACTCCCGATTTTCGCTAATTGTGAGGAGGCCGCCCCTTGACCCTGGAATTGAACGATTAATAAAACAAGAGCAGTCTGGCCATCAATAACTTTCAATTTAGTTAGAAGACAAATATAGGGCCATAACCCTGGTGGCTACGTTTGGTGGCTCTGAAGACTGTCGTTTGGCATAAACCTTGGTGTTCCTGGGTAAACCAGTTCAAGGGCCATTAAAATATTTCGCGCTTATTGACTGTTCACTTTCTGGGAAAAGATTACGCCAAAACTGTTACGCCGTTTTTGAACAGATAAAGAAGTTGCAGCATACTTTGCCAATGCGGGATTTAACGTAAACGAATTAGGATGACCAGCGCAGGATGTGAATTATTTCAGCTTTGGAAACTATTTCGTGTTTTCCTATCATATCATGTTTTGGCCAATTTACACCATTGTTATATGATTTGCAATAGAAAGTTCTTATTTCTGTTTGAAATCCCCAAAAATTAAATTAAAAAATTACCAAAGGCAATAAGAAGCGAACAAATGAAAACAAAATAACTTACCTCGTACAAGGCAGAACGCCATTCCCAAAATGGCAAGAAGGAACAAAAGTCTCATCTTCGCAACCTGTTAAAAAGAAAGAATTAATTATAGACAAAATCTATTCTAGTGAAACAGCAATTATTTTTGACATTCTTTGATATGATATCTGTCGGTATCCTGTACAAAGCAAAGATGTATCATCAAAATTGTGCAGATAACTTTAAGTTCAAGGGTATTATTCAGAAATTATAATGTAATGTTAACTAAAACATTATAATCGGATTATCCTGTAGTGTGGCATATTGAATCTGCATTTTTAGCACTTTAATATCAACATGGCACAATATAGAGAAAAAGTAACAGATAACTAGTAACTGAATTTTTACTTACGATCTTTCAGCTTCTTCACTTGTCTTCTGTGTCTATGGAACACCTTTTGCGAATGATAAGGTGACTGTCGAGGCTTCTTTTTATATCTTCTTGCCAGTCATAAAATCCTCTTTACAAAGATTTATTGGACAGTTGAACATATTAATTACGTACCCAATTAGGCCATTTTCCCTGATAATCAGATCGCTGCAAAATACGTTTCCTGTTCTTAAGAGTGATATTTCCTAATTTCACAAAGTATTAACGTAATGTCTCCCTAACAATTTTGAAAGCTTTTAAGAAAAAAATAGGGAAAGGAAGATATATTCATGGTTGGCAGTTGTCATCATCTCCAGGAAAAAGAAACCGTATTCGAAACCAAATTGGGTCTTTTGCACATTGTAAACAAAATATTAAAAAATGATTCAAGCTGAGATGTTGATTGAGAGGTAGTTGATGTATGGTCTAGAAAGAAAATAACCTTCAGTAGGAGACAGGTATTTAACAGCCAACCCTCCTCCTTCCTTGCAAAAAAGTTCACTTTTGCCTTTCAGATTAGCGTAAAGCACATTTCAAAATATCACTTGCAGTCATTTGTGTAATCGTTTAGAACGTTTTACTATTTCTAGGCATACTTTGCTGCGTTTGATTAATTCCATTTCAAAAATCTACTTAATTATTTTATGAAGTCCCTATGAACTCGAGGCCTTGGGGAAATTTGCCCCCCTCTTGCCCTTCTCTCGGCGGCCCTGTTAAACCTTGCTTTAACTTTTTGGATCCCATTTTCAGCTCGGGGCAATTTGTCTTTCCTCTAATGAGACTTGCTTGTAAGGAAAGGGCCAGCATAAAACCTTAATAAAATCACTATAGATAAAAAAGCTGTGATGGATTTGCTTGACAGCAGTAGACGTTAACCTTAAAGGATTGTGAAAAACTCATGCATACTGGCGGAAGGGAAATTTTGGCATACTTGGTTGCTCTATCTAGCTAACGGTATGATTATATTGATACATTTATAAACATTAATAAAGATATGTATTTATAAAGATATAGATACATATTTTGAAGACTGTACAACTTTATTTGGAACCAAGATTTATTTAGTATAGTGAAATTTGCTACGCCAGTGCCGGTGTCAAGTCTTTAATGTCGACAGTAGAGCTTTAGATTACTTTCATTTCTTTGGATGGGAGTTATATTCTCCACATAAAAGATTCCTTCACAAAAAAGTTGAATTCAGTGATATATAGTTACAGCGGAGCATATTGCTGATTGAGGGAGTTGAGGCTTCAGGGGCCTTAACATTCAAAAGGCAAAAAACAAGGTTATTTTTCCATTGTTTTAAGTGCACATTTGAGAATTAACTGGGTTCTTAAGCCCCCATCCCCCGCCCTAGTCTCCCGTTTTCATGGCCCCTGATGACAGGGACGAAAATAAGTGGCTAATTTTGGAAGGGCGTGGAAGGATAAAAATTCCAACTTTATTTGAGAAATTTTTCATTCCACCTGCAAATCTACTGTACCTACCAAATAAATATTTGGAAATAGCTCTTACTCCGTATTTCTAGTTTCTTTATAATCACTAAAATTTTACTCAAAATAATCAGCGTAAGGCATAAAAACCTAAATCTCTAAATTTGGATTAACATGACACAAGTATTTAAACTTACTGTAAGAAGTCTTTTTCTGATTTGCCCATTTTAAAGCTATTTGATGCAGATCGATTTTATCTAGAATATATTGTTCACGATATAGAAGCATCAAGGAATTGAGCCCTTTATCTTTTTTTTTGATCGAAGGAAACTATTAGCAATTTTCAGAGGGCCAAATGCCTTTTCGTTCTTTACAATTAAAATGATGATTTGAGAGCAAGTGCATATGCACGATTCGTAAGATGAAACACCCTTCTTTGATCAAATACACCTGCTGCAGCCTTTGCAATATTTTCTTGATTCTCAGCAGCTTTATCATAGCAATTTTTGTTAATGAATTAAGGACATTTACAAACAACAGGGGGACATTTACAAACAACTCGTCTTTTATAAAAAGCGTTGAGAATTTTTAGTATTGAACAATTCTTAATTTTTTATTGGATCAACTACTCGCAGTTCTCTTAAAAAACTCCCACTTTAATGTTTTCTGATCAATATAGGTATTATTATTCCAAACTGTAAAGTTTCAAGTTTCTCATCCGGAAATCCATTTTGCCTGTTCTTAATTTGATTCAACTTAACTCCCGTCAGAGAGAAAGCCAACGGTGCAACTGTGCAATTTGGATCCAGTGGAGACGGGGCTTCACAATAGAAAACGATCAATGGATGGGTCTGCTCCAGCCTGTGAATTTTAACAAGGATTAAACTTTTTACATTTCAAATCCCACAATTCTTGAAATATAAAATTCAGAAGTTTGGTCTTGAGAAAAAAATTCAAGTCAAACGTTAAGTTTTCCAACTGTAACTGGATTTTTCAAACTTTGGGGGGGGGGGCGTTACACCCGACGCCCCCCTATTATTTACGTGCCTGCCTGATTCTATTTTATCAGCCTATATGGAAGATTCTGGACGTATGTTTGAAACGTTGTTGGAATATTTTTCTAAAGCTCTTACCCGATATTCATGTTGCTAATGAATTTATTGCTGCTTTTAAAAGCTATCCTCTAAGTAGATTTTTATCTGACAGGCGATAATTAATGTCAAAATTACCTTGTTAAGTAATTTATCCAATTATTGAGCAAACTTAATGTGCTCAAAAGCCCATTAAAACTCTTCAAGGAAGCATTTTTTAATGTGTCTATTTTCCTATTACATCACAAGTCACAGAAGTAATATGAATAATTACATCAAAGTCACAATTAATGTCTCCAGGCTTGTCTAGACGACTTAAATGGAAATGAGCAGTCGAATGGTTTGATGAATTCATAACTGAAAATGTTTAATTGCAACCGGTGACGGCCTCGAAAAGGGCTGAAATTTCAACAGTAATGAAATCTGCTTTTCATATATTGCAGCTTTTCGTCTTTTCACCCTCTTGAAAATAAACTATTAATAAATCTCTGAAGTATCACATAAACAGACCCAACATTTTAAAGACTTTAAAAACAATCTAACATCAAAAGATATGGATAGGAATCTTGAGGCTAAGGCTGAAGGTTACTTACTAAATATCAGTTTGGTTCTTTTGTTCCCAAGCCTTTGCTCTCTATACTAATGAAACATGTTTAAAAAATACCTTTCCGTTGGCCATCGAACTCAGAGGACGAAGCACAGGCACAAGTCAACGCCAGTTGGGGGAGGGCTCGCTGTCTCCAGATTTCTATTATGGTAAACAAATTAAGGTAAATTCTAAAATAATGCCCTTTCAAAGAAACTAATATCAAAATAGCACACAGCACACAGCACACACAAAACTTTTAAAGGGTAAAATCGATAAATACATCATTAATTGTTACATTGAATACTTCCTTAAACGATCGTACGTAGCAGCAGAATTTTTATAAACATTATGAAAATGGCAACGAGCATTGTCTCCTTAAAAGTTTGAACTTCATCTCGAGGATCCTCCCCCCCCCCCCATCTAATAAGAACCTCCCCACCAAAATCAATTGCACACAGTTCGCATATGAAATTGCGAATGTCAAAGCAAAGGTAAATATCATTTTAAGATTTCTTACATCCATTTTCAGTTTTGTCGATATGATAAGTTCTTGGCAATATTGTTTCACTTTATTGTCCAGATAGATTGTTAATATTGGGATATCATCGGCAGGCACAGCTAAGAGCCAATGATGCAGTGGAGAAGGCTTTGGAAGGGCTCAGCCCCTCTTGTTAGAATTAAGAGAGATTTTAGGGGGCTCAGCCCCCCTCAACAAGCCAGTAATATTTGTTAGAGCAAATTTCTTTCTTGACAATGTGAATTAACCCCTTATTATGTTATTGATTTTCCATGAATGCGCAATTTCTATTGGCCTTTCAGGCTCGTCGAGACCGGGAGGGGGGGGGGCTGGAGCCTATATCCAGAATAACAATGGACATATAAAATGTGCAGAATGTACAATTCTATTGCATCAGATTCCAGCTGGGCATCGATTTCATTTTTTTGGCTTTGATCGTTACTGCTAAGCTTCAATCTTCATCAGTTATTCATTCATAGATATTCATTTGCCTGGAAATATTATTAAGTGCTTTTCTTTATCAGCTTAAACTGCACCATTAAAGTCGAAGATGAACGCCAAGTACATACTCGTAGGCCAAAAATTATATTTGCAAGTTAACCAGCTTTTGGTTTCCAGAATTTCAGACGCGCAGTTAAATTAAGAGCCTTGGCTAGAAACTGCCCTATCCTTCGCTTTTTTCCAGAAGAAAGAATTTGCTTTTAACGTTTTGTAAAAAATTCATTACACTTAAATCTTGCTACAATTAATTCTTGCTTTTTTTACATTTTTTCCTCCGTATTACCTGGTTTTGAAAGTCTTTTATCTTAGTTTTGAAACATTTCCTTACCAACTTTGATCCCTCCCCTGACTCACTAATTTTCACATTCAAACTTTTTAAATATAGAGCAAAGAGGAAAGGACTTAGCAAATATCCTTGTGTGACCCCTCCGAAACTGGAAAATAATTGCTTGAAGACATCTCCACCACCATCCGAATCATCTCCACTTCTGGCGTTTAATAGCTTTCCCTGTGAGCATTAGTTTAGGATAATGTCACTGCTAACCAGAATAAATGGTCGGTGCAGAAAAGATGTCAATTTCGGACAATATCCTCTGAAAAATCTTCACCTGTGAGAATATTATTGAATAAATGGAAAAATGTGTGATTGAAACTACCATCCCAATATCTAACTCAATTAGCACTATTAACACCCAGTTCAGGCGATTTTTGACCACATGACCTAAAAGAATGCCGTGAAATACCTCTCAATATGTAAAATCAGTTAGATATGTTCGAAATTGGGTAAATATTTCCAAGAAAAGATTTGAAGTTTGCTAACGAATCACTGTTATTTTGGCTATGTTCAGAAAGGAAACAATTCACAGTGGTGTGATGGAGAAAGAGCCTCTTCTCATGTGACCATATACATGGCAATTCATAACAGATTTAACTAATTTTGCAAATTTAGAGGTGTTTTATGATGATCTTCTATGCTATTGGATCCAAATTCTTAAATTCCAAAATAGATTTTTGTGCCCTTATCACTTAAGCCTTATCATTTGAGAACTCTATCAAAAAGCTAACTTTTTGAAAGTCAAAGATTAGTTTTTCTCTTTTCCTTTTTCTAGTTTTTCAAAAAGATCTCTGGGGACGCAAAGAGAACATGTCATGTTTACAGAAGGTTTTTATCAAACTTACTTGACAAAATATTCTTCACGAGAGACAGATTTCGACATGCCTAACATAGTTCAGTTTTGGTCATTTGCTTCTAAACTCATCGTCATCGTCATACTATTAATTTTTGGAATAATATTACGAAATGTTTCTGTGAAAAGATGCTTTTGGGCGGAAAACATTTCTCTGCAATATCAATCTCTGCAATATCAGCCTAAGAAAACTTAAAATCAAACATGGTGGCATTTACCACTCTGTAGTTGTATATTTATTTCATTCAGACAAGCAGAAACTTGATTATTTCATTGTCCAGTACCCTTTTTTTTACATTCTTTAGAAAACTTGCTTAAACAGAGTAGTCTATTCTTCAATCTAATATTCTTAAACTATCCGCTTCTCAAATTTCAGTCATATCAGAACCACTTTTTATTAAAGGTACTTAAATAAGCACCATATCTTTGTATAATGACATATATGATATATTTTATAATTATCACCAACTTGGAGATAATTGCTCATTTGATCATTTGTGACAGATATCTTATAAGACACGCAGGCTATATAAGGTCATCATTTAGATTATTCATTGCATAGATTGTAGAAAGAAAAGAAGAA
Source organism: Rhopilema esculentum (assembly GCF_013076305.1). Next base: position 3,545,838 of record NW_027018682.1, on the reverse strand, counting down.
AACACTTCTCGTTAAGTATGTACGAAACATTATTGCGTAGTAAGAGACAAGAATCAACTTTATCTAATTTCCTTTCTGTTTAACTTTTCTTTTCTTCTTTGCCCTTTCAGATTCTTTGTCTAATATTCTCTTTTTTCTTTTGTTGATTTCTCGCTTTTCTCCAAAATTACTGTCGGTCAATTTTAGCTCCACTTCTCGTCTCACAATAGACACGGCCTTGAGGAGCTTAACGGCTTCGTTTTCGTTAGTTTGGAATACTTCAAGTTTGGTGTTAATTCTTTCCTCAATTGCTTTTATTCTTTCGATGTCGTATTGTGTGGTAAGTGTAACTGCCATACCCCCACGGCCTGCCCTAGCAGTTCTACCAACACGGTGTATATAATCAGTTGGATTAGCTGGTACGTTGCTATTTATAACCATGTCCACAATAGGGATATCAAGCCCACGACTAGCTACGTCAGTGGAAACTAATATTTTGACCATCCCGCCCCTAAACCGTGCTAGCGTCGATAAACGGTCTTTCTGTGACATCAAAGAATGAAGTGGGACGCAATCAAGTTCAATCTTTCGAAGCATGTTGGCCAGTGCTTGGCAGTTTCTGCAAGTACTAGTAAATATGATGACGGACTTGTTTTCGGCATGTTCCCTCACAATATATACCAACATGGAATCTTTCATCACCGGAGGTACAAGAACAAATCGTTGATCTAACTCAGACACAGTTGCAATGCTGAAAGAAATGTATGCATTAACAAGCAACTTCAAATTACTTTAGAACAGTTCAAGCTTGGCTGACATACATTGGAAAAATTAATCTAAATTCGTGTATCTGAAGACATGCATTCTTTGCTGGCTCAAGTTTCAAGCCAGCCTATCCCTTGCTTAACTCAGCTATGAATTGTGCACCTTGATAAAAAATATTGCTTTGAGGCATGTAATCAGCCACACACCTACTAAAATCATTACAGAGAGGCCAGATCTATTGTTGCTAAATGCAAAAAAAATTTCAAGATACTTACTCTGACTGGATTTCATAGTAAAATGGCCTTTTCTCAGTGGAATCTTTCAGTGCTTTTATTGGATCTGATAATGTTGCAGTGAAAAGAAGTGTTTGTCTTTCCTTTGGTATATGTTCAAAGATGTCATTCAAATCTTCAGAGAAACTGTCTTCAAACAAACGATCTGCTTCGTCAAGCACAAGAAACTTTATCTTTTCTAATGAGAATGTGTCTGTGGTTCTCAGTAGGTCTGCAAGCCTTCCTGGAGTTGCTATGACAACATGTGGCTTATTACTAAGGGCCAAAGATTGTTTCATTGTATCTATTCCACCAACAACAACAACACTCTTGAGCCCAATAGATTTCCCAAATGCTTCAAACTGTTCAGATATCTGAAAAGCCAGTTCTCTAAAAAATGATAATATAATTATTTTATAATGCTTCACATGAACCCATCACAAAGGTTTTGCAAGGTGTCAATGCAGGGTTGTCAGAATAGGCCAAAGAAATTTTGAAAAACCAAGTCCACAGGAAAATTTTTTATGCACTGTAGAAAATTCATTGACCTATTTTATTTGTTAAAGTCTGTGTTTTTCCACAGAGCATAAGAAAATTATCTGAAACATTAAAAAAGGTTTTTCAATTAAGTTATTATTGGCATCATTACCCATATACATCATCAAATAACAAAGGTTCATAAAGCAGCAGATTTTCGCATTTTGAAAAAAGTTTAATATATCCATGATTTAAGTTGTGGACAAAATTTTGATTCCTAGGATAGAACTCAAAGAATTTCATTATTTACAGATACCAAAAATACTAACATTTAAATAACAAAATTCAAATTTGCTATGATATTTTGTTTGAGTGGTCTATAACACCTTTTCCAGCTTTCTGGTTTTTAGTAAGTAGGTTCTTTGAAGTTAAAATCAAGTTTTAACTTCAAATCAAACGACAGTACAAATTCTTCATGCCCTATTGCTTGCAACAAATTTAGTCACACAAATTGTCAGTTAAAAAGGCTACAAACCCCTTGCGTGTTTTCTAAGTTAAGTTACAAGTGGGGTCTGGTTTTATGGGAAAGTGGTGTGGCTGGTCACCTTGGGTACTTGCTTCAATCGGCAGGGGTTTGTGCTGTCATTTCTTGCAGGATTGGCCCTTTGTTTTCTGTTATTTAAATTGTATTGATGCCTAATTTATATTGTCTATTGTTTGTACTGGAATTTTTAAAAGAAGAAACTGAAACTGAACTGGAATTGAAACCAGTGTTCCAGTCTCTTTATATTAACTCTTAATTTTCTTCATTTCTTTAGTATGGAATCATTGTCTGGGGTCTGACCTAACACACTCATAAAAAACATATATATCTTCAAGAAAATAAAGTTAGAGCCATTGTTTTCAAATATTTTTTTACATCTCTATCTACACTAATTTTCTCTAATCTAAAAAATTCTTAAGTTACATTATTCATTTGACTCATAGATGATTCCAATGCCATTAAAGAATCTCCTGCAGTTTTCACTTTTTGTTGTAATCTCAAATCTCATATATTTTCTTCAAAATACCAAGTTTAAACATTATTAGAACATTTCTACAATTTTCAAATTAACTTGATATGTTACTGCTGTAAAATTTTTGGCTTTTAGCACAGGGGGTGCTCTTTTCCCAGAATGGAATTTTTGCCTTATATCCTCCAGGCACATCAACTTTGAGCCGTGGTTGCAACCATGTTATCGGTAGTTGAATGATTCATCAAGCTGCACTAGATTTTTCTTTTACAATAAAAAATGATCTTGTATACTCGAGGTAATAATATAGTATTATCAAAAGTGATGTTTTTCTCTGAAATGTATACCCAAGTGTTACATTGTATTTTGATGGCAATTAGTCTCAGCTGTCAAACATTTTTGTCCATGTTGTTGAAAAATGGGCAATTTTGAAGGACATGAAACAGCTCCCCAATGCATCTTTCAGTGATTCCAATCTGGTTTTCTCATGATTAGTTATCTATTGAGTGAGCTTCTACACTCTTTTTTTATAAGAACCAGTTAATTTTTGCTGAGCCTCTATGTCCTTATTTTTTTGATAATTTAAGGCTCAAATGTTCTTAAAATTGTTCTTATTTTAATAGTGATTTTTTGCAAATATTTGAGAAGTTACATACTGTATATAATTTCTAAGACGTTTTACTGGGTAAAGTTTAAAAATAAAGCAATGACTGCTAGTGTTTATGGACAAACTCATAAAAGTTTTCTTTGTCAAGAGAATGTTGGTACATCAGTTGAATGCTTGTGAAAATTGTTTTTTATTTCTCATCTGAAGCTGAGCCTGTTCTAGCCTTGTTCTTATTTTTTGGGCAAATCGAGCCTCAGTGTTCTTGTAAAGTGTGTTCTCATAAAAAAGAGTGTATTTAAGAAATTCCCTTTTTACAAATTCCCATCAATTTAGTTTAGTTCTTTTAGAAACCATTATATAATTTTGTTGTTATTGTTATTTTGCAGTCGTTGTTAGATGGAATTTGTATCTAGTTGGAATTTAAGAAATGAAACTTAAACTGGAATTGCTTGGTGCCCTATTCTTACAGGAGACAGCACAGGCAAAAAGTGCTCAGTTTCACAACTGTAGTTAATTTGTTTAAGAAATTATGGAGGCAGTTATTTGACACTGCATCCATCCCCTACCTTGTTGGTGTTAAAACAAGAGCAAAAATGCCGTAAGGATCTTCGGACAGCTTTTGTAGAATTGGTAGAGCAAAGGCTGCTGTTTTTCCACTTCCAGTTTTGGCACAACCAATACAGTTCCTTCCTTTAAGAATCTCAGGAATCGTCTTCTCTTGTATTTCTGTCGGACTCAGTATTCCCATCTCTTTACACTGTTTAATCAACCACTGATTCAGACCAAGGAGCCGAAACTCACGCGACGCTTCCACCGTCGCCATGTTTTTACCAAGTTTTCACAGCCTCGTAATGCCATACCTCGGTTTCATGAGGATGCTATGAAAGAAAATAAAAATTTTGTAAAAAACATGATTAACTTTCATTATGAATAAATTGTGAGTTTTCGTTTGTTTAGGCTTGCAGTCATGGTTTTTCGTTTATATAATGATATGAAATTTTCACTTGTCCTATTCATTTTTGACCATACATGGGTGGCACCATTGGGGGAGCTTGGGGGCTCCAGCCCCCCCTTTTTCGCCAAAAAAGTCTTTAAGAAAATAGAAAGAATAAAAAAAAGAAAAAGCAGGAAAGAAAAGTGCGATAAGTCCTTTTATTGCTTACTTTCCAAGGAATAGGCCGAGGTCTATGGGGCCTCATAAAGTAATGAACTCCATAAAAGCATATCTTAAAATTTTTTTTTCGAAACGATTGCAAGAAAATAACTGCAAGAAATATTCTGAAATGTATTTTTAGCTAATATAAAGGGCGTGGTCGCAAAAATTTTCTGTTCGCTTGGTTAGCAGGTTTCTTCTTTCAGTTATGCATAGGGCCTCCAGCAACCTCTCACCGGCCACTTCAATCTACCGCTAGCATAACGAGTGCCCTATAAAATCATAGCCATAAAATGTCGTGAGCATTTCAGTGCGTTTTTCAGAAGTTGGTTTTTAGTCTAATAATGCTATGAACTCGAACAACCCCCCCAGCTTTGAATTTTTTGGCGCTGCCCCTGCCATAGTTAAAAAGAGAAACACGAAAACTGATTTTTTTTGCTTTTTTTACTTATATTTATTCATCTTGTCAATATAGGTTTTAAATAAAAATAGATCATTTTTAGGTAGTTTTGGTCAGCATCGGTTCAAAATTTTAATAGACCGAGAGATTTAGACCCCGTTTACACTGTCCCGGGACAATTTTGTACCGTTACGGTTCGCAAGTGTTTACACTGTCGCGGTTCCAAATTGTTCCGTTTAGCCGTTCCGTTTACACTGTACCGGTACGACCTTAATTTAATGGTAGAACATTGTTTAGAAGAAGCTGTATTTAGTCAACCAAGGCTTTTATTTTGCCGCTGAAGTCAACAATCGAATTTTTATTGTGAGTTAAACTGGAGCGGAAGGCCGATTAAAACTTTACTTGGACGAAAGACAAGGTGGCTTTAATTTTCAGTGTTATTTTAGACTACAAAACTGCCAAGTCTAATCAAGGCTTGGACTGGGAAACACTACAAGCCTTTTCTGTGGTCGTCTTTTCTTCAGAATTTCCTTTTCTTCAGAATTTGAGAACGTAGTTACGCCACAATCAAAGCCTCGATTAACTGAAACAGCCATACAAAAGACCTCTTTGTGAATCCGTGACAAAATCGTCTCGGATAGGTGTTTACACTGTCCCGTTCAAAAACGGAACCGTGACGGTACAAAATTCGTTCGCTTTCAAAGCAGGGTCAAAACTGTTCCGGATAGCAGAGCAAAATCGTCACGGTTCCACAGTGCTAGTGTAAACGCAAGGGCGAACCGCGACAGTTTTGTCACGGTTCCAAACTTGCACGGGACAGTGTAAACGGGGTCTTAAACTCTCCATACCATATTAACCAACAAGAATTAAAAAATATGACAACAAACGAGCGATGTTGGGCCGGAAAAGGGTTGCTAGTTTGATTTTTCTAATCCAAATTCATTCATTTGGATTTATAAAAATTTGCTTGGCTTTGAAAATATGATTTAGATTTTGCCGAAAATTTGGCTTTTTAATAATAATAATAATAAAGGCATTTATATTGCGCCATTTATCCACACGGCTCAAAGGCGCATTACATAATGTTCATAAAACTAATAGAATGATATAATATACAGTACTACAGTTCGTAACTACAGTTTTTTGGATTTATCTGAAATTTTTTTCAAAATTGGCTGAATATTTAAATTTTTAATCAGCTGTTTCGTTTATTATTTCTCTGACTTAAACTTCTTTGATCTAAGGGGGCACCTTTTTGTCAATTATTTCCTTTTAGAATATCAAGTTTCCTTTGTTAGGGAAAGAGTGAAGAGTCATAAAAACTTTTATCACTATAGCGTAAATTTTAAATGCCAGCCCCATTTTGACGGCCGAATTCCTCCAATCTAGCCGTTTTTCAAAGCTGCTGGCCGTCGAATATTGGGAGCAACTCACATATACTTTTATGATGACTTGGATTGGGTGGAAGATAAGAGACGACCAAGTATGGTTGCTTTGCAGGGGAATTCCTCGATGTTTTCAATAGAAAAGAACTCTGAAAAAAGCTCATTTTTGTTGTGACAGCATTGTGGTGTTTGCATGCATAAAATACTACAAGAACTATTGCGATTATCAACATTGACAAAAAAACTGAAGACACAAAATAGCAACTGACTGAGTATTCTATTTTCCAAAAAATAACATTGTTAAAAAATGCGCAATAAATACAACAAATTTTTAGCGAACGCACAAAAATATATTCAAGAATTAAAACAATCAGACTACCTAAACCTTATGAAAGTGATTCTTATGAGCCACTTGTGCCTACGTGTGATGGGTACTTTTTTAAATGTTTTGTTGGCTGTTTTGAGGACAATAAATATCAGTTCTAATATGGGAAAGATTGCAAATATTCTTAACAAAGACAAAACTTTCCGTTTTTTCTTTTGAGGCAACATTACCTAGTCGACTGGCTCTATAAATTGTCTGACAAAGGTAAATACAACTTCACAAATACTTTTTCCATATCACATTTCAATTACGTATATTCTTAATAGGCCAATAGATTTTCCCCCTAATCATCTGCACAATTTGTAATGTCCTATCAAAATCACAGGCCTAATATTCGCTACAACTACACCCCGTGATAAATAGAACATTTTTCCTTTACCAAACATGCTAGAAGAAATCCTCTTATATGTCAAAGAGACAATAGTAATGGCATAGCACAAAGCAAAACAACGCTCAAATGGCAAAAACAACTATGAGTTAATAAAATGACAATTCTGGTTACAAAAATAGTCTGTCACTAACTTCAATCTTGCACAAAATTCAGGAACACATAAACAGAACAGCTACATGCTCATTATTTTCGTAAAGCCTGTAAGCAGTTAATTACATCTGCTTGAATATTTTCAGATGAGACCGGACATCTGACATGGGTATAAGAAAATGGAGATCCATCTGGGTTATGAACTGTTGTGCAGTTGCACGTCCAGACTTCGAACTGTGTCACCTAAAATATATACAAGAAAATATTGCCATACAAGTCAATTAGATAACAGCACGGAAATATTTTAGCTTCTCTAGACGTCCAAAAAGGTGAATACAAACAACTGTAGGGCAATATTTTATATACTTTGAAAATAATACAACAATTACCTGCAGGGTATGGTCGATTATTTCATCTGATTCAATAATTACACCAGATGGTGGATAGCCTGGTTGAAAAAGATGTCATGAAGAGTCATTGGCAAATTAACATTATAAACAACTTAAATGAAACAAATAAAATAAGATTTTTCTCTTAAACACAATAACTTCCTATCCCAATTTTTCAGTTGGTTATGATAGGGAAAAGCAGAGGAGCTTATATAGTAAAGCCCTAAAAAGGGAAAGGAGAGAGGAATTTGGAAGAGAGGGAGGAAAGATAGAGCTTATTTATTAAGTACTTCTTGGATAGAAAATATCAAATTTATTTAACCTAGAAAAATTGTGCTTGTATTTTAATAAGATATATCAAATAAACAATGTTCCTTAGGGTTAGGGTTAGGACTACCAGGTCCTGTCACCTCCAGAACCTTTGTCACTGCAGAACATTTCTACAACGATACAAGTCAAATTGGTTGTCAAATAAATTTAGCCTTGCCTAAACCTAAAGCTAAGGAAAAGGAACCTTTTAAACTAAAAATTGATAACAAACAAAGTGCTGTATAATCCTACCTTCAGCACATAAATCTTTTGCCAGCTCTTGCATGTTGCTATAAATTATAAAACGCAAGACAAGAACAATTATGAGAACTTATGAGAGGCTTCAATGCTACAAATAACAAGGCATTTAAAGAATGCGTTAAAAGTTGATATAAACTTTTAGAAGTCATCTAGCCAAGATGGATGTTACTAAAACGTAATTTTTTTCCAATTTCTCTGACAGATTATAATAGAAAATTAGAAACTGAAATCTTCAAAGACAGCACAAAGAAGAAAAAATTAACTATATAGCAGAAACACTCTGGACATTCAGGATTGTGAGTGTAGAACCAGCAATAAAAAAAAGAAACACAAAAATATGATAATATGTATATCATTATACTCACTTGGACACTCCAACCTCGCCCCATAGAAATCTTAATGAGTTATTGAAATTGTCACTAGTCCACCTCCAACCTTCCAACAATTTATTTTTTGGAGCTGAAATTGAAAGTCAGTTAACAAATTATAAGGTACGTACTAAGTAAACACTACCTTAAATAAGTACAAAGTGCTAGGAAATATTTTGCCTTGAAAAGTATAATTATAAAGAGTATTTGCCCAGATACTGAAACAAAGCTTTTGTAACAATAACACATTGATTTCATTAAAGACACAAACCAACAACCGTTTGCTGCTTACTCATGAAACCTTCGCCGCCTACTATAACCCTCACTTTAGTAAGACTGCACAAACTTTAGAAAACTTATAGATGCCTGCTTTTAAATGTGAGTCTTCTACTTCAAAAATTAATGAAAATCTAGTTAGCATATTACCAATGCAAATACAGCACATATTTAATATATCAATACAATGAAAAAAACAATGCATTCGAAAACTTGGAAGTTACCTGTAGAAACTGGTATGATGACATTATATGCAGCCAAGGATAAGGCCTATGAAAAATATTATTCAAAACTGAGAAAGCTTTGTAGTTATTAGTAAATCTAAAGTCTGTTCATCAGTAACAACAAATTAAAGTGAGCTGCTTTAAAATTTGCTAGATTTTCACAATCAATCCCATCCATTCAATCCCTTGCATTCGAACATTTCAATTCAGCTTTATGAAGACCCAAACCTGTTCTAATCCATTTTTGTTCATCTTGATCTTTCTCAAGTAATACATTTTAAACTTTCTTTGACTTCATAATTTCTTTCATACTTGAATTTAAGCTTTATTCGGCTGTGATATTTTTGTAGTTTGATTTTTTTTGTCAATCTTCTTTACGGAAGCTCTCATTTAAATATTTTTTTATGAAGAACTTTTATTACCGAATCAAATGAATGAATGATACTTGAATTTATACAGGACAGAAGGAGATTTTCTTTCTGTTCAATATGCTGGGGTTCTCTGTTAATCATTTCATAAGGCAATTTATTTAACTAATTAGTATGTGAATGCTTTGAGTTTGTATCCTGGTACTATTCACCAACTCAAGAAATGTACTTTCAGCCAAGTTGCAATTTAGCACTGAATGATTCAGATCACATATTGTGTTTGTAAATGCTGGCTCTTTCAGCTTAGCTTAGGTCTTTGGGCTAAAGCATATGTTTCTTGCTGCTACAAAAGAACCTGCAAAATGTTTAGGGTGCTCCCTGTATACTTTCCAGCATAATTGTGCCGTTTGGGACATTTGGGAGCTTCCATAAACCTTTCGCCTGGGATGTAAGACTATAAACCCCTAGGTGTGAGAGAGGTTGTACTACCACAGACCACTATGCCAGCACATCAGCACATAATATTAAGAGCTTACTTCACATAAAGTAACAACAACTACCTTGAAAATATCAAGCTTTCTTTTGCTAGAATGGTGATTTGGATTCCTGATATAAAAAATGGCAGGAAATGAATTGCCAAAGACACTTAAATCACGTGGCCTTTCTGGAGAAACCAACCTGAAAAAAATGAATCAAGTGGTTGACAATGCAATCAATAATTTTCAGAGAAAATCTTTGTATAATGGGAATAGTTTCCTTAAGTGAAACTGTATAAAGAAAACTGAATGATAAGACCAAAAGTAATGAATCAATCAGATATCTGTATCAGAGACTACAAGCATACTTTGTTTGATTCACTGATAAGCAATTATGCATTTTTTCTCAAAATTATCATCAAAGTATTTTTTCATAAATCCTCAAATTGGCTCCCTTTGAAAAAGCCCCCCCCTCATATAAGCCCCCATTACTACTGTAAATCCTCAAATTGCCCCCTTGATTTGTTGATTTTTGCCATTTGAGGTGGTGTTATTGAATTACCACAAATATTCCCACTTTTTGTAAAAATTAATTTTTTAAATGTTCATAAAGAAATTCCTGCTAAAATATACCGGTATTTTATTAATGTCTTCTTAATGTCTGCTATTATTTTATAAGTCCCCCCTCGCATAAGCCCCCTCTTCAAATAGCCCCCTATCCAAAATTATTAAAAATAAATAAGCCGTTATGGGGATCCCCTAATTATTAGAGGATTTACAGGCATGGCAGGATAATGCACCTTGTCATAATGCTATTGTCACAAAAAATGTTTAACATGGTCTTTCCTGGACACTGCCTTTATTCAACATCTATGTTATGATTTATAAGATTTGCCCCACCTATTTTCGATGACAATTTTTATTGTGTTTCCTCTATATGAATACAATTTCAGATGACACAACATTAAAAGAAAGTCAATGAGTCAAAAGGAAGTTTAACTGGAATTTTAACATTGAAGTTGAATTGAGGTAAGGGTTTCTCTAAAAGATGATATACATACCAAGCTGGGTTTTTTCCTTTCTTCTCATCAAATAATATAGCCCTGGCATTCTTCATGTTGTATTCAGCTAAACTAAAGTTTGATGTACCTGACAAAGGCAAAATTATTGTTTTGTGATTTCAGATTATACCTTAACTTTTTCAAGCAAACAAGATTCAAGCCAAGCAACATGAATTTGAACAAGCATGGCATGTAACAACAAATGGAACATAACAGAAAAATGTTAGCCCCTCTATCAAATCGAACTCGCAATTCTCCCTTCAATTTTATACTTGCTTAATTGGCAATTCTGTTGCAATATGTATCATGGCATTGCTTTATATTTCAGACCTTTTGTGGAATATAAGCTTATTTGCAGAGCTTTGAATGTGTAACTTAACTGAGAGACCCAACCCAGAAAAATTGAATATCAAAGCCAAATGATGTAGTCTCCTTTTGTATGGCCAAAACCTGGCCATACAAACTCTGAAATCGTAATTACTATGAAAAGATAAACAAATATTTTGTGGTAGAGGGTGATTTGAATAATGGAATGACAAGTTATGAAATACATGATAACTTCTATCAAAATTGGATTTCATTAACCTAATCTGAAAGTACTTTAAGTCTAGATTCTTTTTCATTAGACCACCTTTACAAAATTACTCAAATTAATATTAATTTTTTAGTTGATGCATCAGCATGTTTTATGTAGCAGCACATAAAGAAAATATGGGACATAATTACTAAAGAAAACTTGAAAATATTGCCTCAGATGCTTCTTAAGTTAAAATCTATGTTATTTGCAGTTTCTTGTCATCATTAGAATGCCATATTTCTAAGATTTTTTTGCCTTTAGCCATGGTAGACACTTTTAAAAAACCCATTATAAACTTAACATTTTGGCCCCTTCGGTTTCAAATTACTTTCGCTGGCCAAGATGGAGATATCAAAACATTGCATGAGTGTAGGTTATATTCAGTCGTTCAATTGCAATTCTTTTTCGAATTACCTCTAACAAAACATGTTTTCTAACAAGCACAAAGAAGGCCTTAATTTGGGCTTATGGGCTGCTGACTGATGCAATGTGACGTCATGCTATAAAATAAATGTCCAATTAGAAGGTTTCTTCTATTTACTGGAACTTTTTGGCAACTTCCAGTGGGCATTGCTATGTAAAGAATTTTTAAAACTCAAATTTTTTCAGAGAATGATGTAACTTACCATAAAAGTGCAGATCACTTATTGGCCAAAACAAAAGAAATACTAATAACACAAGAAGAATTGTTGGCTTCCAAATAAAATAGCAACATCTTTCCTTTATCTGAACTGTCAACGACTTCTCCCTGAAAGACATAATAAGGATGCAAACTTTAAAATATCAAAATCACATTTGAAAAATAATTACAACTTTGCAGCTCTTTTAAAAAATAAACCCTGTGGGCACTATGTCCATTGCATTGCGTACCCCATATGTGCACCCCTGAAGCCTTCATTAGGATCTAATGCTGTTTGCATCCTTACAAAAAATTTCTTGCATGTCTTATATATATCACAGGACTTGGTCATTTGAGTAGAAAAAATAGCATCATTCCTAATCTTGTGAATATCAAAAAAATGAAGCCAAGGTTCTAAAATTTACCAACCTCCACCCTTCATATTTTCAACTTAAGCCCTTACCAAATGCCACCACATTTTACAATCTTTTACAAAATTTGATTTCAACCAAACATGTAGTAAAAATCTCTTTTGTTCTCAAGTTTGATTAACAATGTTGTGCTTGTTTTGCCACAAGATTGATTCGTTTGACCAGGCCTTTACACAAACTACAACTAAAACCTTTTTACAACTTCAGAACTTCAGTTGGGGGAGGGGCATATAATAAAGTAATAAGATCTATTTACAATGCAAATAAGCTACTATTCCAGCTACTTGTATGGAATCAATGCCTGTAAGTTTATCAAAGAAAAATGTCCACCTGTCCTTGATTCATGTAAAATATTTTTTCACATTTTTGCAAAAATCTTTAAAAAACTTTTTTAACAATTGTACCTGAGGGTGTTTCCTTTGTTCTCTGAGAGATTGTAGGGCGTGGCCAAAGAAAATTTTCTTAAGGGGGTCCAGTTTTGTCAATCACCCTTGGGCCCGAGCTGCCTATCAATGGCCATTGCTAGAGACCAAGCCTTGTGAGGAGCAAAAAGCAGGCGCTTAAAAAACTGAGCACCTGCAACTTTCTAGGCCCTCAATTGAGCAGCATCAATAACAAAAGCTTGTTTTTCACATTTAGTTTTGAGACAGCACAAACACACTAGGTGCTCAATCAATCAAGCTCCTAGAGCTTTATAGGCACATGTAGAGGTGCTTGATTGAGCTTGAGTGCCTTTCCCCCCTTGCAGGGCCTGCTAGAGACGACAGTTTAATCAAACATGTTAGGATGCATCAAGCCAGGATTTTGGGTTTTTAGACCTGTGAATAACTCCAAGAGTGTTTATCTGGTGGATTGGGTCCAGCATGAAGCACTCTTGATTCATCCTGTTTGGATTAAAACTTAAATATTGATAGCCTGCTTTGGCCAGAGGCAGAAAGTTTATTATATATCACGTTATACATTGAACATGACATACATAACTTCATACTTACTGGCTATACATATCAACAGATGCTCTTGTTCTTCTCTCTCTCTTAGGAGGCCAAATATTAGCAAAGGCAGAAAATATAATCAAAACTCTCGAGACTATAGTTTCTTTCAATAGTTGTAACATGTGGAAAATTGTAGAGATCAGTCTATAGAACCACTGATTTGATTGGTGTTTTCCATATAGACTCCACCTATTCAGATACCATTGCCGTCTCCAGTCATGGAACTGGCTCCATCTGGCATGGTTCAGTTGCACACCTGAATCATAATTTAGGTTTTTTCCAGCAAATGATTTTTCCCTCATGTTGGAAAAGTCTGTCTGGTCTCTAACTTCTGAAATATCTTCAGAAATTAGTGAGCTATACATAATTGGTTTTGACAAATCCTGGAAGACATTATCTTCAAAGCTTTCATTACATCTCTTCTCGGGGCTCCTCTGCATGTATTTATGATCTGTTGTAGTTTCGAATTCGTTTCTACAACTTGCATTTGTTTGAATTCTAGTAAAACTAGATTCTCTAACAACAATTTCATCATGAGAGTTTGTTTCATGATGGGTCATTGTCTTTCCAGAAATCACGAAACTTGCATCAGAATTCACATTTCGATTGACAAATGAATCTCTATTAACAGGAGTCGATGTAATAAACTCATTTTTCGTTTCATAAAATCGTGTTTTTGTTACGCCCCCATCGAACTTCTCGTTCTTGGACTTCCGGGCATTACTTCTCAGAACAGCCATTTCTTGCTGTTGCATGTGGCTTTCGTTTCTCATAAGCCCGAAATTGCTGGTAATCAAAGAGGCCTCGGTTGTTTTATTGATTACTTCGGAAGTGATTTCTTCCTTTAGGCGTTCAGATCGTCGTGTTCTTCTTTGCCTTGGAGCATCCATGGCTAAGTTAGGCCTATCTCTCTCTCTCCCAGTCAGAATGGTATTTCCCGCCTCGGTATCACCAGGGGGATTCTTTCTGGGCGAACTACCCCTATCCCTATGACCCGTTGTGTCAGGATCAAGTATGTCAAATATGATGCCATTCTTCGCTACCAAAATGGACTGATCGACCTCAACAACCTTGCCATCTCGCAGCAACATACGCGACGTTGGAAGGGATTCGTATAGTTTCCCATCTCGAAGTTTCATCGGCATCGCGACGCGAAAAAAGCGGCAACTCTATTTAAAATTGCTCTCGCTGTATACCAGTTTTGCTTCACCTTTGTTGTTTGATCATTGAAAGAATAATACTACATCCAAAATGAACTTTCCTCTAGGTTGAAAAGTGTCACCAACTACACACGACTTTCGATTCGTTGAATCACAATCGTATTATTGCTTCCATTAATCATTCGGATGATAGGACACAGAAGTCTTTAGATCCCTTTTGAAGCTTAGAATGGATCCCGGTGTTTTGAACAAATCCCCGTTCAGAAAACAAAACTCCGATCATAACAGCAGGAAATGCAATACCTGTAGCAGATTCTTATTTTTCTGTTGAGATATGCAATCATGAGCGAAACTAGGCGAACAATCTGCAAAGGTAAAAACTCCAAAATTTTCGAAAAGAAGGGTTTGGGTAGGGTAAACATAAATTAACGCCCTGGGTTACAGTAAAGTAACGAGTCTACTCTGACTGAGCTAAGAGAAAGATTTGACACATAAAGAAGTTTTGCAAGAATTTTTTCTGCAAAAATTTCAAAATACGTGTCGCTAAAAACTAGGCACGACAGCCATCAAAATATCATTACAGTGTTTGCTCATTAAAAATATCTACTAAAATTAAGATTCCAATATTTTATACCATTATCATTTTAATTAAGTCTAACATGGGTGTTTCCATTGGAGGTCTAGACGGTGCAATAAGATCAGCATTGAAGTAAGAAGTGGTGGATTTGAGGAGCAATGATTTTGGAGAGGGTACTAGCCAAAAACTTGGATTTGGTGACATTCCCCCAGCTAGAAAATGATGGAAACACCCATTTTACACCTTTATTGTTAAGATAATGAAAATAAGAAAATAAGTAGAGTAAACACCTTTTTACCAAATCAAAGCAAAATTACTGAATGAAGCAAAAATATTGGGGGAGGATATATCGCATCCCCAACACTTGGTAAGTCCGTCCTTGAACAAAGCATTAACTAAAGGGTGTTTTAGAGAGCAAAGACGTTACATTGAGGATCGCCGAAAACGTTGCTATGCAAAACTCTTAACGGTAACGGCTCTAATCGTCTATTTGTTCTGCTACTTTAGTTACACTATCTTGAAAATTTTCTTTCTTTTTTATAACGCATATAGCAGTTACTTGTTTTGTGTTTTTGTAAATCTGATAAGGGTTTGCGGATAAATGACATGATGAAATGAAGGAAATGTTACTAAAACAATTTGTGAATTGTGATGTAAAGCAGCACTTTAAAATTATGAGATTTCTATGGTTGCTTTCTTGGTGCGTAAAAACAGCTTCTAGCAAAACCTCTATCTTGTGTGTTTCTTCCTTGAACTCGTAGGGCTCCATCTGTTCAGGTACCATTGTCGTCTTCGACCATGAAACCAGGTCCATTTCGCATGATCATACCAATCGGGCCAGTCTGAAAGCCACCTCTTTTCGTGTTGGCAAAGGGATTCATCTTTGGACGAGCTGTCAGGCTTATCTCCACCGTGCTCGAAGATAATTGATTTTGAAAGATCTGGGAATGCATAACATTCCAAACTGCACTCGTGGCTGTTAGCTTTCACAAATTGCTTTCTGTTTCTTGGGGTGTTACCTTTATTGACGGTTAAATTTCTCCCAGTTACCACGAAACTTTGGTAATCTCCAGTTTGCTCCGGTGTTAATGCCCCGTCCGGCAGGCTGGAAGTTAGGTCTTCAACATCTGGTCCATGTTTGTTTGGAGTTGAAGTAACGAACTTTCTATTTGCACCAAATGCTGGTTTCTCTACACTCGTTGCTCTAGAGTTGCTGGAAATTATTGCCTTGATGTCTTTTTCAGATATCAAACGCTTTGATTTGTTACTATCCCTGTGCGTACCACGATCGATATAGATGGGTCTATGGGAGATAACAACTTTTCCATTCCTCAACCTCATGTAGCGATTATTAGAAAAGAAATGATGGAGCTTCCCATTTCCTCGTTTGAAAGTCATTTCCATATAGATCTACCAGCAAAGTTTTTAGTTTTTCCTATTTCCGATAGACTAATCAATTGATCATCAATTCTCGAATCACTGACAGATACCATCAGAAACTGCAAAATATTCATGTAAACACAAATGTTGTTTTAGTTATAGGAATACCTATGTCTCTTTTACTTTTTGTCTTTGCACAACATGTAGAATTTTTCCATTTATAAACATGCATAGGTTTCGAAACAATTTTTCTAAGAAAATTTTTAAAGGTATTATTTAACACAAAGATGGCAGATTAGCTTCAGAATTCTAACATCAGGAATTTCATAGAGTCCTTTTATTGAGATCAAAGTACAAAATGGCAAAAATATTCAAGCAAATTCCAACCAGGCGAAGACTTGAATGAAACCACATGTAACCATCAATGGCCCTGAGGAACACTTTCCGTGTGAACGAGGTAGCGCAAACGAGGTTGTACAAAATTTGGCGCTAAAACATTTTTTTGTGAACTAAAGTCATTCAGCGAATTACAGTATCATGTTTGGCGAGAAGGCGCTCGAGCTTATTAAGCAGCTAAAAAGAGCTCGGGATGGGACATTACCACCTTTCGACGTAAGAAATTTATGTTATAATGTCTGTTTAATTTTTTACCAACAAAAGCTGTGAAAGACATGATGATTAGGCAGAGTCCACATAATAATGTCAATCATCCCTCCGGCCAACCTGCGGAGATTTTAAAACCAGCAAAGAAAACAAAATGTCACACTAGTATGGTAGCTGAAATTATTTTCCTTCTATTGGCAGTTTTCCACGTTAGTTAGCAGTGCGGCTTCGACCGTGCTATTGTTTTTAAAAAAAATTTCACAAGCGCCTCAGGTTTTGTATCTGATCTTTTATAATTCACTAGTATGATTATAGTAAATCACAGGATTTGGGAACTGGCTAAAAATGTGAAGGTCCAAATTCAAGGTTAGATGTTTTGATTTTGGCTAAACAAAACTGCAAGCAGTTTGAGTTTATGGGTTGCAAATGGCACCATAATCAGCTGTGAGCAGAATGTTGTGGTTTTCCCTACAGGCACCATGCATGTCTTTTTCAAGCTATAAGTTTAGGCCCTCAAACTTTGAGAAAAATAATTATTTTACGCCATACTAATGCTTTTTTCTGACACTCTTCAGAGTTTAAAATGTCAGAATATGGTCCCAAAAGGACCGGAAAGAACGTTTATACCCAGTTATGGATCGAAATAGGCCAATCAGAAAATCATGACCACATGACCAGTATAGTTACCCAATCGGTACTGCAGGCCTATAGAAAAATTACCACTGGAGTCCAAGGGTCAAAGCAATCTTTGTCTACAAAATAGAGGCTTTTTCATTTTAATGTGGGTTTATTTCAAAAACTGATAGATCAAAATGTGACTAGGATCTGCCAATTATCTGAAAATTTTCATCATTATAGTTTTTGGCACAATCCGGGTTGTCTAAAAGATGTTGTCTGATGGCAGCATAACCTGTTTGGCAATGTTCTTTGAATTACAAGATCGAGGAGGTTGTTCTCTTGGAGGGGCAATTTTGTTTCTTATATTGGAAGGAAACATGCTGTTTATCCTATTCCTCAGACTTTAGGTTAAGAGTCCTACATAGCCAAAGTCACACTAGCACATAAATTCATAAATGATGGAACTCTTTTGGATGGTAGCAATTCAATTCTTTTAATGGATGGAAAGACTCTCTGTTAAAGTTAACATAGAAGCATTGACAGCAAAGAAACATTTTGTGATGGCCTGTTTAATCTGACTGAATGTTCATTCGAAATTTTTATTTGATGGCTTGTCTCACAAACAAGAGTATACATGTTCAAACTAGTGATATTTGTGATAGGCTTAATGTTGCAATTCCTTATTACTTTTCAATCACTCTGGGTTTAACAAGATGTAATTTGCAAAATGTAGTGTCACCTTAAAGTTAGTTCCCCCCCCCCTATTGCAAATATTTGTTGGGTACCTCTGAACCCAAGCGTTACAAAATGTATTTTTGGAAATTGTTACTTGATCAGGCCTTTTGGTAAGAAATAGCCTAACAAGTGGACCAGCTCTTGCATCATTTCATTTGCTCAAACAATCCATAAATTTGGAAAGTTTCTAGTTGAATTTCCTTTCACAGTCATTATTGGGATGAGATTTTACTGTTGATCTGGATGTGCTGATCATCTCAAAATGTTATAACAAACCTTCTTTACCAGGGGCGGCGGGGAGCAATAATAAATTGCTATTAATCGCGAGCGAAGCGAGTGAACAACGTGGGTCCGGGGGCCACGCCCTTTAAAAGGGCGGAAACGCCCATCCTTTACAAGAGGGATACAGATATAAAGTTATCACTGCTCCTAAATGATGGTCTATTTTCCAAAACTACGCTCGTTTCTGAAAAATCCACAAAAATTTCTATTAAGATACGAAATATTTTGAAAAAAAGAAAACATTTCGTCTAAGCTCAAACATTATTGTTGTTTTTATTTTATTTTTACAACAAACGTGTATCGCAAATTGATCATTTTTTCAAGCACATCTATGAAAAAAATTGCAGTTATTTTCTTGAACTTATCCGTTCCTTGTCTAGGAAAACTCGCAACTCTTGACTGTAGTTCCCTAACAAGTCCATCAATTCAATGAAATTTCCCCTGTTTGGAGAGAATTTGTCTTCAGAATGCCCCCGGAAAGCGAGTCCTTGGGCAGACAAGTAGACTGCAACATCAATATGGTGCTTCATCATCTTTGAATATCTTGATGCATTTTCATTATGTCTCAGAATTTCTCTCTGTCTTGCTTCATCAAGTGCACTGGCCACATCCACATTCCCTAAAAGCTTGTACGAAGCGTGACATGTCATGTGACTTTTTGATTCTTGGTGCCTGTTAGCAACATTCGACAAATTCCTGCCATCAGATGCAAATCCAGTTGGTTGCACGAAGCAAGCCTTCATCTGAAATAAATTATGTGAATAAATTGATAAAAATTCTTCTATTATCACCCACATTTTTATAAAAGTTACAGTGGAGTTGCAACCTTGTTTTTTATATTTAGCTCGATTTTAGCATCAAACTGCTCTTAATTTCAAATAGTTGTTTGTAGAAATCGAGGAGCGTATCACCTTCGTACACCTTTGGCAAAAATACTAATGTTTTAAAAAATCTCGGACGCCTTTTGGGAAGAGTGATACACCCCTTGGTATCTTGGTAGTAATGGAAACAATTACAGCAAATGTAGTCTTTACCTAAACGCCTAAACGATATTAACTATGCCTAAACCTAAACATTAAGTTATAGATGGTCAGTTTCGTAAACTTGAGCATAAGTAATACTAAAATGGCTTCTTGTAGGGACTATGACAGGGACATCTGATCAATCGGTGTCTTGTGAATGTGTGTTCATGAAAATGCCACAATTCCTTGCGTTTGTAAAAGGTGGCTACATATGCAGGGCTGTTTAGACTACCGCGGCTCTCCGCCGCTCGTTAAAAGCCCTGCTATTCATCTTCAATTTGTAATAGCAAAGCCGCTATAAACGAGACTTTCCGACGAGAGAAAATAGTAAATAGAAAATAGTAATCTTCTTACCTTCAAATGATCTCCCATGACTAAACATGGCCAGCAGAAATATGTATTATTCTCTGAATCACCACATATCCAAGAAAAACCTCTATACACAGCTTCACACGAACGACTTTTAACTTTAACATCGGGGCATGGGCGTCCGTCTTTTTTAAGACGAAGGCGCTGTTCATGAGTTAATTTACCTCCTTGCATAGATATGAGGGAAAAGACAGTTGAAACACCCCATCGTACACCACCTGACGCTACTTGATTCATTTTGTATCTGAAAAGGTCTCTACTCTCTTCCCAACGTTTATCGAACTGACGATTTGTATGCGTGATCGCGTGTGAGCTCTTGCTATTCATTCCAAGAATTTAATAGCAAGGCTGTCAGATATGCGTATTTCACAATAGCCCGTTGCGTCACACCATAGCCACACTATGGCGCAACTCCTATTAGTTTCCTCCGTTTGCTATTCAGAAGGGCCAAGTAATAGCATGGCCATCGACGGCCACAGCGTGGATCAGAAAGGTATACACGCGGCATTCTTTGAATAGATTAAGTCGGGCAATCGCAATATCAAAAAGCACAGAGGGGTCAAATAAATCATGGAATGAAGGAACTGGATAAGGAAATCAAGATCCAGAAAAGATTTTACTCGTATAATTTATGTTACATTAATTTGTCTAATACAAAAGCAGAACATTTCTTTGGAAAAAAATTGCTATTAATGAAATAGCATAAATAGCACTGTCCGCCGCCTCTGTTCTTTACTGTCCAGACAGTGTTTACATATGATAGGGAATAATGATGTTCAAATAGCAGACCTCTATTGTATTTACAAAAGTAGTAGCTGATATCTATTTTCATCTTCCACTGGGACATTGCTGATTCTGACTACTGCTGTTTCCTTATGTTTTGTTTTGGGTTTAGTATCACTAAATTGAACAAAGTGATTTTTCAAATTATACAAGTTATATTGAATCTTGGAAAATAGTTTGGGAATAATTTCACCTTAGATTTACCTTACTATGTTGGGAATTTTACTTCAATCAAAAAAGGTTATCCAACGTGGCAGTAATTTTACATTTTTAATGTCTGAAAAATTGTCTGTGTCTGTGACTATACAATATCATATAAGATGTAAGGGTTTTTAGCAATTAGCAGTTTTGGTTTGCTAAAAGGTTAGAGTTGTCAAAAGGTTTGACAGCCACAAACACAATCATTCTTCGATTGTAAAGTTGATCTTTTTTGTCTAAATGCAAAAGCGGAAACTGTTCTTCTTCAGTATAATAAATTCGAATTTCTTAAAAGTTGTATTTCAAACCTACTACAATTTGCTTCCAAGGGACAATATATTATAACATCAAAAAATGCCAACTTTATCATACATTTGGTTCCCACTCCACTATTTACGTACATCTGAGAACAAAGACTCTTATTCAGTGGATGACACCTGGGGGGGGCAAGTGGGGGCAGCTATCCTTCATGTTTTGGAAGACAATGGTATTCGGTTCTAAAACAATGGAAAAGTGTGATGTCACCTTATCAAAATAATGGGCTAACCTCCCCAATATTTGCCTGAGTTTCCACAAACTGCTCTCATTCTCGGGCAGACAACACATTGGTCTGATCAATTTGAGTTTTAAAAGAAATAATTTTTAGCAATTTACCTATGGATATTCAAAGCACAATTTGAGGCAAAAATGGGTTTGTGAAAAAGTCAAAATCTGAATCATTCACAGGTTCAAAAATAAAACAACTAGAGCATTAAATTTACTTTTGTTAGAGAAAAAAAAAGAAATCAATTGTATATCAAGTGCAATATAGGCATTTTTCTACTATTTATGGCATACAACAGATCTACAGCTAATAAGCAGCAGTATTTTATTCAAGAACATGATAACAATTTCAAACACAATAAATTTATTATGATTATTTATTATGATTTCCAAACACAAAACTTGGTCTGGCCCTAAATAAAACAGATGTCACTTGCCCACAAACATGTTGTTAGCTTTCCAACATTTTAGTTTGCTGTTTGTAATAACATGCAACCATTACTGTTTACAGCTAGTTCAGGGTCACCCGGGTGCCTAAAACCAAACATGAAAAATGGTTCCCTTACACTTTTTGCAAAAATACAAAATGAACATCTTTTATAACTTTTTAAGAATAAGCTACTATGAATAAATTTGTTACTCTTCTTTGCAACAACCTTGGTGATAACTGAAAGAACTTAATCTTCTTTATCATTTTAATGTTCAAGTTTTATATTTCTGCCACCATCCTTAAACACACACATCATAACAGTTCATTTTGGGCTTTGTTTCAGGACAAGCATTGACAGCATTGAGATTTGAAACTACACAAAAATATCAATATTTTATAAAGAAACCACAGCATGTACTTTTTTATTTATACTTTCCAACTTTTTTTGGTTTCATATGCATGCAGACTGTCATTGTCAATAACTTCCATGTCAACCTCTCCATTGACAGCTTGAATAGCAGCTTCTGCCACAGTGTCTAAACTGATAGACCTAGCTGGTACAAAATAATCTAACAATTTCCCTCCTGGTATATTTTTGAATATTTTCTCGTTCATTTGAAAAGCTATATCTACACCGACTTTCAAAGGAATTGACCATGACCTTTCAGAGAAGCTGGTGATAAATCCTGGCCGAATAATGGTGGAAGAAACATTCGTGAGATTGCTCAACAAGAAATCCTCGGCTTCACGTTTGTATTTCAAATAATCGTCGATAAATGGTGGTCCTTTCTCGCTGGAGATCATCACAAAACGTTTACCCTCCTCCTGCGCCGCAAGGCTGTCAAAGAGTTCT
Organism: Rhopilema esculentum; assembly: GCF_013076305.1. Next base: position 3,523,017 of record NW_027018682.1, on the reverse strand, counting down.
GCAACCTTTATGCAGCTATCACGATTAAGGGACTGGTGGCTTCCAGGATCCGAGCCTGTTCCTTTGCCAACCAATGTTCCTACAGCATGAATAACACCATCGCAATCCTTTAACACATCTGCAAATGCATTTGGTTCAAGGCAATTGCCTCTCAAAATTTTTATTTGTGAAAGTTTCCCAATAGTTTCATCCCGCGGTTGACCAGACCGACTAAGAGCGTATAACTGGTAATGTGGAAATCTTGCTGCAAGGCTTTTGAGGATAAAACTACCCACATAGCCACTGCCCCCAGTAACTAGAACTGCTTTTGATAATTTGTTCATGCTCTTGCTGCTAACGAAGGTCCTTATCTATCCTTATGCTCTTATGCAACAATGTTTAGGCCTTTCATGGGAAAGAGGCTATAAAATTGCCAGTCAAGACGAACCAACGATATGAACAATGTCCCCATGAACGAGCCCGCACCTGTAGGACATTTAAAACACACAGGGAAAATTTCAAATTTACAGATTTTCGTCTAGGGGAGTCACTCAAGCTTTTTCTACACAGGGAGGTCCATCCGCAGTTATCGAAATTTAATTAAAAGTATCAAAAACAAATTTAACAGACCCAGCATTATCAGCTGAAAATTGTTGATAAGGTCCAAAAATATCAAAATTTAAGATCTTGTTGTGAGCACATAACAAACTACTCATAGTACTTTAGACCATTTCCTATAACAACCAGTTTAGATGCATTATTCTTTTATTCCCTTTTTTATACTGTATGTGTTAGTTGAACCCATAAGTAAAAAGGTGCATTGTTAAATCAGGTACTCAAAAGTATCAGGTCACAAGAAAAATTCTTACCCATAATTATCGGATGGACCCCCTGTATATAGAAAGTTCAACTGACCCCCTGGGGATTTTCGACGCAGTCTAATCATGGCAAATAAAAAACTTGCGGCATGGTCAACAAATTAAACCTTAGTTGACTTTCTCCATGAAGAGAAACACTACGATCTTTTTTCATAAGAAGCAGGTAATTTTTGCCGAGGCTGCATAAACTTTCCTTGTGGATGACTTGAATACTTGGTCGTACCCTGGGTCGTAACAGCAAAAAATGTGAGCTGCGGCTGCGAAGGAGAGAGCTCTCATGTTTTGCTGCCATTCTGACTTTTTTGCTGCCGTTAATTTTTACGGCACTGGTACCCAGGCTTACCCAGGCTAGCTTGGGCGTCGAGTTTTGACAAGGGAGAGAACAAACAGACCAAAAATCGTAAAGGGGCTATGCCTATACTTGTGCTGTGCCATTTTTGTAGAAGAAGACCATGTGTATCATTCATTACCTAGGTACACCAACATTACCTAGGCATAACCCAACTTTGGGCTTGTCGTAACCCAAGTTTCGAGATTCTGAGTTTAAAGTTTATCATCTATTGCTCCAATGTATTGAACTTCAAAGCTGTTTTAATATCGGTAAAAAATTCATGCATAAAGGTTTAAGATTTCACTGAAGCAGTTTGGCCACGCTGTATTGTTGCCAAAAGTCACACTTAAATGTCGGCCAATTTAGGGATCTGCACATCCCCGCCAGTCAGCAATTTTCTTTAGCTTCGCCCCTGCCCAGGTTCAGTTACATAGCAGCTAAAATATCCTTGCTCATATTTTCAATAAAGTCTATTGATAGAATTTCAAGTTTCAAACAGAAAACCAACTGTAAAATCTGTAGCAAATTTAAACGGCGTTGGGTCTCTCTTAAGCTCTTTCTAGAGGAGGCCATGGCTTTTTCCCTCGCTCTTCCTGCTAAACGCTACGTTTGAGTTTCAGTTCATGAATTTCAAAATTTTTCTGCAGCAGCATTTAATAAGTTCAATTTCAACTTCTAGGAGGATGTTATCAGACAGGCACTTGAGGAAATGAGGGTGCTTTTCGAAGAAAATTCAAAAGAAGTGTAAGTCGCAAACAAAGTTTACCTTTACGGAAAGCTGGAACTGAATAATGCATATTCAAGGGTTAAGGGAGGGGTCGTTTGTTGCAGTAACTGTAATGGTTCTGCACCCTTTTTGTGACATTTTTATGTTTCTTTTAATAACATTACGGTAAAATAAACCCGCTTACTACAGTGTTCCATTTTAACAAAGCTTTTACAGAATAGAGTAAATATACTGTGTATATTGTTCCCATATAATGTGGAAAAATTGAAAGCAATGCATAACTACTGGATTTGCAGGTAAATTTGCTATCAAGAAGTTTTAGCGATAATTAAAAAGATAGTGATTACAAAGTGATTACAAAATGATTCAATGTTTCCTTGCGTGATTCAATATGATTCAATATTTGCTACTTCATCTTTAGCATGTAATTTAGAGTAATTCTTAGCGAGTGGGATTTGCTTCTTTTACTTTTAGTTTCTTTGTTTGATAGGAATGCAGCCGTGGATGGAGAACAAGGACTATTTTCTGGTGTTCAACTCAGGCATGCCAGTCTTGAGAGAAACAAGCGATGCATTTTAGCATATATGTAAGTATGCTTTCCCTCGATGTATGTTTTCAATAGATATCTAGCCATAGAGTGGATAAAGACCTGCAATACCCTCTATTCTCTACCTGTCTCAATATTTAGTATATTTTTCATCAAATCATGTTTTTCCCAAATTGGCAATTCAAATTGCTAGTGCTTGAAATTTCCATCTCAGATTTGAATATTTTCTGCAACTGATAGATGACTCTATTTGTCATTTTATTGCATTGATAAAACGCAACATCCACCCAGAATAGTGCGTGGTCTTTAAAATCCCACTTTTTGTGTCCCCAATGAATGCATTCTTCAAAACTTTAAATCCTTGAACGGTCCTTTCCTCGTATAAGCCCCCCTCGAATAACTCCCCACCCTCGAAGTAAATATTTTCCTTAAGCCCCTATTACCGAATATTCCCCAGTCCTCATATGCAAATTTTTCGTATTTTAATAAGCCCAATGGGGGCTTCATCGGGATACAACAGACAATACACCATTTTGGCCCATGATCCAATAATGCAATCAGCGGAGACAGTGAAAATAGCAATATATAAGACTAAAATGTCTTACTGGGCTTTGATTTATATTTGTGTTGATTTTATTTATCGAATTTATGTATTCCTTAACCTAACCTTTTTTGAAACTTTATCCACAGATACCATCGAATGATGAAAATAAGAAATTTTAGGTGGGATGTTGGTAGTGTATTGCCGAACAACATCAAACTTAATTTATGTGAGCAAGAGGTGCGTTATTTTTAATTTTCTTTTTTCAATAATTTTTTTTCTATTCAATTTTTTTGAATTGGTAATGAATTTATGTTCAATTTATAATAATCATTTCTCATTTTTAGACTCAATGGTTTAATAAGTATAACAAATCGATTGCAAATTACATGAAGTCAATAGGTGGTATCGGGTTCGATTTAACACAGGTATTTTCCTAAATATTTGCTTTTTTTAGTATAGATCTGCTTGTTTCTCATTTTTTGGGCCGTGCTCTTCTAAACATCAAGGTTATTTAGACTTTAAAGTTTTGTGTCTAAATTCATTTTCATCAAATTTTAGCATCTGAAACCTCCAAAGATGCTATATATAGAGGTTAGTATTGTTTATTCCATCAACTTTTGAAAAAGATATAAATTTCCCATCACATTAAGCGACAGTTGCCTGATGACCTCATTAAGCGTCAAACTCTAACAGCTTAAAGCCGTCCTGTTCTATACACCAAATAACGTGTACATCTCTTCCTAAACGGCATCGAGTACTTTATGGCAGACTGGTAAACAGTAATTTTCATTAAATGTCCCATCATGTAGGATAGTCAAAGTGAATTGAGCTTCTTACTTTGATCATCTGTGTATGTAATTCGATATGCTGGATATCCAGTAATAAAAAAGAGTGAATGCGTTTGATGAATTTCTCTTGATGTAGAAAGGTCCTTTATGAATAGATATGATAGGCTGATTTGACCTATTTAAGAGAGATCAAGCTTGTAGGTGATTGTCAGACAAACTCCAACAGACTTCAATTTTCACGTAACCAGGGGTTCAAAAATTGCGCACCGCCCGTCATCAACTTTGTTAGAGGAGAGGCGGTTCTGAGAATTTCATTCTTTGCTTTCCTTTAAGGTACGTTGTCTAACAGACTATGGTGAATTTGAGACTGATGATGGAACAGTGATTCTACTAAAAAAGAACAGCCAGGTTTGTAAGTTGTAGCTTGTAAGTAGTGTGTAGAAGACTGTAACGTCATAACTTCTTGAGTTGTATATACTCAGTTCTTATGGTGAGGGATATGAGTAACGAGGTGTTACCGTGCTTTAGTGTGTGGGCTGTAGGCTGTTACAATGCAAAATATGAAGGTAACTATCTGTTACTGTCCCTTCATTTCCATGCTCGTTTGTGAATATAGCGAATTATCGCCATAACCTTGCGTAGATGAATTTGGAAATCAATAAATATAAAAAGGCTGTTTGGGTGTATTAGTCGAACATTCACAGGTCTCATTTTAAAGTATCGTGATAAGGTGAATAACGATATATGAATTTGCAAAAAGCAATATCGATAAGGACTCAATGCCATAGATGATAAGTAGGTGATGTGTGTCTAATTTGTGTAGTGTTAACTGCAACCATCAATGATGTTTGCAAAATGTGCCAAGAAAATCGCTCTCTGGATTCATAAAAAATCTGAAAGCATCAGTAAGACCCTTCATAGCGAGGTATTAAGAATGTTGTCGTGTAAACAACTCTATGTTGTCATGAAAACATGGAAGTTGTCTCTACGTTTTGAGCCTTCTAGAAAGTGAGCCTTCATTTTACACGGGATCAGTGGACATGTTTCAATGTCAACCAAATGTAAAGCACACATCGTTACAATTCTTGCATCATCCTTTCTGTAACCAGCAGTGATCTCCACTACAAAGAAGTTTCTCGTTAATGAAAGGTATTTTGAATTGCTACTTCACATTGCTAATTTGAAAATGCCTGTTAACAAGCAGTCTTTGGCACCGTCTGCAGTGCTTGAAAGACCAAGTTGGCAAAATGCTATGGCTTTTTCGAAGCAAGATATTTTTTGCGATACTCAAGAGTCAGATTATCGATATCCGTAAAGGAAATGGGTTCTCTCGTTGCACTAAAATAAAGAGACAATTTTTCATGTCATTTAAGTTAACATGATTGTACGATGCTAGAAGAGGACGCTTTGATTTGAAACATCATGAGAAAAGTAAATATTCAAGAAAGCAACACTCGTATAGGGATGCAACACTCGTATAGGGATAGAAAGAAGAGAGAAACGCTGAAATCGAGATGCATCGCTTCACTTATGTTGGGCAAATTTGATGTGACACAGGAACAATGTTGATGCGACAACATTGACGAGTTACCATTCATGAAGAATTTTAAACCATCGTGCTACTTCAAAGAAAATAGAGAGTGTACGAATTTCAAACCTAAAAATCATGGAAATATTACATCAATACCAGCATTGCAGTTAAATCTTCCACAAAAGAGATTGTTCAACTCTTATTGAAGGTGAACTGGAGACTCTCGTATCATAGAAGCACGTGTTAGAGATAATCTTTACCTCTAAGGTTACTCAGATGATGATAAGAAATTCATATGAAGAATTACTGACAATGCTTCTGATAAAAAAACTGTGAATGCTCGTCTGCGACCACATTTAAACTTCGATTTGAAGTTTAAAACGGCTCTGTAAAGGTTTTTGCCACTCACAGAGGATAACGTAAAGCTCCACAGCAAGAGGGTATGCAGCCTTTGCAGTTGCAGTTTGGAAACCATAAGAAAGGCTAATAACGCCTGTGCACCAGAAAAGCTCTAGCCAATGCCTTCCCCAAGGCTGCCAGGAAGAAATTCAAGCAGAGGTTGTCTCGCATCTTGTTTCTTCAGTGAACGGAAAGCTCTATAGTGCTATATGGAGAAAAAAGAGTCACAATTAAAGCAGTGATGCTTTTTATGAAAGGAGTGATTACATATTTGTCTTCTTCTGTAGTATGAAATCGTCAATATAAAGAGGATACTGGTAACATAAGCGTGATTGTAAAGTGGATGTCGAAAAGCCGTTTGACAATGAGTCTTTAAGCTAAAGAATCACTGAATTGATGTATAACTCAAGTATAAAGTCGTCAGTATAAGAAAGTTAGTTATTATCTAAACACGATTCTCAAATGCATGTTGAAAAGCTTCCGACAATGGGGTTTCGAGCTACAGAATCACTGAATTGATATATTTCACAGTGTGAAAACGTCAATGCTAAGAAAGTAGTCATTGGTAAACACGAGTGTGAAATGGATGTCGAAAAGTCTTCAATAATAAATCTTCCAAATTACTCCATCACTTGAGATGGAACACTTGAATTCAGACTGATATTTTTACATAAAGCTCGTTGGAAGATAGGTTTGAAAAGTTGGACTTGTCAGTCAAACGAGATCCTGTTTTCTGGAGCAATTTCGTGACAACACATTCAAAGACCATTATTTGTTGCATTATTTATTATATTATGAAAACAATTATTGGAAATAGAATAAGGTAACCCCGTACAGTCAACTTCAGAAATTCTTCTAAATAAATTAGGATTTGTAGAACCAGGTGTATTACAAATTATTTTTGATATATGAATGTGAAAATTGCATCCTATTTTAAATTTTTGGTCACATGATCGGCAACGAGGAGGTCTTATTAGGTAGTCTTTTGCCTATTGTGTTTGTAAATGTAATGTCAAAAACTTCCATTTAATAATTCTTTACTCGGTTTTTACAGTTAGACTTTTTTCTTTACCCTCGACTGCCTCCCCCTTCTCTTCTCTGATTGTACAGACACTTATTTGACAAATTTGTCTTTTTTTCTCTCAGAGAGAACTAAAGGCTCTCATTTAATATAGATCTAGGCAAACTAATGTTGATTTTTTCCTTGTTAGCATTTCCTTCCCCGATCCCAATGTGAACATCTGATACGACAAGGCATTCTGCAGCACTTGATTTAATACTTGGAGGTATGTGTAAAGGTCTTCCTTTAACTGCATTTAGACATTTGTTGACCATCTTTTATTCTTATACGGCAATTTCAATTGAATGGACAGCAAAGATTCAGAAACTCTGAATATAAATCATATTCTCCTGTACTCTTTCTTGACTTGTGACTTCCCTCGATAAAAGCCAGACCACCCAAAAGTCTTCAGAATATTGAATTAACATTCTGATATTTCTGTTTGCATGATATTTCTTAACCACAGAACAGAACATTTCTTAAGAAAGCTCCTTTTCTGTTAATTTTGTCTGCCAGATATTAGGGACTCGGTGTATATAAAGTCTGATTTTGCCTGAATTGCTTCACCAAGGCCATTTGAATGTATCTTTTTTTAGATCATGAATTACTCTCCATCTAACAACAATCAGCTTGCTACCAACTATTTATTCGAGGACTTTCTTACCAAAATGACAAGAAGATTTGCATTTAATTCAGCTTATTGCAAAAGGACAGTTCCAATAGACGACAGAACTTTGCTGCTACACCTACAATCTAAACTTGTATCTAATAAAGATCTTTATCAGTAGTTATTCATGTAAATCGAAATTTATCTTCTTCATATAGTTTCTAGAAAGACAAGTGATCACTTTCATTTACAAATACCCAATTTGTAATGTATCGAGTCTCACCTTTTTGAATTTTACTATTTGTCTAATATCGTTTTTCGTCAAGCCTAGTTGATTCCAGTATCTTGATAGCCATACTGCAACATGGTAGTAAAGTAAGCGCGTTTCACTTTGCAGCCTCTCTTCTGTGTCCAGTATAAAGTATCGTCTTCGCAGCGGTTTTGGTTCTGCAAATGTCATTGAAATAGCCTTGATTGCCTCTGAAAGAAAGTTACTGAAACTATATGTTTTATAACTTTCAAAGCTCAAAGGAGTTTGTGTTAAAATTATGAAATGGGATCTTCTTTTACGTACTGTCTGGCTATTATTTTTATTTCCTTGTTACCTCATGGGTCATACGTCGTTTGGAAGTGTTAAATGTAAAAAAATATTGATTTTACGTTTTCCACTTTTTTTTATAATTATTTGTCTCCACGAACTTTTGCTGTAAAATTGCTTTTGTTCAGATACTGCTGTAGATTAGGTTTTTTATAACAAAATTACACTACTTGGAAACTTACGTTGACTCAGCAAATAAAAATTCGATGAAATTTTGGTATAATTGTAATACCATGTACTGTAGTATATTTGTGCAATATTTACTAAATAGAGCCAACCTCTTTTGTAGCCAATCCTTTCAAGGCATCAAATAACAATCCGAAATCATGCTACTCAATACCTGAGTTTAAAATCTGGATTTTTTGACTTACCTTTGAGTTACTGAAATAGATTTGACTTACCGAAATTAAAAGGACATGTGCAGCTTTGAAAAGAGTAGCTATAAACTTAGCAGCTATTTCAACTATCTTGTTATTACTCAACTTTCCTTCTTTCAAGATCATCTTTCAATATATGTTTGATGGTACCTTTTGAAAATAGTTAACGTTTTCATTTTCAAAAGTAGAACGAGAAGCTTAGCAACAGTAGAGCTATTTTCAACCGAAAAACAAGGCAAGCCCTCTAACTTGTAAAACACTTTCACTTTTTTCTTGACGGTATCTTTGGAAAATTGTTTACATCGTCTCCCCCTGTACATGAAGTTTAGAGTTCTAGCCCCTTTGTCAACCATGTGACGACGTTGCAACTGTTCAAAAGGGTAGCAATTTACCCCTCTGGTTCAGTTGTGGGCGCCGTCGACCCAAGTGGTTGCTTCGTAACAAGAGTTTCCTGGGTTTACCATTATAAGTATTGATATGAATAAAAAAGATAACTAATTTTTTGCTTCTACTTCATTGTGACCCCCCCCCCCCCCCCAAACAAAAAGTTGTATCTCGGTCTTTGGTTGTATTGCTTTGAATTTCAACGTCAAAAGCTTATAATACATAAAGACTAGCACAAAATGTATGTAATACTACCTTTAATCTTCATAGATTCTGACCAATTGATTCTTGATCTGATATTGTCTGACGCCATCCCTGCGAAGTGTCCGAAGACGAATTCCCTCTTTGCCAGATGGTATCCACATGCTATAGCCTGCATGTAAGATCCATCGGCAAAAGTCCGTTTAAGTTTTATCAAGACTAACGATTTGCTGACTTTAAATTCAAATAACTTTTGTGCTATATGTGCGACGGGTATGCCCAGTATTTTGCGCAAAGTGGTATACTTTTTTCCAGCTTTGATAAGGGCCAACATGCAGAGATGTTGCAGTGTCGTAAATCTCTTTGCATTAGATTGACGTGCTGTCATGTTGCGTTGTTCTTCCAAGCTGGTCTCTGGTATGTATAAATTAAAATTCATCAGTTTGATAGGCAGTTCTTCTAATGTCGTATTATTTTGGTTGAAAGAAGAAGGAGATTGCTTTCAAACGGGGGTCGCTGTTGACCCTGAAACTTTAAATTTCGCACATTTGGTTTTCCATTTACTACGTTTATCGATAACACCAGCAGGGGCGGATACATAGCAAACTTAAAGGAGGGGCAGTTGGTAGTGGAGCGCTGAAAAATTTTCAAAAATTGACGACGAGAGAACGCTGTATACAACAATTTTCAGATCCATTTTCGGAATAAACAATATAACTTTGAAGTAATCCTTGAAGCAAATTAGCCTATCGGTCTCACAAACTTTTTCACCTGATTCTCATTCTTCAAAAGGGGCACACAATTTCCAAAAAGGGGCGCTATACTTGCTTCAACTCGTCGAGGGAGGGGCAACTGCCCCTAGTTGCCCCCCTTAAATCCGCCACTGAAGATCAGGGAGCTCTCCTAATAGATTGAAATCGATTCTTGTTATACAAATACAATTGTAGTAGGTGGAAATGGAGAAAGTATTTTGCATGTTACCAAGGCTGGGCTCTTTCAAACTGTCTTCTTTATCTCTTCTCTAACTACATCTCGTGCTGCTAGGAACATAATGCTCTCGTTTCATAAAGTATCCTTTAAAAATGTTCTGCTATTCGAATGACGTTTGACTTTCTCTGTGTGGAAATATGACTGTATTGCCAAAGCACGTAAAATAAGAATGTTGCAATTAACTTCTTCAGTCTGAAGATCTTCGGACCTGTTGCTGACGAGGAAATAACTTGACGTAAAAAGTGAAATCTTTCCATGTATGTTTTATTTCTAAAACTAAAATAGATTTATTAACCCTCAGCACCAGGAAATGATACTTAAAAACGTACCAACTGATATCTAACGTCAGATCAGAATGACACTATAGGTGTTTCAAAGATGGACTGGCTCTTTCTCAAAGTTGAATAAGCCTTCTCGCGTCTACTTCACCTATTTCCTTGTTTTAATCGTTAAATGTCCAAGCCAGCTAAACTATCTCCTTTCATTCCCTTCATTATTTCTTTTTTAAGTATCAAGCACTAAATGCTTTTCCATCTAATTTTTCGGCTTAAACTTTTTCCCTGTTTAAATTCTCTAGAAAATACTCTTTCTCTTCATTCTGTCCGAACAGTTTTTGCTCTCGCGCCATTTGTATAACCAAATTTTTGTTTTTGTCAGTGAAAGTGGCGATAAAAGAATTATAAGTGAAGAGAACCATTGCGCGCTGATGGCAGGAGCCTCCGGTCATGAATTCTCTAGTGCACTGATTTGTGGTAAAAACATGTCAGCTAACGACAAATCTTGGTAGCTTAACTTTTGATTGCAAAAGACGCTTTTTTTGCTAACTTTCCCAGCATTATTAAGGCAGGACTTTTAATCATTAATAAATTATCGACCACATCTTCTTTTTACTGCAGATATTCAACCTACATGCAGCTGCAATCTGATGTTTATGTCATCTTTTTAGACTGTATCCATGTTTTCTAATCCTGCGGTTCCTGATTTATCGATTATACGAAGCAGCTTGTCCACATAAGGCACCTCTTTCATTCGGAATTGATCAAAAAGCGAAATTGATGTTTAGTCCTTAGCGATTAAGTTATAAGTACATGACTTTATGAGATATGACAAATGTCAGCAAATGACGTTACACGAGCTTTATTCACTAAAAATTAAGAGCATGAACTTTCTTGGCAAATTTCAAGTTTCATCTCGGGGTTTCTCCTTAAAGTTTAATTTTAAAGGCTCATACTTCAAGATCAAAATTTTGCCAATTATTTACATGCATCTTTCATTAAAGATATTAAAATACTTTGTTTTCCTTGGTATAAAGTCTAAATAGCTTGCATTGAAGGCTATAGCCAAATGCATAACTTTAGCACGGTTATTCAAGTTAATAAAGAGTCGTCTTAAGAGCCCAATATTGCTTCATTAAGAAAAAGATAGATGACCCATCTTTATGAAGCGGCAGTTAGAATTCACAAGTAACACTCAAAGGTCTTAAATCGTACTACACTCTTTTTTTATAAGAACAAGTTTATAAGAACACGAGCCTCAAAACTTGTCAAAAGTTAAGAACAAATTAAGAACAAGCTGAGGCTGAGCTTCTTCAAAATGCAATTTTAAATCCTCGGTTTTTCTCAAAACCGAGGATTTTTAGCGACGTGTGGGTGCTTTTTCGATGAATATTAAAATGTGTCAGCAAATTAAGGCTGTCTCACTCAATTTGTTGGCAAATGAGGCCTGAACACCTCCTTAGCAATAGCACTGTTTACACCCTCTTAATTTAAGAACAAATTAAGAACAATCCAGCCTCAGATTTTTGAAAAAATTAAAAACAGTCAGCCTGAACTTAAATTTACTGGTTCTTATAAAAAAGAATGTAGTACAAGCCTTCAAGTCAGACAGAAGCACTGAGCGAGCATGTACTCAAATTTGCCTTTTTTTCAAAACGTAATTCAAAACTTTTGCAATCATTCATCTTCAAAGAAACCAGTGTCTTGATAATAGGAGAGGGTATACCCAAACCTACCCAAATCCGCCGAGACATCATTTTTGTGCTACAATGCTATTGGTTGACCTTGAACTGGTCACATCAACCCATTCCGTACTGATTTACAAAACAGCTTCCGTTAGGTCAAAAGCAAGTTGTCAGCAACCGATGTCAATATTTAGTATTGTTTCCTGTCACGTTCCTGTTGCGTTCTCTGTCACAAGTCACATGTTCTGTTAAGTCATGTTGTGAACGCTATCTATTGTGTAATTCCACAGTGCATTTTCTATTGTTTAGCTGTTTATTTGTTTTGGTATTTACGCTTATATTCTTATAATTAACTGTGTGCATTAATAAATAGCAAGAGATTTACTAATCATTTGAGCATAATTATACTAATCCTGTCTTTTCCTTGTTTCAATAATAATGCTTTGTGTGCAGGCTAAGTAATTTCGTAATTTTGGTGGTTTTGGTAGAAGAATCGGAAACCTCACTAAACTTGTATTTTTGAGATCTACTCTGCCAAAAGAACCAGCAAGAACATGAGAAGTTCTAATATGTATCTTAATGGCAATGTGTTTGTATGTCATAGTGTGATGTTCCTATTGCCCTGTTAATTGGCTTCCGTTTATTAAGCCTGATTTTTTTACCTGCGAATTTTTCTCTCGAATTCGAAGTTCAATTTACACTGGCAGAAATTTTTATGCGAATTCGCTGCGAGTATTACATAAGAATATAGCGACTGTCCGAAGAGTGCTCTTATGGGGGCCTATTATAGGTTTGCGGACTCACGGCTTGGACCCGGATTTAAACATGGTTTATCTACGGACTGCGGTTTCAACAAAAGTTGCGTCTTGTGTCTTTCGGTATAAATTCGCAACGGTTTATGGCTTTTATAATACGGTTGCGGCTTTTAAATGAAATAACGGTCCGCGGCAAGGCTTTTCACTTTACACCAAAGGTTTTGAAAAGAGCTCCATGTCGAATAGGAGTAACGTAAGAATGGACAAGCTACTGTCAGTCATTGCTGTCAGTTAGAACAAGAGTGGGAGAGGGAAGCAGGGCCGGCCAACAAACAAATAGGATCCCCAAGAAATATTCGGGAGTTTTATATGGTGTCATAGGGTTCTTTTACACTTAAAACAGTGTACTGGATGAGAAGGAATACAATGAGCAGCCCCCCAATATGAATTTTGTTCCGACGGCACTGAAGGAATCCTGATGTGGGTGTTGAAGCATGCGGTGGAGCCTCCGTTCCGCACGACCCATGAAACACCAGCTGCATAAGAAAAGAACAGCTTCAACAGGTTAGTGGACCTTGGACTTGCCTGGATTAGAAAGCTACAGTGCGTGTTGGGGAAATAACTGACACAAAGTGACGAACAAAGAGATTGGCAAAGGGAGGAGAAAAACGTCATTAGTATATATTTCCTTTACTGTGGGTTATACGATCATTTGGCAAGAGCATGGCGAAAAGCCGAAGAAGTGGGTGCGAACTTTTCGATAAGAGTTTTATCAACGAAGAGAGAAATGTATGCAAAGAAATATTCGAGTACATTACCCGACCAGCGTAATCTGGTGGATAGTATTTACTGTTTTGAAGCAATTGCTTGGTCTTCTCAGGAGTTAGTAGAAATATTGGCTTGCTTCCTTGGCTGAAACTTGGCGTGCGTGAAGACGCGCTTTGCGAAAGAGGGTCACAAAATAGTGAACAGGTAGACATTCTTTACACGACTCTACAGTATCTGCAGAAAACTTTATTCGTTACAAGGGTACTTGTTTGATCGGCGAGGGATTGTCGTCAAATATCCGTCTATTCGGTTCTACACGTGTGTCAAAAGCGATTGGAAACGGCAGAACTTTCAGAGGCAGAATTCATAATTCACACACTTACGTTCTAAAATTGATAACAATATATCAGGTGTTCTTCAAAGACCAATAAACAACGGTTAAAACAAAGTAACAAACGGATAAGAAACAAACTGAAAATACGTATCAATCTAGAATTTGCCAAACTTGGACAGCACTTTTAGCATTTTATCGATGCTGCATGTTTGCGTGTATCATTCTTTAAAAATAGAAGAGATAAGCAGTACATTGCCCCGTCTTAATAAACTGCAGGTAGGTAGTGTCTGCGAATGCCTAATTAAGAATTAGGGTGAGTGTTTGGATCAATAGGTGCATTGTTCGAAACTTAGATGGCTACCAGCCTAACGCCCAGGGGCGAGTACACAATACTTACCCGCCAGCCCAACACGCAAGGTACAATGGTCTCTAGTTTGTATTCGCTATGCATTAATCGCATAAAGCGCTCTCGTAACTGGGAACACTGCATTTTATCAACCCCCGTAAAAGCAATAAGGTTTGACTTGCTAACCATGGATATGCATAGAAACCCTGTAATAGTTATTGCAACACATTACAACATGTCCGATGGAGAGATAGCGACAGGTCTTAACTGCGGGTACCATGTATTTAAGCAACGGTTCCTTATTGGCTCCTTCGAGGCTTGCGTGTATTCTGAACCGCGTGACCATACACAATGGTTTTGCAGCCTCTCAATTCAGCAGGTTGTTGTTGGTGAGGTGGAGGGAAATTTGAGTAATGCTTTAGAAACAGCCAATGGAAAACTAGAAGAGAAAGGCATTAGGCTGTGTTTGCAGAGCATAAATGCATGGGTAGAGAAGCACAATGTCCCATTAAAAGGTCTTGTTTAGTAGACTTGTGCTTGCGCAAAAATAACCTGCTATTACCATTAATTGAAAATGTACATCTGTGTTAAGTTTTATCTTCAGTCTGGTGTTGTTAAGAGTCCAACCCATTAAGCCTTTAGTTCCCTTTTCCATTGGTCTAGGAAACGGTATTCTCTTCATTTTCGCCTAAAGACTCATTGCTAACAATGAGCCATTGCGATACGTAAGCATCCCATAATGCATTTTTAGACTGAAATCAATTTTGGTTAATCCGTAGAAAATTACTGCCATTGTTTGGACCGTCGCCACGCTCGCAAAGGTCCATTGTTAGCAATGAGTCTTTAAAGGAATCATGTCCCGACGCATTTCAATGGCCATTTAAAATCCCACTGGTTAGACTATACAATAGACCTTTGTTACGGAGCCAATCGGCTAATCTTCAAGGTGTTTAGAAGATGGTTCAAAGAGCCATCTCGTCATTTCTATTTCTCAAGTAGAAGATTAACCGATTGACATAGGCAGCAAACAGGGGAAGTGTAGGGGCAATTCTACCCCCAAAACCAAATATAATAGCCCCATTCCCCGTCCACAAATCCACTAGACGTGCTTACCCTGTCGTAGTTATAGTAAATGACACATTCTATATGAAAGTTTTGAGGTCAGTTAATCGAGCAGGTTCACAAAAAGCGCGTTTCAGGAAAGTTGCAAGAAAAATTTGGGAAAGCCCGCCTTAAACTCGTCCTTGGATCAACCTCCATCTAAATTCAAGAGGTTGATTCTTCATTGAAGAGATGTTTTTGGAACTTTTAATCCAGCAATTTAGATTTGACTGGCCCTTTAAAAGTTTTGACTTCAGGTTTCTTGATACGGCGAAACCTCCAGACAATGGGAACTGCCTACAACCGACAAACCAACGTTCACTGTAATGATACCTTGGAATCCGACTGAAACCTCTCTATAGTGATTTTGGCGTTTTGTATTGTCGCAGGTATCATTAAACTATGTACTCTAGCAGTTTGATTTTTAAGACAATAGAAGAAACGAAGCAGCTGATTCATAATAATTAATACTTACACATAAACGCTGTTTTTGTGACTGATAATTCTACCGAATATACCGTTAGTATCTCCAATTTGGGATAACAATAAAACAAGCAATAGCTATCTACTCTATTTCAACGCCTTGTACGAGCTCTCTAATTTTTAGCTTACCCAATACTAAGTCCCTAGCACTTGACTTAGTCACATGCTCTTTACAAAAAAAACCTACTGCAAGTGCAGCCAAGTTGAAAAGAATCCTTGCGCTTGTAACCTCACCCTAGATTGATAGGGTCAAGTGAGCCGAAGAGACAGACAAAAAATTCAGGCCAACCTCGGTCCAAGAGCACAGAGTGGATTGGCAGTTGTTCGCCTCCCAATAAACAACAAATGCAAAATAAAGGACCAGGTCTATGGCTATATAAATAAACTTTCCTTTTTCATTTTACTGATTCCTTTCGATCACCAATAGGGAGACCAACACCCCCATATATTAGACACAGGTGCACAGAATCAGATTTTGTTCAGGGGCAGCAAGTAGTCCATAACTTAAGCAATTAAAAATCCAACAATTTTCGTAATTTTTAGTGAAATATATTATTCTGATTGCGTCTACTTCTATTAAGGGATGCTAGCGCGAAATGAATTTGAAAGTGGATGGGCCCAGTGGCGAAGCTGGACTCCCATGGGTGGTCGTGCCCATTGGCCACTGCGCAACAGAAATGCGCATCCACAATATTATAAAAAAAATATTTCAGTGATCTAAGGAGCTAATATAGCAATTGTATGGCACTGCATTACTTTTCTGACAAGATAGAAACAAACTAAAATTAAAAGTATAAAAGCTGCTTTTGTGTCTCCCCTGCCTCTGGCTGATACTCAAAATTCGTTTTCTTCCCAAAATGTGATGGAGGTTCCTGGCAACTTTTTTTTATTTTTGGTATTATTTACTCAAATATCAGTTCACAGGATAATAAAGCTTGAACAACAAACTTTTCTAAAATTTTATCAAATTATTGCAACAATGGGACCAAAATATACACCTGTGGACTCAGATTTCAAATGTATAATAATTGCAAGCACTATTTGTTTTGCACACATAAAATTTAGAATTTCATTCAAAAAAGAGGGAAAAGTTTGGCTTTAAAGGCAAACTTGACTGTGAAGTGCAAGACATGTTTCAAGAATTAGATGACAAATGAAACAGATGAAACAGAAATATTAGAATATCTGCTGAAGACGGTACTGTCATGCGGCATTATTGATCTAGCCACAGTTAAAAAGCACTAAATAGTGATTGGTAAAATGAAGGCAATCTTTCTTTAAAATCCTTTTTTCATCAGGTTTGTTGCATAAAGATTTGTAGGTAGCCACTTTGTTAAGCTGAACCAAACCACTCACAGAGATTCACCAATCAATTAGATACTTAATTTAAGGTTATGCCTTAAATGATAATGATAAACTACACCATGCATGACAATATTTGAAAGTTGCATAAGATGAAATAACCATTATAAGGTTTGAATAAAATTCCAATTGAAAAGCAGCATTAAATTAATCATTGAAAAACAGATCATGACAATTTATGAATAAACAGGGCAGCATACACAAATGAAGAATGTTCAATAAATCTCTTCAGTGTCCAGCTAGGTGGAAATACTGAGATCAGATGACTGGGGTCACAAATTTAATACAGAATAATCATGAGCCTGAGAGTTATTTGCAGACAACAGTGTTTCTTGAGCAAAAAATTAAGGGGGGTATGTGTAATAGCTTAAAGATTATTTCACCCTGCTTATTTAAGACAAACTGACTAATTCATGGAGAAAGTTACCTATATTAAGGAAAATATATGCACACCCAAGGAAACTGCACACAACCAAATTACATGGAAAGCAAGGGAAAAAATCAGAAAATCACTAGGCTGAGCTTGAAAACATATCATCAGAAACATAAACAAAACCATCAACAGGTTGATCAATGCTATTTCATTTTTCCCTTTCACGTGTTTTAAGGAGGGTAAAACTCCAGTAGAGCTAATTTGCAAAGAGGTTTTCTACTATAAATACTTTCAAAATTCAGAACTTTCTACTGGGAAGATTCTAGTCCAAAAATACATCAAACACCTCATAACTAATGTAAAATGAATAGATATTTATGTACATTTTGCCCCAAATGTTCATAATACTTTCGTCTTGAACACCTAAGTATACTGTTGTCAAAATAAATATTGATTATTTTATTGATTGATTGATTCAGTTTATCCCGTTCAGTGTGCGTCTCTCTGATACAAATCCGAACGAAAAACTGCCATATTTTCCATTCTGATCACGTTAAAAACATCCAGATGATATTCAAATTATTGTCCATTTTTTAGATAAGATAGCATCTTGCACATTTGAAGATCTTGATTCTGTTTAGGTGAATGAGAACTTGTTCGCCTACCAAAGAGATCCATTGGATTGATTCCGTATAGGCTGAGTCAAAATAACTATGAAACAATCCCTCCACAGTCGTTAACCAGTTTCCTGATAAATTACAACGGTTTATTGGACTGGAACATTTACATGCACCATTCAAATCACCCTGATATCACACCAACATCCACAAACGCCTGCAGTATTGACAAGTAGGCCCCAATGATACAGGGTGCAGATAGTCTTGCCGTCAGAAACGGGCACGACCTCGTGATTGATTTCCTCCAGCTTCAGCCAATCAAATGCTGGAAATCGTACCTCAACTATTATTATTATTATGACGAGGTCGTGCTCATTTCTGAGGGCACGACTAGCATTGTTTTTCTCTATTGTTGGGCACGACCAAACATAGGCTGTCCAATTGAAGCTTCTATTGTTGGGCACGACCAAATCACAAGGTACCAGATTTTGGAGTGGTTTTGATGATGGCCTGGACGAGAATGCTTTAACAGATGAACAATGTAAAAGACGTAGCTAGAAGTGGTAACTTCCATTGCATCAATACGTAAGGCTTGAATTGTCTGTCGTCTTTGACCACTCAGCAAGCATAGGAGAAAAGTTAACCGAAGAGTAAGGTCTTTAAGAGTCAGTTGTTCCACGCACGGACAAGAGCGAATGAAATCAAACACAGTATGGACACTCCAAACAGAGTTATACTTCGGAAATGTGGGGCGCAATTGGAAGACACCTCGCATAAAACGTCTGACAATCGGGAGGTTTCCAAAAGATATTTCATCATTACTAGAGTTTAATATGGAACTTAGTGCACTACGAGCGGTGTTGATACAGCTATACGAGAGGCCGGATTCAAAAAGCGAGGTTAGAAAGAGCACAGCATTATGTACATTTGGTTGAACTGGATTGCAGCCATGTCGAGTACAAAAGTCAACCCAGCGTTTTATATGAGTAGCATATTGTTTTTGAGTTGAATCTCGCCACGAAGCCATAATGATATCTACAGAGGGGGTCGTGAAACCCTGCAATGAGAGGGCTTCCCGGATACTAAACAAACCATTAACTGCAGTTTGTGGAGAAGTGGATGTTGTAATTGAGGCATTGTTGGTAACCGCAACAGGTTTTTTCTTGGTCTTAGATGGACAGGTGGGGCACACAGCATCTTTTTGAGAATGGGAAACCACGGTTGAGTAGGCCAGTTTGGGGTTACAAGAATTCCGGTTGCTTGATCTTGTTGAATTTTTTGTAGGGCAAGGAGAATGCAGCTAAATGGAGGGAAGGAATAAAACTTTAGATTGCTCCAAGGGAAGGTAAAAGCATTTATTACCTCAGCACCGGGGTCGGGCCTAAGTGAGCAGTATTTATCAAACTGACTATTAAGCCTTGAGGCAAAAAGATCAATGTCCGGTTTAAATTGCAAGCTAGATAATGCATTCTGTAAAACATTTGAGTTCAACATCCATTCTGCATCTTGTTTAAGAAAGTTTCTTGATTCCTTATCAGCAATAATGTTAGATTTGCCTGGAATGTGACATGCTGTCAACCAAAGATTGTTTTCATAACAAAAGGACCAAATTTTGACTGCAACAGAGTTACATTCTTTGCTATGATTAGTGCCCATATGATTGATAACAGCGACAGCAGTGGTATTGTCGATCATTAGCTTAACATGTTTGTTTTTAATTGCAGATTTGAAACTTTTTAGGGCGAAGTATGCAGCTAAAAGCTCCCGAACGTTAATATGGTAAATGATTTCAGAGGGGAGCCATGTTCCATTTGTAGGAACACCGTTAAACGTCGCTCCCCAACCCAGGGGGGAAGCATCTGAGAAAATGGTAGCTTGAACAGGTGGAAGTCTAATATAACCGAAGCTACTATCTAGGTTTTTAACCCACCAGTAAAGTTCAGCAAGAGCAAGTTTGGTTATGGACATAGTTGTATCAAAATTCCCATTGGAAGATTTTAAGGCCTTAATTTTTTCATCTTCAAGGTGTCTGTAATGAATGCCTCCAAACGGAACAGCGGGGAGGCACGATACCATATAACCCACAGCTTTAGCGACGTCCCTGATAAGCACGTTATTTGGCTTAATACACAGTAACTCCAGGTACCCCTTGACCTTGTGTTTACGAGCATTTGGTAATGTGACTGTCATAGATACAGAATCCAGTATAAAACCCAGATATTGTATTTTTTGTTTGGGGATGAATTCAGATTTGTCCGGGTGGACAACAAACCCAAGATTGTTGAATTGTTGGAAGGTAGACAGAATGGAATTTACACAGCTACCGTATGAGTTGCTTTGAATATATATATCGTCGATATAGTTAGAAACAATGTGCCCCTGTGACCTTAATGTAGCAATAGGGGGTTTTAGTAATTTTGTGAACTGCCTGGGGCAGGAGGAAAGCCCATTTGGGTAAGCAGTATACGCATATAGCTGATTCTGAAAGGTAAACTTCAAAAATTTCTGGTAACCAGGATGAATCTTCACACTATAATATGCATCTTTCAGGTCAATAGATGCCATCCAGCAACTAGGCGTAATCATGGTCAAGACATGTTGGATAGTCTCCATTTTAAAGTGTTTATAGGAGACAAATGAGTTAAGTTTTTTCAAATTCAGGATAAGGCGCACTTTATTATCCTGTTTTGGTACACAAAAAATAGGAGAAATAAATTCAGAATTCTCATGTGTTACATTAGAGAGGACCTTCTTAGAGAGTAGATCTTGTATTTCTTTGTGTACTGCAGGTAGCAAGTCTCGCGAGATCGTGTTAGCCGGATAATTATGCTGAGTTGGCGGGGGGTTTTCAAATTCGATCATATCACCCGAAACGATATTTAAGATATATGGATCTGATGTCAGCTTTTTCCAATTATGTAAATAATGAGAGATCTGGCCTGCAGAAAAGTTTTTAACTTTCTGTCGTAAATATGGAAATAAAAGCTGTTGCAGGAATAAATGTAGGTCTGATACCTTTTCTTTCACATTTTCCAATTCTTTGTAGACCTTTTCTTTTGTGGGTAGTAGGGTGGATTTCGGCGGGGAGGAAATTGATTCCTCCCCCGCTGCAATAAAAAAGAATTGTTGTTGTTACGGTCAGCTTGGAAACGGGTGTATGCACCTCGGCGTGTATAGCGATTTGAGGGAAAGTTTTGAAGAATACGGTTAGTAGTGCGAACTTCCTGCATAGTTTTAGGTAGGTCATCACCAAATAATAAGGTAGTTGGTTTGGTGGTACGCCCGCATGCCGCCTTAAATTCAGGAGAGATCGAGGGGCGTAAACTTTCTTTTCGACGATATGAAAGTTCACTACAGACATAACCAAGAAGGGTTAAAATGTCAATCTGGCGAGAAACCATACTCTGGTAATCAAGGTCCTTTTTTGTCTCGCGATACTTAAGTATGTCCTCAATGGACATGGCAACAGCACTCGAGGCTGTCAATAGTGCATCTTGCAATAAACTCATGTTTTTGTCAATTACTTTAGAATTGGCGCTCAAACAATTCCAGATTTCGTGATTAACTCGCGGGCGATATAGGCCCGTGCAGTTTTCTGGCACTGAATACTTTTCGAGAAGAGTTTTGCGCTGCGAGGCCTCAAGCTCAATATGAAATTTGTCATTGAGAATCTTTGCCAGATGTTCGGAAATTGGTGGACCTTTTGGTTTTGCTGTAGCAACAGCATTCTCTACCTCATTTAAGAATTCATCTTGAGAGATGAGGGTTTCAATGTCATTGACTCCTTCGTCAATGTCTTGCTCACCAAAGAGACTCACTGCATCGTCTGCTGAAGGACGAGTCTCATGCAAATGCCCGGCTGTAGAAGGGGCGGGTGAGCGTGCAGGACTATCGGTAGGCACATCTGAAATATTTTGTTGCCTATTTGGCGCTACAGACACAGTGGCCGTGGCAAGTAATTTTCGTTTTCTGGGAGGTTCTTCAAACTCGCCACAATCAGAGTCAAAATCAGAGTCTGAGGGCCTGTGATCTGAACGACGTTTAGGATAGTTTTTGACAAACTTGGAAAGTAATTGATTGGATGAGACGATTGTGTCGTTCATTTTCTGTAGAACAAAAAGTAGATCAGTATTAAGAGGTTGATCAGAAGTGCCCCTTAAATGTTCTGGCATAACAGGCCTAGATAAAATGGTCTCGGAAATGGAAGCTTGACTAGCTGCCAAGTCCCGTATTTCGCTGTTTTCAGCAGACATCTATGAGATAATGAAATGATAATGAAGATATATGAAATACTTATCTGGCTAAGATAAACCAAACAGTTGAGCAGATTAAATTCCAGAAAGTTTGTCGGGAAACGTAGGCTCTGCAAAAACTCGTTAAAGCAACCACAAATTGTAATTACACACAGCTGGCAACACAAGCATTTGCACACAACTGGTTCACATGCACTGCGGCACACTATCTCGTGCAGCTCTGTAGGGAGCTGGGACCGATGACGAAATAGAATTCACTTATGTCTGCGTGATAAGCTTGATCGATTTGTCGATTATACGACTAATTTTTGTCTATATTTGAAACATTTTCGCGGAGCAAAATAAATTTTTGCCAATATGTGAAAACCTTACTTTTGGAAGTTTATGGTCGTGCCGGGCACGACAGGCACGACCTTTGGCTTCGCCACTGGATGGGCCAAAATATCAAAGTTTTGAAAGACCGCCACCATGGTTGGCGACAAAATATATTTTGGAAATATGGTATCTGAGGATGGTCAGAAACTACATCTAAAATTGATTTTTGCTAGAGGAAAGCCTGTGACAATATTTTCAAACTTTGTTTCATCAATATGTCCCATAATTTGGTCTATTGTAGCATTGAGATAGGAAAGGGCTTGCAAAATTTTAGAATAACCTTTTCAGTGTACTTCGTTATGAAAATTTTCTCAGCTTTTAAAGTAAGTCGAATAACACTTTTGCTCTGATGAAACTCCGTATGCCGGTGTGAAATATTAGCCATAACTGACTTAGTCCGTTTGTTGTTGTTCATTCTCGTCGCGTTATTTACTAGCTACTTTTTATCTATTTTTCGCCGCAAGAATTCCATCGGAGTCCGTCGAGCAGCCTGCTGTTGTGGCATTTCCTTTATTCACACACACGTAAGCAATATAAGATGGAGGGGAAAAATATGGAGGAGATGAAGATGGAGGAGAGAATGAAACACGGTTTATGCAAAACATTTACTTGAAAAATCAACAAAAGAACTATAAACTAAGGATAGAATGTTAGCAATTTAGTACATTTGGGACATTATTCTATAAAATGAAGCTTTCTTTAAAGAGATTTCTCATGTCCTCGAAAACTTTCTTTCCAGCTAAATACAATTATCAATATCCGAATAGCTAAAAATGTGTTTGGATTCACATTTTGAACTTTTGAAGATAGGAATAAGATATTTAGCTGATTTTTGCTCATGGCCTAAGGCTCATAGGCGGCCCATAGCTGGCATTAACTGATCATGCCTACGGGCACGGACGAGCATCGGTCGACCAAAATACGTGCTTTTTGGTTTGAATGGCGTGCTTTTTGGTTTGAATGTGGTCATCTTAATGACCCAAAAGTTTTAAGCTTTTTATAGATTTCTAGGTAACTAGCATGCAGTTGGGCGTAATGAACGGCTAAAAGAGATGAAACAAGCAGGCCAAGCACTTTGGCGAATTGGCTAACTGGGCATCAAGTAATTCTTTGCAAGCTTGTCCTATTCTTACAACTTTTTCGTCAGGGAGACTGACTGTATATGTTTCAGAATCGATAACAAAACCTGAATGGGTGTTGTTTTTTGATGGTGTAAGAGACGATTTCTCATAATTGATTCTGAAGCCATGACTTTAAAGAAGATTTTTGGCTCGGTTTGTATCTTCTACAAGTTTCATTTCCGAAGTTTGAAGGTATAAGCTATCACCTATGTATATAATGGGTACAATAGATACCTTCACGCCAAAATTTAGAGAAAATCGGCTTCATAACTTTGGTAAAATAATAGGGAGCTGAGCAAAGGCATTGATATTCGTACAAAGTGGCTCGCCACATAAAACGTAGGTATTTGCGACATAGTTCCACAATAGGTGAAGAAAAATATACATCTTGTAAATCGATTGAAGTCATAAATGCGTTGCGTTTTGGCAAGGGTAAATATGTGGGAATATGTTCCATCTTGAAATGAACTTTCTTTACATGTTTGTTCAGCCTTTTTAAATTGATGATAGTGCCCAATCCTCCAGACTTCTCAGGTCTCGTAAAAATATTGGATAAAAATTGAGACGCGTCTGGATAAATGGGAATGATAGCCTCTTTGCGAAATAAGATTTGAATTTCATTATCGATGCAGTTAAGTTCATCTTCACCAAACTGAATTGGTTTAGGGATGAAATTTTGACGAGAACCTGAAAAAAATCAATGCGAATGCCTCTTACGAGGTTTAGAACGATTTGATTATTAGTAAGTGTGTGCCAATTTTTAAGATAACATTTAGTTGTACCAGTTACCCGTGGTTCTTTTGTTACTTCTGGTGATTCTTCTTGGGAAAAGTTGGATATTGCTAGTTTGTTGCCATTTGTCGGTTCTGTTGTCGGGATTTCCATGAATTGTCCGTTTCGCCTCGGTAGTTTAAATGACTGGTGGAAGGTTGGTGAGGGCGGGTGAATTGATGGCTTGAGTTTCGGTAAGGCGAACGTGAAGTCGATGCGGAAGAGGAGCGTGAGGGAGCGATTGACCTTGCCATTTTTTGAGTAAATGAAATTTCCTTGCCTGCATCGAGGATATTGTCCCCGAAAAGGTAATTAGTTGTTGGGGTTTTTGTGCTGCAAAAAGAGTGAAATCTAAGGTTTAATGCCGATTTCAATATGTCTCTTCGCCGAGATGATGTTTCAAGGTGAGCATTGCTCAGAATAGCAACGCAGGCATCAAGTTTTTCGTTCAGCTCCTTGAACAAACTTGGGAGTTCATCCGGATAGGTGTTGAATTGTAGGAGAGTTTCTTTCACCCCGATAACCCCTGTTAAGCTCTTGGCTAGCTAACCTTGGGCGGATTGGAGTCGTTTAACGTGCTCCTTCTGATATTTGGGCAACTGAGTCCAAAGATCGGGATTTATAGTTGGCATACCTAGTGCTGGGCAGTTTTCGGGACGTTGAAAAAGCTCTTCAACTTTACGAGCTCTGAGGTGAGGATTCGTTTCTTACAGCAGTCTTCGACATACTTAGCATAAAGTGTCGAAATGCTTGGACCCAAAGACTCATTCTCAAAAAAAAATGTAATTTGACTGAGTCCTGTTCGGGTCCTGACCGCAAGGCATGCGAAAGCTCGAACTCTACATTGCGGTAAGTAGGGATAAAAGTTCCCCCTGTCGAGTTTAAAATGCTAATAAATGCTATTTTTGGTTTTTATCGATTTTTTGGTGTCGTTGTTATATATTTTAGCTTATGCAACATAGTTTGATGAATTTTCTTCAGATTGGGTTCGGGTGTTCGGGAAAAAGTCAGGATACAGGACTGTCCTGATGAAATTGAGAAGGTTGCAAGCTATGTAGTAATGTCTCGTGAAAGGCCTTCGATCTTTTAAGGTGGTTTTATTAAAAGCGACCATTCTTTCGTTACCTGATCAATACTGTCAACAAATAACTTTTCACCAAACAACTACAAGCAATCGCCTAATAAATCCCTGGAAATTGTACTGCAAAGGTAGTTTTTTATTTATCTAATCATATTGAAAATTCTCGAGTTTTTGCAAAAGATTTGTGCCGCAGAAAAAACAACTGGTAGAGTTTTGCCATGATCTTGAAAAAACAATGTTGTTACGTTACTTGTGAAGCCAGGTAACCAATCGTCAATTGACCCCTTTTCTCATTTGCATGTAAAAAAGAACTGGAGATCTTTTTAAAAGGATCTCGAGATCATTAAAGCATAGGTTTGTTTACCTTAGCGGAATATCATATGTAACCACAGAAGCAACTACCATTGCCTGATTTCTTATTGACTTCAAGACGCGAAGGTCTTACAATTACCGAACAATTTTTCTTCCACTGAAGAGATTTTGCTAAAATTTCCTACTAAGCTACGATTGGGGGAGATACCGTAATCAAATTATATCATATACGACACACGGAGTCGAGCAGACAAAGACATAGCTATTTCTAATGAAGGTTGGGGTCCCCCCTATTACCTTTTTAAGTATAAAAATTAAAAGACTGTTTAAAGCCGAAATAATGCCGTATAGAGAGATCCAGACGAAAACCCGATGCCACACATTCTCAAATTGCAAAATGCCAAGTACATATTATTGCAAATCATGCTGTAGCCTTCAAGAGTTTCGCACACTAACCCACAGAGAATGGAAGATAGTAAAGATGGAAATACCAAATGGTCACTTAATGCATTTCATCAGTTTTCAGTGCTACAATTTAAAACATCAAAGAAATTTCATGATCGATCTATTAAAATTTTTTATTCGTTTAAGCATTTTCAAATTGCTTTTAGTTCATTAACGCTAACATAAAAGAAACATAGATTGGTGCAGACAAAACATGGCGTTGACAAGACTGTTTCACAGCAGGGACAAGTGTACGATCTTACAAATGAAAAATCAGTGACTTGAACAAGAACGAAAACAACTGAACTCAAGAGAGATCTAGAAGGAAACTCTTTTGAAAGGCAAATTAAAAACGCTACAACCGAGGTGGTTGAAACTGATAAGAGTAACCAACATCGTAATCTCACGCACGCTTTCTTCTGACTTTCTTGAGAATGTAGTGACAACCTTTGGAGGAGGATGGGGGAAGGGGGGTAGGTGTAGATAGAATTTCAGCAGTTCTGGCAATTTTCAAATCTAGTTGGGCCTTTTGCCTCTTATCTAACTTCTGATTGTTCAGTAACAGATTATTGAGCCTAAAGAGACATCGAGAACATGTTTGGGATCGGAAACGCAAAATGACACTATTATGCAACAGATCCTATGCTTGAAAGAGGAGGTGCCAGAGTTCTTGTGAACTGGACAACCAAATACATCTTTTGACCAACAATTAAAATATTATCTTCGGATTGTCCTTTTACGGAGTCAATAATAATTTGTTGAGTTCAGCTAATCGAAAACAATTGAAAAGTCATTGCCAATATTAATCTCTGGTTTCTTGATGACAAAGATTTTCTTCTGAGCGATGTAGCCAACGTCAAGTTTTTTCATTTGATCTGTTGAAGATAAGAGGAAAGTTTATGAGGCTGGTAAGGAAAAAGTACAAGACTGACACCTTCCAACAGTAAGTGAGGAAAGTAAAAAAGCTTTTATTCTTTATGATTCAGAATATGTTGCAAATTAAACGAAAACCTTTTATTAACACTGTTTACTTTTTGCAAAAACACAAAATCAATAGTGAAAACACATGAACTAACATAAAATAACTTTGTGACAAATATCTATTTTGATGGCTCTTTTATGATACTTTCCATGCCATGTGAGAAGAAATATACATATTACTTACTGACTGCCATTAGGGTGGCTGATTTGAAGGGTTTGGTAACACCGAGAATGACAATTCGTTCTATCCATGCTTTCGTTTCGAAGCTCGAATGATCATGCCTACGATGAAAACGTACTTTGTTGCGATTACAATGTCTTCAGTCAAAATCAAGTCCTTAGGCAAACAGCCGGTCAAGGTAGGGCAGCTAGTTTCTAGACTTACTTCATGGGCCTCTGTTTCGCTACTGCCTCGCTTTTAGGACGCTACAACAGACGTTCGTAGAGAGGCAGTAACGAAACAGAGGCTCACGGCGTAAGTCTAGCCAGTTCTTTGCCTCACGGTCTTTAATCTCCATTGTTATAGCGAATACCTATATGCCTCTAGGAAAAAAGAAAGCGAGATATGAAGCTTTTCAAGGCTGGGTTCGAGTCCATAACCTTTGTCACTGCAGTAGAAGGGCCAAAAATGTCGTAAGCAGTTAAAGAATCCATGTTGTTCAACTCAGTCCGGTTAGAATGGTGCATGATGCAGTTTCAAGGACCGACCTCTACCTCACTTTTTTTTGTTCGCTCGCGTGCTATGCAATATCTGATATGACTGTCTCTTCGCATCACAGCCTGCTACGAAAGAGCGCCAAAACTTGTTTCTCTGCGACCTAGCGATCTCAAAATGTCCACTAATATGCTCGGTCGCAGCATGCGCGTGAAAAAAGGTTAGGTCGGTCTTTAGGTAATGTTCCACGGGGAAAATAAAAAAATGAAATACACGATGCATAAAAAAGCTCATGCAACAACAATACCCAAAATCTTTTAATAAGTTCTGCTATAAGGCCCTTTGATGCTTGAAGCAGATATGGTATGATCTTTATAAGCACCATTTTACTGGAGAAAATGTCTCAACCAACAGGCAAAATTTGAAAGATGTTAATCAATAACAAAGTATATGACAATCGAGTATACATGAAGAACCATAGTTGCTAAGTGGAAAAAGTTTGAGGAAAGACCATACCCCCCAGCATATTTGGCCGATGAATATAATGCATTGGATTAGACAAAACACACTTTTGATATAAAGGGTGCATGGTGAAAAGTTTCATCAACTTAAAACTTTACGTATCTTACCAAGCAATGAAATTTGATCCAGTCATTTGAAATTTCATCATGATATATTTTCCATTCTTGTATTCAAAACTGTGCCCATCGTCAACATACAGCTCTCCATAGGCTTCCATCTAAAATATGCAAAACAAAAAAATATTAGTAATTTCATCACACAGTCGGCAAAGGTATGAAAAGAATTGAAATTAACTAATTGCTATTTTCCTATGATATCGGTGTTTCTCTTGTAGTGAAGGCTTCTCGTTACTAGTAACTTATTGAGGAAAAGTCTTATTGAGGAAAAGTCTAATAAAAAAATACAAAAATAAACAAAGATTGTTATAAGAAATTATTGCAAGGAACGAATCGCGATTTAGAAAAGGATATAGGATTTATTAAAGGCGATTGAGAAGACCTAAGGTGAAAAACATTCAGACAAAGTAACCTTACATAAGTAGGTTGGCTAGACTTTTTTAAGGTTGGGGGGGATGGCAGGGGAGTGGCAGGGGGTGGCGGGGTTTTCCGAATCATTGAAGAGCTATTTAGGCACATTACTGAAAAATAAAAAAAAATCTAATGATAAGAAGTGGCATCGTTTTGCACTATTTTAAAGGCTAAACGGAGCCAAATATGAGAAAACAGCGGGCTAGTCAAATACATTAGCAAAACGAACCGAAGAGTTTAGTGTCACCAACAGCGTGTATGGGTCTCTATGCGTGAGCGAAGATGACCTGCGGACACGCTCCTTGCGTGGAATAATGCTTCCACCTCTTTGGAACACGGGAATCTATAACAAACAAATTCATTTAAAAAAAGTATCATGACTGCAAAATATGTCAAGAGGTTCGGAGGAAGGCAGCTAGCAGACGATCAAACAAAATACAAGATGTAAGAAAGCTTAACTCTTTCACACTAAATAGCAGGCCAATCTCACTCTTAATCTGTCTTAAAGTGATGTGTTGATTAATTTCTAACTTTGCTTGCTTGTTTAACACGGTAAGCCCAAAATAATTACTCGGAATATAGTTCAGAGTAGAGAAAATCAGATCTAATTTCTGAATTGAAAGTTCTGTTAAAAATTTAACTGATATTTGTAATATGTATTGTAGTATTAAAAAGCTTAAAGCAGAGGGGTTTGCATCAAAAGCCAAGTGCTTCATAAACTCTTAAGTTCATAAACTCATAAACTCTTAAGGGGGTAAGGATGGAAAGATATAATCTATCAACAAATGAGCGTCTAAATCACCGGATGCAAAGTTAAAACTAATACACTTGCAAGCATAATGGCATGATAGCTACAGCTTTAAATTAAAGAAGGAAAAGAAGAAAACACAAGGACAATTTCAAGGTAACCATTCTATAGCTATTCAGCTATAAGGTACTTTTTATTATACTTGTAAGATGTAAGATACAATTTTAGCATATGTTATGCCAATCCTTACCTTATGAAGGGGAGCAGCTACATTGACTTGCTGTCCGCCATTGTAAACAGTTGAAAAGTCTTCAACGTCAAACCAAAGCTAAAAATGCAAGTTGAAAAGAAAGATGTAACTTTTTTGTCAAAAAAAATACGACGGGATGAAACAAACGAAAGGATGATCAGGCGTGTGCTCTAAAGATAACAGCCTCTTGTATCAGAGATTCGAAAATAAAACCATTTTTGTAGCAGAAATGTTACTGATAGAATTGAATTGTACACGGACGGTGGAAAAATCTCATACGAAAATCTTTCATGTTCAAAACAGATCAAGTGTTTAAATTATAGGGCAAGATCAAGAAATTGGACTAAGTGAATTCTCTTCAAACAACAATAGGCTATTGTAAAATGTAACTAATGAGAATCTCAGTAATAATAATAAAACATATTTATACTGGATAAGCCTTTTCAGTACAATTATATACTCCTATCAACATATGTTCCTGTATGAAAGAAACTGATAATAAGGTAAATAAAATTGTAAAAGCTAAGATATTACACGAATTTTATCAGTACATGTTGCTTTTACACTGACCTCTTTTTCTCCACCTGGAAAGTAAACATCCACACTCGTTTGTCCGGCTGCAGTTACTGGTTTGACCAGCAAATCTTTGCCTGTGTTACAAAGTTATTGGTTAAGTATGTTTTAGATTAACGAATTTATGAGCTGAAGGGAAGGTTTACAGAAATGCATCGAAATTCTGAATGCAACGGGAAGGATATGAGATAAAGGCTTTTGGTGATCTACAATATTTGCCTCTTGTTCAAGACTTGAAATACATTTCATTGCAAATAAAATGACGAACAAGTCGAAAAATTATAGATGGATAGTAAATGTAGTTTCAAAACAAAGTTGAAATCACAGCTAATATCAGATTATTTATAAGTTTGGCAAAGGAAAACATTGTTTGGAACTTCGACTCTCGTTATCTATTACACATTTTCTGTTTGGAGAGAAATGGCATCGATTGACTCTTTAATTCAATCGAAATGAAAAGTCAAAGTGAACCTCTCTCCTATAACGATCTCCAACCTCAAACTAAATGATTATTTCCAAGGTAAATATTTTCATGAACAAACCGAAAAAATCAGCAGTAGACAGGGATAGGAGGATGTTAAATAACCTTAGCCCAGAAAAAATGAAATCAAATTAGGGGAAGGAAAAATTACAGTTTACAGTCTAACCATTCTGGTCTAGGATTGTTCGAAAGCTTCCTAATTGTGTGCTATGAAAAACCACGTAGGCAACAAACACTTGATATTGGACATACGATCAACTTACCAACAAGGTATTCATCATCAATGTCAAAGGTTTTGCTATCGTCAGGATATTCCACCCAAAGAGGCCTAAATACAAACGCAGAGAATTTCCATTAGCACTGTAAAAATTGATTCAACTTCGTTTTATTAAGAGAATTAGTCAAATTTTGAGTCTAATTACGCGCCATTTTCAAAATGTTTAAAAAAGGATTGGGTGATAGAAGAAACTATGTGAACTCTGGAATTTAAAACTTTATTGAAATATAATTGATTGTAGTGATTGAGTGATTCATTGGAATGATTTATTGATTGACTGAAATGATTGATTCGTTTAAAATATTTAAGGCAGGTTGTCCTTCAGCGTTGCTGATTCTCAAAGGACCCTCCATTGAGAACTAATTTCACTCACCTAATGACTGGTGATCCATTGATGGAAGTCTCACGGAACAGTGTGTACCAGTATGGCAAGAGAATATAGCGTCTTCTGATTGCCTCTCGGATGAAAGCTTTCGTGTTGTCGTCAAAAAGCCATGGCTCTCTCCGTTTGGTATCAAGGTGAGCATGCGCGCGGAAGAATGGAAGGAACGATCCAGCCTATTGAAAAAACATTTTACAATCTTGCTTTGTAGACAAATATTATTGAGAACCACTGAAGACTTTTGTTACCTCATCTTAACTTTGCTTCATCTCAGCCTATCTTGACTCATCATGGGATTTAACAAAATCAAATTATCCTTACTTACACAAAAACTTTCATTATAAATACCAAAATTTAGACTCACCTGGTACCATCTGACAAGAAGTTCCGTGCTTGGGTTGTCGAAAAAGCCACCAACATCAGCTGAAAATATACATTCTCATTTTAAAAATGAAAACAAAAATTGTGCAAACCAAAAGGATTTTAATAATATACAAATCTAGTCAAAATCATATTGTTCAAAAATAATCTTAAGGATCTTCAAAAACTGTCTAGAAAAATGTACTTAGAAATAGGAATGTCTTACAGATCTTTTGGCAAAAAAATTTTCATAAGAAATCAAGATTAAGTATAGCTACGAATAGCATTAACTCAAGATCACTTTCTCTGGTTGGAAATATTTCAATTTTTTGTAATAAAAATATGAGAGGTTGCTAATTATAGTGCTACATATGATGAAACAACACACACCTCCAACGAACGGAAGTCCAGCTATTCCAATTGACAAGCACATTGGGATCGATATCTTCAAGTGGTCCCATTCCGCCGCATTATCGCCGGTCCAAACAGCGCCTTGACAAGAAACATAGTTTTTTAAACATATTTAAATGACCTGCAATACGTAGATGGAACCTAACGATCAATCACTTCTGCAATAGGTACTAAGTGATGGTAAGAAACCAAAAAATGTCTAGCTTAATAATTTCACTTGGCTCTAAGAGACATTTTGTGTCCTGAGCAACAAGCTTCTTAACGTCTCGTACCAAAATTTATAGTCCTCGGAATGGACTTTTCAAATCCCAGCTATCAAAAAATTACTTCATTTTTAAAAAATAATCTCCTAGATAAGTGGACAGCGCTAACAAAAATAATAAAAAACACGGTTAATTTCATCTTTTTTAGAATCAAGCAGACTTTGCGCTTCTTTCTAAACCCTCTTCCGTAGTATTTTAGTCACAAACAAATTCTTCAGCACTGACATGCTCTACCCTGGCTCTATGAAATCATGCAATTACTCTGTGGTCAATAGAAGTGTTGTTACTTAGGCTTTTAGTGTTAGGAAGTGTTGTTAATTATAACGCGGATCTAAAACTCTTTGGGATGTTTTATTAGGGAGAATTTCATCCTCATACCAAATCTCTGACTGCCAGCAAAGAAGGCCCTTGAAAGAACAAAAGGTCTTTCGTTTCCTCCGCTCCGCTGAATTTGGCCCATCATAGTTGCTTGGTGGACGTATGCACCAAATATATTATGGACGTCACGATGCTCCCAATCCCCATAATGCAATGCGTCTTTGTGCATGGTAATTTCTGGTCCATTGAAAACTGACGGCTGAGGAAGTAAGAGCATGCTAATTTTACAAGCGTGACTAGAAGAAAGGACACTGAACAAATGATTACAATAACTGGAGTTGCAAAGATTAAATTTAACTTGTGAACGCAGGCAGAGCTGTAAATGCAGCGGTGTGTAGTTTCTGAGTTGCTACTCCAAGTTTTAAACTTAATTCAATCGTAAAGCAACCAGTCACTTTTGTAATTTTTTTCATAATGGATCAAGGGGCAATTCTTGTTGAAGTTTTACGCCGTTTGTGGCATAAGATGTTTTGTCGCAACCAACACTGCTTTCGGCCAAATTGGAAGGCACATTAAAGGGGCGTTTTGGAAGAAGCGACAAGCTTAATAGATCAAAGCTGTTCTGCAAGGGTATGCAAGCGGGGGTAAACAGGGGGTAAAGAAGGGAATGTCTGATCGTAGTGACATAACAGATATGGGTTGACTCATGAAACAAAAAAATACGGAGGTAAACAAACCTCATTCATGTCATTCCACGTGAAAAGGTTTGGTGTTGAGCCCTGGGATGAGGGAAAGATAAGAAAATATGTTTAAATACGTTAATGTTAAACGAAAATAAAACTGTTACCTTAGCTATGGTGAAGAAAAAAACCTAACACGAACTATAATTTATAAACCTAGCAATATACTAAAACGTTTGACAAACTAGTAAATAAATGTAAGACATAATAAATACTATGAACATCTAATACTAAATTTTGAAAGGTCCCACAATAACTTAAAATGCAATCAATCAAGTTTTTTGGCACTTTGGCGTATTTTTAGACTGCTAAAGGTTTATATAAATTATCAAATTATCAAGTGATAAAGAATAATGAAAAGAAACCTCATATTTGTCGTAGGCAAAACGAGTTGCCCACCACTCTCTGATTTCCGGGTTACAGAAATCTAGCCACGAAGATGATCCTTTAGGGCAAAAGAAACGAAGTCATTGAAACATAACATAAAAAGAAGATTCATTGCAAACAAGAGAAGCCAAGTGACACAACAATGGCAGATGGTATAGTGACCGATTTACCAAGCACTTCGATTTTATGTTAAAATAATTCTGTTATCATTAATTACACGAAATACCTGGTGACCAAGCAGGTATAAAATGTGCGTAACATTATAAAGGTGTAAAAAATTTAAATTTGTATCATAATCTATATGATATAACAGCTTCATTTTAAAAACAAGAGTTCTTGAATTCATAAATAGAAAATTCATGATTTAAATCCATGCCCTTAAAGACCGATTTTTCAACATGCTCTTTCAAAATAAACTTGAGCTGGTATCAATGCTAAACTTGAATTTTTCTGTTGTTGATGAAATACACGAAAAATATGAATGAAAAAAATATAAAACTTTCTGGATGTTCTGAAAAATTCTTAGGGCAAATATAACTACAAAATTGATACTTTCTAACTGCAATTCTCAGTTAAACAACAAGCATGGTTTGCCATCCAACAATCGAATATCAAATGGCACCTTTTCAAAATTTCGTGTTAACTGTCACCTGACGTCTGGAGCAAATTTGACATCACCGTAACAAGGCTGAGCAAGGCCGAAAAAGATAACAACATACCTGGCCAACACCATCCTTCATATTGCTGTTTGTCTTTGTTCAGTACATAGAGATTTTTCTCACTTGCTTCCTTCACGGAAAAATAAAAACATTTCAAAGATATAAAAGGTTCTACTGCTAAGTTGATGAACACAAGTAAGATACCATTTAGTTTCCTGGTTAAGCAAGTATGAGTTGTTGCTGAAAAGAGTAAAGGGAGTTCAGATGTAGAACAGAAATTAAATAAAATATCAATTAAATAACATTCTTAAAAGTTTGTCAGAACAGGAAGAGAAGTGCTCTACACAAACAAAGTAAGACGACAACAACGATAACCAAGGCTATCCTTGATTGGATTCTTCGGAATAATTTAGGAAATAATCAAATACTTACAGAGTGAATATGATAACTAGAGTCCCTCTTGATGTGTGGGTCCACAATTGTTACCATCTTGCAAAAATGAAAACACCTTATCACTGAATACGCTATGCTTAAATTCCAACAACTTAGGCTGGTGTATGGTAGATAGTTGCTAAACAAATCAGGTCTTAAGCTAGCTTCAGAGGACACTTAAAAAATTATACAAGAATAGAGCAAAATATGACAAGCTTTGGTTCGATAACCGTTAGCATAGCTTTCCTATAAATTAAACAGTAAGGTTACATTTACACCTCAAAAACGCTCCACGTTATTCTTGAGAACTGGAGCTTTTTTCACCCACTTAGATTTCTCAAATCCGGTCTCAAGTTCCTAACATAATTTGCCTCATTTAAGAACTTTCCTAAGTGGCTTTTTTAATTGAAGTTCTGTCAAATTTGTCCACTTTTCATACTCTTTACACTTTAAATTTCACAATCTGATTCTTGTCATTTGTCTTAATTGGTATCAATAAAATACTTGTCTCATTTATCTTAATGTCTCATTAGAAGTCTTAACAGCATTCAAAACTACATTAGAAAAAATGAGCAAAAAGGATTACCTTTCGGCCACGTGTCGCAAGATTGTCTTGCATTTCCTTTGGATTTGGAAACTTTGCCGTGTCCCAGGTCAAATATCTGATGGCAAAAACGTAGAAAATCTTAACAAGCTCAATGCTTTTGACTTTGCTGATTTCGTAATAATTCGCGCATATTACAAATTTACATGCAAAAAGCTATCGAGGATGGCTCAGTGGCTAGAGGCGCTAACTACAGATCCAAGGGTCTGTGGTGGGAGCCCCTGCCATGAACAAACTTCACCCAGAGTGAGGAGAGTAGCCAGCTCTCTGTAATTCCAGGCATAGGTATCACGAGGTGTGGTTACATCGAGAGAAAGGTCAGGGCACTGCTCGATAAGCATAGCTTTTCTGTGTTCTAAATAACTATGCTTCTTACCATCATAGCAAAGAGAAAAGCTGCACTCTTTGGGCATGTGGCAAGAGGATCAAGTGGAGCAGTCTTTTGTAACATCGTGGAGGGGTACATTGAAGGAAAAAGATCTAGCGGTAGGCAAAGAAGGACTTGGAAAGACGATATTAAAGAGTGGGTTAACATCCAGAACTATGGTATCCTGAAAAGTAGGTGTAGTGACAGGGTTTGTTGGAGGACCATGGTTAGCAACCTACGGATCATGTAGAAGCTACCTGGAATGAATGAATGAATGAAATAACTACTTTCGGATGCTAAGTAGAAACAAATACAAAAAAAAAAGCATTAGACAAATAGCAAACAGGGCCCGCGCCAAAGAGGCCAGGGAGGCCAGGGAGGCCTTTATTGCTAAATAAATATAAAATCAGCTCAAATCAGATAAGCCTGTAGATTGCAGCAAATTTATTGAACCAAAGTCCACAAGTAGAACAGCGTCAGCAAAAATTTGGCTAGAGAGGAAAAAAGGAAATTTTCTTTTCATCGCTGGTTC
Organism: Rhopilema esculentum; assembly: GCF_013076305.1. The sequence goes on along the minus strand of NW_027018682.1, from coordinate 3,486,151 downwards.
CTCCAGTTTAAGATCAGTGGTGTGGGCCCTGGTAAAAAGCCTGGCCAATCTTAAAACATATATATCTAATAGAGACAAATAAAGCATATCTATATCGACTAAACTTTGAAACTCTTAGTTAATTAAGATCATATAAGGACGTCTTTAACAAATCTCATAAATTAAGAAAAGGAAACTCCAAAACAAAGGACGGTAACAGGTACTTCAAATGTTCAAACTTACTGTTTTCCATTTGTGTGCTCAATATCAAGCCAAATTACATCATAAGGGATATCATGAGTGTCAAAATTCGCGTCGACACTAGAAAATTGAATAATTGCAGTATGATAGTCAAATATAAAAATACAAGGATCAAAAACAAAAATGGTGGTGGGACATTAGGTTTAAAACTCAGCTTTGAGGGGAGGGGGGTTTCCCTTCAACGAAAAGTGGCAAACGCGACAAAAATAGGATTACTGCGTAGAAAGAAAGACAAGGAAAACATTGATTATGGATTGTTAGTAGAAAAACAGAGTACGGCTTCGTTAAGTGAGGTTGCAATGCCGTAAATGATTGCGGTATATTACATTTTTTGCCAGCATGCAGGTAATAGAAGATTTAAGTCAACGTAACATGTTTATTAGACGTTTATTAGAAAATATTGCCATGCTAGCTGGACAAATGAACAAATTGGCTTCAGCTTGTAGCTCCCGAGTTTTGATTTCATAGTTTCAAGCAAGAAACCAACAGTAACCACCCTGCTTTAAAACTTTAACAAGCATAGCCCTGCCTTTATGGCAATAAACACTCAAAAACATATAGGTAAATAGCAATTGTCAACATACAAACATTTGCCTGACAATCTCATTATGGGCGAAACTCGAAGTTGCAACCTAGAATTGCTCTGTTCTATACACCAAAGCAAGTTACGCCCTATTTATATAGCATTGAGCACTATAAAAAAGACCAGTGAACAGAAATTGTCATTCAATAAACATAAAATTGGCTTCTTCAATATTCATAAACGATGTTAAAATTGTTGTATATATTTATATATAAAACGTATATACAATATAAAACATACCCTTTAACATCTTCTTCGTCGTTATAGTTCCATCTGCACTGATGATATGCAATTCCAAAAAGCTGTGAAACAAAGCAGTTGTCAAGATATTTTCATAGAAAATAAACAAATCCCTTTATAAAAACACGGAAAGTAACTCTGAAAAAATTCATTAAAAACTAAATAATTTTAATCAAGGATGAATAGAAGTGCTCTGAACGCATGGCAATATATGTATTATAACAGGCGGGACGACATCTAGCGATAGATCAGATAATTATGTTTTATGAAAAAATGAGAATGAGAAACAGCAACAAGAATGCCCAACAAATGTCTACAAAATAGATTGGAGTTGTTATTGAAAATAATTCTGCGTAGAAGAGACAAAAAGGCGGCTCAAGCCATAAAAAATGCTCAACCTTGTGGAATTTTCTTCATCTCCAATAAATAATATGTAGGCATGAAGAGTGTTAAGTGCATGAAGGTTTATAGGTGTTTGAGCAAAGCAATGAAGGTTGTGCTGGGTGAATAACTTTTTCTTCTTTCTAATGTTTCCTTTGTATCAAACAAACTGAGCAAATTTTATGAAATTAGAAGACTTCTTCGTAAAACTAGGTAAAAGCTTTCAATATCACAAATATTTTGCTAGGCGAAACAAGGTTACTTCAGTGTATACAACTTAAAACGTACCGGTGGAATTGGGGTTGTCCCTGTTAAAGTGGCATACTGTTTGAAGACATCATGTGGTTTAGGCCCAAGCAACACAAACACGTCTATGATCCCGCTTTCAGAAATCCAATGAGTATCCATTTCCGGAACAGCTTCTTCAGACTTGAAAAACGACATCAAAGAGCTCAGCATTGACTGCATGAGGAAACAGGTATTTATTTTGCATGACATCAATTTACTTTCCAAAAAAGAGACAATCAGATAGATTATACCTATATACGTGTGTATCATAAACAGGTTGTCTGTCATATTATAGGTCTCTTTCGGCTTAAGAACTAACAAAATTCTAAATTCTAATTCCAAAAATTTACATCAGACATACCAAAACAAGTGTGCAACTTGGACATTGAAAAATAAGGTTTAGGTTTGAAATTCAAGACGGAATCAAACATATCCTTTCTGAATCATCATTATCAATGGCATTAAGTTAAGATCTTCCAGGAATTTCAAGGAATCTCAAAGCGATTTACCTCAGATCAGAAAAATGCGTCATTTTACAGTCATTTTTCCAAATTTTGATGAGGTTAACTAGTATCATACCAAACTACCCACTTCTCTTAAACTTTTGTGACTACAAATAGTCGTTACCTTAAATTTTCTCGTATAATTTAGTTAAATTGCAAAATCTTTTTTTGATGAGTTTAAGGTAGAATAGGAGGGTTTCATTTCAATAATTCCTAACAAACATTAAAAACTCAAAGAAAGGTAATATAATACAGCTTCTCAGTATAATATGCATTTGATGACAAAGAGCGAAAAACTTGTACCCACAACATTCATGAACAATGCATACTTTGTTCCATGCTGTTCTGAAATTTCGCTGCATTTTAGTTCAATGAGGTCATTCAATTGATAGCCGGTAAATACACAAAGAAAGAAAAACAACCTAGAATTTAACCTTGATGTTATAAGGGGCTTTAAGAGCCGAAAGACTAGGAATAGGTCGTTTCCCCCTCTTGCGGCCGAAGGACACGCGTAATGTGATTAATAGCTACTGCGCATGATCCTTAATGGTAAGGACGGGGGACTGCTTTTTCAAAAAGATGAGTCTTTTGAACTGAAATCTACAGTGAAAACAATCGGTTAATAACTAGAATCTTTCATGTAAATGCTTTGATTACCTTTGAAGATTTGATGTCCACCCAGGTTTCAGCTGCGTTGTTCCAGAATACACCAGCAGTTCGACGTTTACTGTAAAATATAAGGGTGGATTATTGAAGCCTTTTAGATTCAATCAAGTCATCCACGATGCTGTTAGTACAGGAGTTCAGGGGGCATTTTATTTTCAAACCATTTAGACGGGTCGGATAGTACTAAGCGATGACGAAAGTGCCGATAAATTTGCAAAAGCAACACTGTTTCTCCATTTAAATTCACCAGTTTCAAATTTACGATGTTTGTTTCAGGGTTGCAGAAAGGTGTCTGGGCAAAACTTCGTTTTGAAATGACATCTCTATTTTGACGGCACCAACTGATGTTACAGTGGCTGAAATATGCTCTGAACGGGTTTTGTTTTAGATAGCAAAGATACGGTTTTCGTATTTTTTTGTTCAATGAACTCTAAATACGAATAAGTGTCTTTTCTTACAAATTCAATATTTTATCTATATTGTAGTGAAATTCAAAGTGATTGCCTGGATAATCTACTGAAACCAACCTGTGTCCAATCATGAATGGGATAGATCCGTATAATGCCATTGGGTTGTACAGTTCGTACTTGTATACATCCAGGCTGTATAAGCGGTAAGGATCGCCACCCCTATGACGTAATAGGTATGAAGCACAATTGTAAAATAATGTAAGATCAACATACTCATACAAAAAAGTTATAAAATATTTATCATGACACAGTGACAAAAGTGTTCAGGGTTTGAATTAAGGACTCCCAATCCACGAAAACCTAAAAACACAGTACAAACATTCTTTCTTTTCAGTTTAACGGGGTGCGAAATAAGAGACAAAAACTTTTTAATCCACACTGATACCTCACGCAAAGCTAATTAAAAACCTGAAGTCCTTCATTGCAAAATAAAAAATAATGAAGAAAATAGACTAACAATGACCCTTTGTCAAAAAGATTAATCGACAGTAATGGATTTAAGCAATGTACAATAAATTCATTCAATATAGGCCGATACAGTTTAGAGAGAAAACATTTTTCTAGTTGTTTTGGTGTCAACATATAAATAGAAACCAACGCAACTTGCATTGCAAGAGTTTAAAATGATTGACATACGTCGTTTGCTTGAGAGCCAATGAATCTGCATGCTCAGGTATGCCGTACACGTGATCAAATCCGGTGAAAGAAATGTCCAGGGCTACTGCGCTTGGTCCTTGAAACACAGAATTTATTGGTGTGAGTGCAACGATTTAGTCACAAAACATTGCTAAAAAGTAATTTCAAGTTTGGCTAATGAGATTAATCTGAATGTGGGAGGGGGGCGGGGGTGGACAAAATTTAGCGGAGGAATCAAGCGGCTTGGGAAAAAGAAGTATCAAAAAGATGGTTCTGCATTTTTTGAAGCTAATCTAGCTGTAAAACAACAAGAGAATAATAAATGCCACGATAAATCAAGGATTTGGCCTAGGTCCCAAAGCTGCTCGGTTTTACAATCCATTATACAAAGACCATTATATCTCTGAGTTCGCGACGCCATTATTAAATTCTATTGTTCAAATCGCTCAGGTTGGAGCAAACGAGCGAAAAATTCGTGGTGGACAAGAGCCTGTCCTTCAACTGTTTTGGTATCTAAACCTCTTTAGAATAGGGAAAAATACTTTAAGAATGACAATCTAAATTGTGTTGATTAACCTACAGAAGATAGACCTTGTTTAATCTACAGAAGAATTTACAAATCCCAATGATATAAGCCACCATTGCATTTATTGCAGCTCTACCCCATTGGAGTCATGGCGTCTATAACTCCGAGGTAATCTATTTATTTCATGTAGAATCCAGATAATTAGCTTCCAGGAAATAACTTGATAACAAAGGTATTTAAATTGTTATTATAATAAAAAACAGCAATTATTCTAGCTTAGTGCCAGTTCGTTTGTGCAGTCACTAATCGAATGTATCCTTCATGAAGAATATTCTTAAAGCCGAATTCATTTAGTTCAGATATGCATGCATTTTACCTTATAGTTATTTCCATTATGTTCAACTTGACATTGTATTTACTCCGGTGGTAGACGAGGCTGTTTATCACACGATACGAGATACGCTGCTTTATTTGGTTACGTGAATAAAATCAAATGTCCCCCGTTTATTTAGTACCTAAGCTAGGCATAATATGGCTAAAAGAGGGCAGCATGAAATAATAATGACTGTCAGAGAGCCTGGACAACCTTGAAGCAGAGTTCTCTAATACTGGACAAATGTTCTCTAATACAGAGAAGCTGGAAGAGATTCGAAAGAGGGAAGACTAAAAAATGAGCTTTTAGAAAAAAATATTGGGCCAAGGTTCTCAAAAGGACTGAAAATGCAAACGAATTGGAACTGAGACCTCATAAGTAAAATTTTATTCTGTACAGATAGTTTCTTGCTACCACCCATACTGTGTTGTTTCTGGAGCAAAGATTTGTTGAGTTCAGGTGCTTTAGAAAAAAGGGGAAACAATTGACGCCTTAAAGCTTACCTCGTGGCTTGGTGTCTTCATGACTGTTGAAAGATTCTTCCCACATCCCTTCTTCATCTTCACTGGCCTTTTTCTCTTCTTTTGCATCATCAGATTTCTCCTCTTCTTTATTTTCTTCCTTTTTCTCTGATTGCTCCCCCTGCTTTCAGGTAAAAAGATTTTCAGGCTGGAAAAGCTCTGCAAAATTTTATAAATCTGATTGATATATTTATAAATTCCAGAAGGAATATCTTTGATCCTTGATATATTATGTTTAAAAGCTCTAAAACTATAACAATTAAAATTATCTATCAGGTTTTAAGCTGTATATTTACTATATGTGTTGAAAACGCTTTATTCAATTGAAAAACTGCTCATACACATTTTACTGAAAACTTTATTTCATTTCATAATATTGTTTATCCACCAATCCCTATCAGTTTTTCAAAACACAATATCAATAATGGCAATAAGCGCTACAAAAAATAGATTAAAGATTAAAAGTTAATATTGCATTCCAAATCAATAATCTTATAACTGCTGCTCTTTGTAGAAATTGTGCAGTGTACCAAATCTTTTAGTTTCTTTTTGAACACTGAAGTTGTAGAGATATTTCTTGTCTGCAAATGAATTGCATTCTTGATCTCTGTACCAGAGTAGATTAATGTTTTTTACCTGTATCCAGACATTTCAGACCATTTAATAAATGTCTCTTCCAGACTGTCTGGACACACATTCGTAATTCATAACAGCTCTGTCATATTTGATGAGGTTAGAGACAGATAACCAGTAACTGATCCAGGTTTATCTTTTCAAGTATGCAGGCCCTGTCTCGAATATTTTGCAAAAGCATATTCTACAAAAGTCATCATAAAAGACCAATATAAAAAACAGAACAATTTTATAAATTGAAAACTTTGCAGTCCCTGACCTCACTGTTTTCACTGCTATCTTCTTTTGCCTTTTTCTCTGGTGGTTCCCCATCATTAATTTCCTGTTCACTAGGGTGTTCTGCATTCTCTTCAATATTCCTGAAGGTAAATGAAATTTGTAGACAATGAATATTTTTTAAAAAGCCCATATCAAGTGAATATTACCCATTATAGATTACAATAATCAGAATAATATTCATATACAATCATTAGAGATTATTCAATTGTCCTAATGCTTGAAATTTGCTGTTGTCTATAGCTTCTAGAAATTGCAAGAAGGTGAAAAAAGATTCATTTAGAACAATAAAATTATCAAAACCAAGGCTTCTTCAAGAATTGTTGATTTTGAAGTAAAACTGAGGTCTGGCCCAAGTTTCTGTCCAAACAGCTGGAAACTAAGGCTTGGCCTTGGCTCTGCCTGGACTTTTCCCACCTCAAAACCTGGGTTAAACTAACCAGGGCCAGTAAATCTGGAGCGAGCCCAGATCTTCAGTGTGCACACTAGTGCAGACAGCCCTTAAAATTTTAAACCAAATTCAGACAGCAATAGTTTCATTGTGAACATTCAATCAAATTTTTAGACAAAAAATAATGATTCTAACACAGAAACAAACAAAATCAGTTTGAATATATCTAGCATCTTACTTTCTAAGTCGATAGTGTTCAAAATTCATCAAGCCTCTGCTGTTCATAGTTAAAACAAGGTCACCACTTTGAAAAAAGTCTAGTCTGAAAGGCTTGTAAGTCAATGCAATTGAGTTTCCATCAAACTTTATGCTGCAGCCAGTTGCATCTTCCTTTTCCTTTGTGTAGCTAAACAAATAAGATTCAGTCAAAAGAACTATCAGCACAAAGAAAAAACATAATCTCAATCATGGGACCAGAGGCAGTCTAGATATAAATACAAAATACATAAAATGGAGATGTATCAAGAAAATGTAAAATAAAACATGATACTAACCTAACTTTGGCAGGTTCTTTATCAAGAGAATCTTTGCATTCATATCTAGGTCGGATTGGGTTTGATTCTCTAACCCTTATTCTTGCTGTGTTTTTTTCTAAAGGTTCAATTGTAAGGGCTAAAGAAACATTATTTTTTGAATTCAAAAGATTGGCTTTTATGGAATCTGAATCAAATTTGACACTATCTTGCAAAATGGAGTAAGGACTGTTGCCTTCTTGGATGCCTCTGTTTCTCCTGCAAATGAAAGTGCATTTCAGTAATCTGGTAAAAGAAAAAAACCAGTCAAATAAGTCAAATAAACAAATATTTTATTATTACATTTTGCAGGTAGCTTCTATGATTGTCAAGGTGAAGTTATTTTCAAACACAAAAACATTTTCATGGATCCTCAAGAGACAACTTCAAAAAATCATTCTTTGACTGTTGAGGAAATGTTGGGTTAGAAAAATAATTGGTTAGATATCAGAATTTATCAAAAGGAAAACAATGTACAACTTCTAAGGTTAAAGTTCTCTTTAAATGCAAACACAAGTCAACAAGCAAAATCTATACAGAGCTTAGCAGTGCAAGCTTACCTAAAATTCATGCTTATTGTCAACTTTGAATCATGAGTTAATATCCTCTATCAAAGTGTTCAGAGCAAAAATACATTAAACAGCCTACCTACAAAAGCTGCTTTGCTGGCATGTTTTAAAGTTGTTCCTATCAACAGAGATGGTGCTTTCAATTAGAAGGCAAAGTATTAACAGCTGTAGAACTGTCCTGTTGGTAAGAATGAACAGATGTAAATCAACAAAAATAACATTTTGAATGCTTAGTGCAAATAATTCATAGACTAAAAAAGCTGTAGAATTTGACATAGAAGTCACAAATCTTATAACCAGGTTCTTAAAAAGTTAGTTAATGCAGTACAAAAAGTAATGCTCCTAAAATATCATAGAATTAATATCATAGAATATTTTTGAATTAAGTACATTTTCACAAAGGAATGATTAAGGAATTAAGTTGCTATTTCTTCTAGTTTGGCTATACAGAAATAATTATTCAGTCACTGTAAGAAACTTTTCAATGTATTTTGCTCTTATCAGGCCTTGCTTGGAAAAGCGCTCGATTGAGTAATTTCCGTTCCTCCTGTGATGCAATATTATAAATTTTTCAAACAGAAATCTTTATTTTTGTGTTAACAAATGTTGCATGGCTTGTGTGGAATACCAGTTAAAAAAGGCACAATTCTCGGAATAGAGCAATTTGTCTCTTAACATTTGGCAAAAATGGATAACAGAATTGGAACCTTCATGTTAAAATTAGTCTGTGCCAAAATTTTCAAATTGTTTGGGCCATTAGGCTGCGAATTATCCCATTTTCAAAATTTAGCTTTTCCTATACATTTCAATGGAATTTGTTGCTGTAGTGAAATTTTTTTACTGCAGCAGCAAGTTGTGGTCAACTCTAAAGAAATATCTAAATATTTGAAACAAAGTATTAGTAACATGCGACCGAACGGTCCAAATAACATGAATTTTTCAGTATAAACTAATTTAAAGATGAAGATTTCAATTCTGAAGTCCATTTTCGAAAAAGATCTGTAGATAGCGAGAAACAAAATTGATGACGTCAAGAATCCATCAATTCAAAGTTCAGTTGCTAGCCATTACATACTTTATTCTTCGTAAGTGAACCAGAAAGAAATCACAAATTACTAAGTGATAGCAGCCTGTCGCAAAAGCTGGATAAATTCTAAAACATCGCACTAGAAAATTGTTTCCATTTCTAAATTTCTTACTAGTAAACTTGGCATGGTTTTAGAGCTTTGGATACACTCTCGTTTAATCTCTTATTTCTTCTACTTTACTTTTCCAAGGAAGAATTGGAGATGTTCCAAAGATGATTTTATGAAAAGAGACCAGCAGAAAAATAGACGCCTTACCTGTTGACAGTTTCTTTGGGTTTCTCTTCCCCAACGTGTCCTTCGTCCGCCATAATGCCTTTGTATAGATTCCCGACAGACGCTTCCACGACCTTGCTCCTGACCTCATTCTGGTGACGAGTATCAACGTATGACGTCATTAATTATGATAAAGAAAACAAGGAACAAAACCGAAAACGACGATAACTTACTTTTTATGTAATGATACTTTCCCCAGACAACTGGCCCGTATCGAGACAATCTTTTTAGGAAGGCACATCCTACATTATTTTTTTTTATATTCACATAAAATTTTTACAAAACATACACAAATTTACCAGACGATACCACAGAGAGCATGGGAATACATATCAACATTGTGGTAATTTAAATTTAACATATAAAACTGAATTAACTATAATTTAAAGATGCAAAATGAACGAAAAGAAGAAACAGAAACTTTTTCTAGAAAGAGGAGAGGAGAGAGGAAATGTGTTGTTTGCATCATCAATTTACTCAAAACGTTTAGAGGCCTGGATATATTTAGCGTTGCAGCGAGAATTTTTGAATTTGATTCGAGTGGTAATTCTTCGTGGCCATAGAGGATGATTTTTAGCAGATCTTCATTCGAACATCCTACATTCGTTGGTTTCAGTCACCAGGGGTGTATTTGGTGGGTGTATGGCTTATGAAGGTGAAGTGGGTGGGATGCAGTACCCCAATTTTGTTCTTTGATGGTTGGTAAATAAGTTAGTCGCTCAGTTTCATGTCTTTATTCATCGATTTTACTTTTTTGACCCCCTGATCACGAAGTTGCAACGCAAATGATCGTATCTTCTATACACAGTTGTTACAAATCTTAGCCAAACTGAAACAATTTTTTTAGTCAAGCAGGTAAACTCGTTGGAAGAGTCCTTAGATTGAAGCGCTTCAAGCAAGAGGATTGGCGAAAGACTCTATCATCGGCTATGTTCTTATACTAATGATCGCTAGCTAAAATGTTTATCACTTCAAGGTCTAGAAGAAAAATAATTCATAGCTATCTAAAGTTTATGATTTGCTTGTTTATTTTGCTACCTAGTTTTGCAAGGTAGTTTTTAGGACACTGACACTTTTTCCTTATGCACTACAGGAAAATACGGACAAATCCAGAGTTCAAAAAATTAGCGTTCAGGAATTGGACAACTGAAATACGAAATATGCTGAAGGATTGGAGTATGAAGCTGAAGTATATCTACATAGAATTAAATTCATTTTACATAGAAAGTTGGCCTTGATTTTGAGGGTGGGAATGTTTTCCTTTCAGAACGAGAATACAGAGTGATCTAGAGGTAAATAAATGCTTGTTGAAAAATATATCAACCAATTTGATACAGTAAACCACTTTTGCATATCAAAGCTTTGTTATGCATAAACTTTAACTATGTAGAAAAACATTATCGGTTTAAAAGAACAATAAGTAGTGAAGTTTGACGCTACAGAAATGTTTGCGTTAAATGAAAATAAACTTAAAGATCGGTATTTAAAACCTTAATCCTATTATCAGAAAGGACCATCTTATTATTGAAATAACAAATACCTTACAAGAAGTAACAAATACCTAACAAATCCTCTCTAAAATTAATAGCTTAGGATATGGGATTTTGTTGGAAAACATATTATGAGGCTCGTCATAAAATCAAATTAGGGGTGTGCTAAAAACCTTTCCGGTTGTTCAAACGTTGTTTTTGACGTATTTTCTAGTTATATAATTTTTGAAAAAAGTATTAAGGGATTTGATTGTGACACTTGAAAATCGATTATTTTGGGTAGATGTCCTTTAATTTTGGCTCATTTTGTGCAAAACACCATGTTTGATAAACTTTATGATCACTTTTGGGCAGAATTATTGTTAGTGGTGACATTTCGAGGGGTAACAATCTACAATTCTTTCAAAGGAGCCGAAAAAATGGCCCAGAATTCAAAGCAATGCAAAACAAAGCAAAAGCAGTTGAGCCGGGCTTTGGTGCTAAGAAAAGAACAAGGGGGTAAGTGGAGAAAGGGGTAAGTGGAGAAGCCTACTACTTAAATTTGGACTTTTCCAGCAGATATTGTAAGGTCACTCTTGAACTTGAAATTTAACTTGAACACCCTGAGTAACAAACAAATTATGAATTGAAAGAGCAGTACTGCCCAATGTAAACCCAAATGTCAAATATTATCAGCTAACCTAAAGATTGGCAAAATAAATATTTGAAGGAGGGAGTTTCTCAGTTTCTTGTTTGAGTTTGGAAATTATCTAAAAGGCACATGCGTGGAAATGTACGCAGTGTAATTTTGGAGAATTTTTTTATTTGGGCTTTCTAGCCAGAGTTTTTCACCCATCTGGCTTTCTTTGGTAAATCCCATCTGGCAACCCTGGAGGTAAACTCTTACGATATTATGCTACCCCTGTTTTCTCTAAGTTTCTTAATCCTTGGCAATTCATTTTTATCAATATGAAATTTCAAATAGTAAACTGCAGGTGCTATCTTCTAGCTTTTTCACAGCCAACAATTTCTAATACCCTATCTCGTATCATAAGTCCACGAATTTTACAAAAGACATTAATCTTCTTTTGTAGAAGTCTATACTATGATAACGTTTCGTAGCAAGAACAGCATAAACCGATGAAGAATCCAATATCAAGAAAGCGAGTGTAAAAAACCTCTAAAGAAGATATAAACTGTACTCCCAGCTTACAGTGCTTGTTTCGATTCTCAATAAATTCTGATACAAATTCTGACAGAAACAGCAGAAAAACACAATGTTTCATAAAATTTCATCAATGATATTTTAAATAAAGACTTCATTTTGTTAATTTTCCCGCTTTTGTTAATTTGTTAATTTCATTTTGTTAATTTTCAACTTCTACTTAAATCTTTGTTAAATTTATATTTCAATGACGATCATTGCTAAAAAGCCAATTCTAAAAACCATTTAAACGATTTAAATTCGAAAAAAAGTGAACCCGTTGCAAATCAATATCTTTGCAAATATTAAGGTAAATACATAATATATTTGGGTTATCTTATGTTTATGCATTGATAAAAATAAGTGTAATTGTTTGACTTTATTGCTATTCAGATAAGAGACAGGCATTGAAACTTTAGAGTAGTGAGTATGCTATACCGTAAACAACTACTGATTCTGTGAGACGGTAAATCGAGAGGGGCAACTTCTTTGCTACCACTTGTCGCTGCTACCTATTGTTTACTTCTTTTGCAACCTTAGGCTCTGTATAGTGAAGGACTATCTGGGGACTATATAATGAAAAAAGTTGCCCCCAAATCTGAGTGATTTAAGCAATTGCTATTGCCCCATTATCACTGGAACATGAACCCAAAACAAAGTTAAAGTATTGAAAAAGAGACACTGTAGCCATTCGCATTCTTTTTAGGGACATTAAAAAGGAACCCTTCTTAGTCCTCTCATCAATGAGTTAATTTGTTCAAACCCTCAATGACTCTTTTCAATAGGCAAAGGGCATAAGTTCCAAATGCCAATTCGTGGTCTAATTTTCCATTCAAGACACTGATGTGGAGATAATCGACATCCAAAATAATTTGGGACTGTAAAAAAAGGCACAAGTCAGAGAGTATGACTTGCAAAAACATCAAACACTGTTTTCTTCCAGTCTTAAGATTTGAATAACATTTATTGGGGTGAGAAGCGTACGACAATGGGCAACCGATACCTTGACCAATATCTCCATCTATCAATCCTCTCTTCAACGGCCATCATCATTACATTAAGGCTAACGAAGGTATAGGGATGGTGCATCAATAAAATAAAACATATATTATATTTCAGTAACTTGGAAACTTCAATGTGTTTATAAACCATAGATTGACGGTACCAAGTTACCGAAATATAATTTGTCAGACAACACACGGGATCTCATAAAATCCTTTGCCCAAAAAGCCAGTGACCGTAATATATATCAATTAGTCTTTTACTAACTTACAGCGAAAGAGTAAACCCTGATGGAGAAATGTTATCTCCAGCCCCTCCAGTTTGATAAATATCAGTGCATACAAGAACAGGAGCAACGCAGACTTCATAATCGTCCTCTTGCCAACATGAAACTGGATTTTCAGGCTTGAAAAATATACGACGACTGCCAGGTTTTACACTTGTTGCAAAAGAGTCATCCATGAACAATTTCGATTTTTTTACATCTATATTATCAGTGTTGCAAACATATCTATTGGCAACTAATGATGCTTTTGCAATGGCCGCTCGAGTGTTCTTCCAGGGTGTACCCAACCTTGTTATAACTGCTTGGAAAGCTAGAGTATGAAGATGGATTCTTTCGATTCTGTTACTTTTCTTTTTCAAAGTAGTGTAAAGCTCTCGCATCAGATCAAGAATAATTGCAGTTCTAGGACTGGCATCTGCTATGTTGACAACTTCATTGTATTTCAACATGCTGACCAAATTTGGTAGTTCTTGTTCATTCATGCCAAGTGATGTTACATAGGGAACGACGTAATCTAACAATGCTTTTAACATTGCATTTTCAGAGAAGGATGCCATTTCAAAATGCACTGGGACTGACAAAGGCTCTAGCATTTTTTGAAGAACCTCCATTCGTCGTTGTCGTTCATCACCTTTGAATGGAAAGTTGTCAAGCATTTGCAAAGCACTGACAATTATGAGGTCAGGCCCAAAGCTACTGAGTCTTTCTTGAAAAGGTTCTATGTAACGTAGCTTTGGGTTGTTAACGTCACTATGTATGATGAATCTATTTGCTCTTGAAGCTGTGTAGTTGCCCCAAACTTCACCTAGTTTAAATTCGAGAACAATATGGATGTCATCCTTGTGGTCAGATTCTTCAAGAAAACGAACGTTTTCCGGAAAGAATGTTTTGTATTTTGCACTTGCATTTGATGCAACTAGAATTTCTTCAGCCCCTTCTATTGATAATCTTCGACTTATAACAGGTGCGTTTCCCCCTGGAGCCCAACGTGCACCTGAAACTGTTTTCGCAGCTTCTAAAATCTTCTTGAAGAATAGTGGGTTTGTATACTTTCTGAAAGAAATAGAAAATTACTGGATAATCATGCAAGCTCTAACACAAGCAAGAGGGCAAAAAATGAACAATTTTTCAAAAAATCAGTCTGTATTTCAGTAGCGTAACGGAGGCATTTTGGACCCTAAGGAAAAACACTGAGACGGGGCCCCTTGTTACGCACAGCAAGAAGTCCCATCCAATGCTGTAGAGCATGTCAAACACAATAGAAAAATGTAAAAACGAGACTTCTTTCTCATTAGCTGGGGGCTTAAGTTACAAAAGCTTTAGTAGATGGAATTTAAGAGTTTTTTGAAAATGAATTGAACTTGAGCAAAGTCTTCAAAACATGGAAATAAAAATAAATTGGGGGCCTTTTTGGTCGGGGGCCGTTAGTTATCAAATAACATGCCTTAAACTTTGCTACGTTACTGCTTTACTCCTATCAGATTTGTGATCAGGTTTTGCTCATCACCAACTTTGGAAAATAAAAAATCAAGCAACATCTTGAATTCCTTCATTATTTATAAAGTCTCTTCTCTCATAAACTTAAGAGAAGAGAGAGATAAGTGGCAAAATGAAAAGCAAAGTGGAAGGGGAGGTGATACTAACCTCCAAAGTTTTCAGAAAAATGATCTTCAAGATTCATTCAAATTTGATGGGAAAAACGAAAAATTTTAGAGAGCTACATGGCTGTTTAGAGCAACATACTTAATCTCATAGCAGACTCTACAAGACAGTAATTAAAAAAAATTAATCAATGTGACTTATATTGAAGAGCCAGCCAAGTCACAATGTGTCATTTTTCTTATTTTATAATTAGAAAAGTGATTTCATACCATTGCAGAATAAGAGTAGGAAATATCACATTGCTCAGTTAAAGTAACACTATCCAAACAAACCCACATTTTGCAAGTTTATATTAAAATACTTTCATCCAAAATGACCAGCTCAAATAAATTTTGAGAAAATCTGATGATGTTTAGAAAGATATCTAAAATCTTGAAGGAGCAAGAAAGTGAAGAAAGTGAGAGAAAAATATAAGTGCTAAGCACATTGAAGATAAATAAGTGCTTATCAAGGCCATTGGAAGTGAAGGCTGTGACATGACGCCTACCTAAATAATTGTTGAACTGTGCTCAATTAATTTTCCATTTTTTTCAAAATTGTACTGATTTATAATTTCAAATGCATATCCAACTTGTCTTTTGTGCTCCATTGAAAAGTCACAAAAAAATTTGAATGTAAAAGGCCTGCTTTTGGTAAAAATTTAAAATTCTCACAAAAAAAGTGCTGGAGGGTTTGTTTGGCCAATGATCTCTTCACAAGGGTGTAAACCATGTAATGTTATCTCTGACGTGGACTTTCTTACAGACTGACCCACTAGTGTTAGATTGAGCCATTATTTCTATTTTTCATCAACTTTTAAAGTCCTGGTGTAAAGCCTAATATGTAGTGGCAACGTAATTAGCTTTCCTTGGTTTTGGTATGGGGAAGTCCATAATACAGTAAATTTTGGAGTGTTAGAGACACAGATGCAGGGCCAGACTGTAAAGAACGTCTTCCCCCTGATTAGTCTTCCCCCTGATTAGATCTTTATTATTCTTGTGTTTCCCACACAGAAAAACTACTTTACAGACTGGGTCTAGGAAAAGATCTGAATTGAACAGTAGAAGAGGAGGGGCTTCAGGTTGTACCATCCAGAAAATTCTTAGGACCACCCCTTTTAGATTAGCAGAGATTGCTTCTCTATAAAAACTCCCCTTGGCAATGCGATGGCCTTTAGATGTTTTACACCTTAAAAAACTTTCTAAAATTACTGGCACTGGTAAAACTATAAAAAGATTTCAGAAGCAGGTGCAGCTGACAAATTTTGGTGGTGGTCCAAGAAAGATCTTGCCTGTGCATGCTATCCAGAGTGGAAGCTTTGTTGCGGACCACAATATATTGCCCACCCGCACATCTGAATGCTTTTTAGTGAAAAATTCCTAGAAAATAACATTTAATGTTATTAATAACTAAAACTGTATGATTTCAGGCACGCAGTCTCGAGATTTCAATTTAAACATGTCTGCGCAAGAAATAAAGTTTCCAGTCTGGCATGTTATTGAATGGATCTGGCTGGCAAGCTTTCTTCCCCTGTCTGTTCATCTCACACACTGTTGTCATCACTAACACTGTCAATATCAAATCTTGCTATCTCTAGTATTATGGGGCAGCCAAATAACCCCCTTCCTGGAAGATAGACAGAACAAAATACTGGTAATCTGTTTGGCTCATGATCTGAGCACCACCTGTTTGAACATAGAATTAGTAAGCAATTTAAAACTGAAGAGAGGCTTGTAAAGGAAATGTGGGGCACCCCTGTGAACTGCAAATAAGGTCCTTACTTTATTTGTGAAAAGTTGGGGGATACATGCCCCTAGGCCAGACTTAAAGATTAAAAAAGCACCAAAATACTCCAGCAATGTATTATTGAGAGGCTCTTCTCACCAAAGATAATTGAAAGATCATTCCAGCAGGATGTGGAAAGGAGTGGAGTCCATTCTTGTGAGGTCAGAAAATGAGTACCCATGGTATTAATTCTAAAATACCAGTCTAGGGGCATAGGCTTCATGTCAACTTCAGTTACAAGCTACCGGAACCTTTACCTGCATTAACAAATAAATCTTGCTTGCTTGCAATATCACTCATTATGATCATAACCTTACCGTATTCCATTCAAAATACCGCATGGAACAAAAACTTACTCGGAAGCAATTCTCAGAAAATGATTACCGTATAGTAATGGTCTTATTTGATTTCAGATTTGATCTGGTAATCGATGTGAACTGTAAACAAAACAGGGAATGGGCCAGTGGCATGTGAATGTGTAAAATGCTTTCAGAAAATGTAATATATAAAATGATTATTTTATCAGATTTAACAAGACATACTCAGAGGCAGCACCCTCGTCCATGAAGTATGCAAATGTCTCAGCAAAGGACGACATATCTTGAATAAGTTCGTGATGGACAGCATGTTCAGGAGGTGCCACACCAAGTTTCTCAAACACTGCCAAACCATCCACGAAAATATCCATACAAGATCCGAACCCAACTGCTGCGCGAAATTTTTTTGAAATATTAGCACTTTTCTCCTCTCTCTCTAGTCCTCTAATGACTTTCTCCATATGCTGAGCTTCCCAATTCTGCTTCAAAATCATATATGCCAGGATAGCACCAGCCAACGCCAGAAAGGCAAAGAGATTGTACCAGGCAGCCATCTTGGTTCCACGTTCAACAAAACAAGGCTCCTCCGTAGCTGTAACTGATCAAGGTAGCGATTTTTTTTATCCAAGAACACTACTTATTACACGTGAAATCTTGCGGTAATTCTGCGCAAATGATTGCTCCAAAACAAGATTAGGTGGGTCAATTAGGCTTTTGCCCTAAATTTTGGCGGAATCAAAATTTGAAGTTGGACCTGAAATAAACTCTGGGTTTTCAGGAGCAAAATGTGAATTTTAATTCCACCTATTAAGGGCAGAAGCGGACTGGCCCACCGGGACACCGGGAAATTTCCCGGTGCGCCCTTTGCCCCAAATTATTTTTTTCAAAAACTTAAACTTTCAAAAAGCAACTAATCTTCGAACAAAACTAAAATTGATTACAACCATCAATTGACCTCCTGTCTAAGTACGTTTTCATAAAAAGTTTAGCTTCACCTTTAAGTTGAGCAATATTAAGATTGATTGTTAAGTTCAATTGTTAAGTTTAATTGTTAAGTTTCTAGATCTTTGTTATTGTAAAATTCATTGAAAACGAAATTTTGATCAGCAAATTCTGCAAGATTTTTTGAAAACCTTTAAAGAGCATATTTTGTTTTGAAAATTTTGGAATTTTTTGAAAAAAGCAAAACTTTTAAACATGCTCAAATCTTTTTCATATGAAACTTTTGAGAGCATATAACGTCAGAATATGGGTCCAAAAGAACAAGATGAAAAATTCGATCCAGAAATTGGCATTTATTCTCCATCTTGTTCTTTCTTATCCTTTTTCTCACGTTTCAAACTCTGGAGAGGTTCAGACGAAAAGGCTTTTAGTATATTAAAAATGTTTGCTTTTTTCAAAGCCATTATCAAATTTAGTAGCGCCAAAAAATTGTCCATATTTTGTTTTACTGACAGCAGTAGCTGTGGTAGCAGCCAGAATGCCTACTCTCACTTCCAACCCTCGTTAGTTTTTAATTTTCCAAGCAAGTGCTCAATACTTGAAGTAATTTCATTTCTGTTGAGGTGACAAATAATTTCGTGAAACCCATGACTTATGATTAACCATATTAGATTAACTATATGATTAACTATATACTTTCTGAACGTCCTGTTGGTGGCAAGCTATTTTATTTTGCAATTCAACTAAAAACTCACGGGCATCATGCTTTTTGTACATTACAACCAGTAATTTTGTACCCAAAAGAAATTATGACTTATTGGAGCCAAAAATCTTGACCACTCTTTAAAAAACTTTATACGGAATTTGTTGAGAATTCATGCCATCATGTACGAACCTTCTGTAAAACTTAATGGAAAGTTAAACCGGCTGTTTTGAAAAACAAGGGGTTTCAAATTTACAGCTATCTATTAAAGTATTCCAATCTTCCTTCAAACTTTTGTAACGGAATATAGACTGTGCTTTTCTTGAGAAATTTTTTACCCTTTTTACCATGTTTTCACACAGTTTCTCATATAGAAGGAGCCTTTAAGCTGTAAAGTCATCATTTTTCGCAAAACGGACGGCAGCAGGGTCTCTTAGAAGTCTAAAGTTTTAAGCACATATTCAATACCTGATCATAATTCCACATGCTGATGTACTGGTATTATATATTTTGTAAATCATTTGTATCTCCAGCGTAGAGGCAGGAGAAACACAGTCATTAGGCTAGCAGGTGCTAAGGCACCCCCTTCACTTTTTTTCAAAGATATGCTGCAAAACTTTTGAAAATTTATGAGAATGAAGTCATGTATTTCGTCAAATTTCTAAAGATTTCGAGATCGAGTCTAATTGAAAAGAATCTCGACTTCTAGGCCAGAGAAGTTGCTTTCTTTGTAAAATCTTGGAAGATAGTGTATCGCTAGGTGAAAAATCATCATTTGGTACCTAAAATTGAGGGCAATAAATCAATTGGTACCTACAAAATTTGTCAGCCGTGTAGACGTTTCAAATACAGTCAATTTGACTGAGAATCGTCTTCATGCCAATCCCAATTATGAATATAAAAGTTTGATTTTCAACATGGGGCATGTTCCGACATTCTAAATAGTGTGATTTCAAAAAATTTCCCCCCGTTTCGTTTCCTATGACAATGTTTGTAACAAACTGATTCTCAGCTAAAGCAAAGTTTTTCCAAGCCCGTTTTACAACCCCAAAGTTAGGTGACTTTTGGCTGCTTTTCCCGGTGGGTCAAATGATTGCCAGTCCGCCACTGATTAAGGGGATATTCTTTCTTGGATTATTCTACCTACTGGGAGAGCACCATTTTTCAAGAAGTTATGAAAATTCCCCTAAATTTGGCTTTCATTCAATTTAATCATTACGACTTTGTTTAATGTAGTATATTTTGGAGCATGTTTATGGTGAATTCTAAGATAAGAGAAAATTAATTAAATTAGATTGTTTATTTAACAAAAACATATTTATGAAGAATTATATAGAAGTAGAAGTGACTTTATTTGCTTGCTCTTATTACCATGCTTGGAAAAATTAGCTGTTACGTACATGAATATTGGTTGCTAGATATAAATAAGAGATTTCGCAGAAAACGACAAAGGACTAAATAGAAAAACATCCATGGCAATTGAGATTACTGTTTCAGTGCATCGAATTATTCATCCACCCTACATACAATTTTAAACAATTGAAAGACAATGAAATACATAATTGTACGTCTAATGTACTAAAAATTACAATACTACAGCTTTAAAAAGAAAAGGGCCTAAAAAGAAACGGACATCATAAAATTGCATATAGGATGAATTAAAGAAAAGAATATAAGACTATTTAGATAAAATGATAAACTGTCGAGGCTCAGAATGATAAATCAAGGGGATGTGAGAGCCTTACGAACCCATTAGCCACACGAGTCGATAAAATAAGCTTTAAAAGATATGAAAAAATTGGAAGAGTATTGCAAAAATTTCATTCAAAACAATTTGTTGTCCCTAGGGTAGGGAATTCTTCAAGTAAATTGAAAAGGTCACCCCTTGTAGCCTGATGAATTTGTAACCTATAAACCTAAGAGCTAGGAGTAAATACTTAAAACAAGGGTCTATTAATGGCTTTAAAAATAAATGTTCAGAAATTGAAGTGTAAAAATATTGCAAGTTTCATTATCTATAATAAAGAATATTAAAGTGTAGATGGATCAGTAAATGGGTTGAATTTTATGCTGAGAATTATTAGTTAAAACTTTAATGATAACGGTGAATTATAGGCAGGGGTGGCGTGGCACATCAGGACACAATGAAATATTCTTGGTGGCCCCTAAAAAATCCTGCTGATATGGGCCCTAGCAATCCTAGAACTGCGGCATATATGGACTCCCAGAAAAGAATGTGAAAAAACCCCAGAAAAGAATCGGAGGCCCTATATTGATATTTGAAACAACTCATTCTTGGCGGAGGCAAACCAGCATTTACAATCCATTTACACTGTATTTGAAGGGTCATTGGCTTTCAAAATTTTGCATCTTATGCACACGCATAACACCTGCAAAAAGCGATTTGTCTATGGAGTTCGAGAGTTTTTGTCGATTTGTTTCCAAGACATGGTATGTCATTACCGGAATATTAAGAAGCCTTTTTATAAACATTATTATTTGTGATCTTGTTTAGCATTACCTAATTATGAGAAAATATGCTTAGTAATTTCCCTTTTCAGAAACAAAAATACATTGATAGCTTCTAGATTAATAATAATCTACAATGTTTAAATTATAATCTTTATATAACATTTACCTGATCTGTTTTTTCCAAAGGTAACATAAAACAAATAAAGAGCTTTCCTAAACCTGGCTGGATATATTCGAAATTTTTGCTGGTTTATATTTTCCAAATCTTTAGATTGGGCAAATTTTAAATTTCTATATATGATTGAGGTAGATTATTGAATGCAATCCAAAAGAAAATGTGTAAAACAAAAAATAGCATTGATGTTGTTAAGAGAAATTACAATAACTAAAGGTCATTTTACTTTTGGGACAATCCTCTTACAAGGAAATCATTGATCCACATGTTACATGTTCCATACCTACAATTAGCAGCCCTTTTCGTTTAGCGCGTGCGATCGCACCCGCACACGCCTGCACACGCGCAAGTTAAATTGCGCGTGCTTTTGACCACACGCGCAAACAGGTGTTTTTGCAGTTTTCTGTTAAAGGGCCTCTCCAGCAAAATTTTGCACTTGCATTTTATTGGCTAATCTAAAGAAGTTGAGCCTGCTGATCACGAATTCGTTATTTGTTTTTCGATATTTCTTACTGTTTGTGAGATATAAGCTCTTGCATTTCGATAATTGAATTGAATTAACCGACAAAAAATTTTCGGTTTGGTGACACTGTGACGCAATTTTGACGTCACTGTGTATTTCGGATAGTCTCGCCTCAAACCGAATCGAACGTCGGCGATTCGCAAATTGAACACTGCAAGTGATGGTACTCTCAGTTCCGTTCCACCAGCTTTTAGTTTGAGCATTTCAGACACCAATTCTGAAGCCTTTAGTTGTTCATCGTTTCTGGAGAACAACTGAAGTGTCAATTTCGATTAATTATACGCGAGGGAAGAGCTGGAACAGGAAGCCATAGCTTTGTGGGCCTACACAGGTGATCAAAACAAAGTCCTGACAAAGCATGGACACATTCCGACACGTAAACTTTTTAGGATTTGTCGATCCTAAAAAGCCTGTGCTAAAGATTTGGATGCAGTTATCAACGCGTGACCACGAGTCCTTCACGCTTCGGTGGAAGATACCTTAGTCCCTTCAAATTTTGCCTGCCTTTAATTTTCGCCCCGGAGGGGGCGAATTATGGGAATATTTGATGGGGCGAAAATTAGAGGGAGCGAAAATTAAAGGGAACTTAAAAAATCTATTTTCTATAATAGAACCTTAGTTTTTAGGCCCTTCAAGAAAACTTCAAGTTACCATCTTTACGCGCGTCAAATTTTCATCCTGCGTTGATTGCTTTCATTGTTACAGTTCTCATTTAGTCACCTTCTGGAAAAATATCCATACTGAAGGTCATAAAAAAGATTTCTTAATCCTTAAAATTTTGACAGAGATGATAAACTTATGTCTTTTTAAGGGGCCTTACTGTACTTCAAAATAATATCCATTAATCTTCGATAACGACATAATTCAAGAAAAAATGGCAAAAGCGATTTTTCAGTAAAAATTTTCCAAGCAAAAAAGATTTTTCAGAGTGTAGTTCCATGCCGCATGAGTGTAGTTCCATGCCGCATGAACGTTCATTGCTTGGAAACTGATTAGGTCAAAGCTTTGAAATTTAAAGGGTTTGGGGGCCAAAATTAAAGGGAGCGAACTTGTGCACAAAAGGGGGCGAAAATTAAAGGGGCGAAAATTAAAGGGAGCCAAAATTGAAGGTAGGCTAAATTTGAAGGGACTAAGGTATATGAAATTCATGGCGAACGAGAGCCGCACATTGTGACGTCAGAATGTCACCAAACTGATTCGGCTTTTGTCGTTTTTTTCTCGGAAAGGTGCAACTTTAAAGGCTTATAACTTCTCAACTAATTGGAATTTTGCACAAACAATGACTTTGTGTCGTAATACACGCACCAGATGCTAACCTTTTAGTCAATAAAAATTTTGTTTTGTTTTGCTGGAGAGGCCCTTTAACATTAATTTCCTATGGTCTCATGATTGTTTATCCTTCCCCTTGTTACTTGATTCGCACTTTTGACCACAATATGATTTTTCCAATTTTCGGAAGTTTTGACTGAATGCTCCTTTCAACTTAGCGAATCGTCTTTCAGCTAATTCGCCATTAGCATGTTAAATGTAATAACTGATTTCCTGTCAAACGTAATTGTGCCCTGAAAGCAAGTAACTTTTGAAAGATGGCTGCTAAGGGCAACAAAATCTGTTATGTATTGATTGAATTGAGTTTTGCTCCTGCACGTATTCGAGTGGCTTTTCCCTTCTTGCTCCTTTTACCAATTTTATCAGGTTGGCACTTCAAATTTTTTTACAAGTGCGATCGCACGCGCAAATTTGTTTACATGTGCGATTTGCCACACACGCGTAATTTTGCTCACGAAAAGGACTGAATTAGCGAAGAAAAATGCCCACAAACATGACAAAGTTGGGTCAATTTTTTAGGAGGTTATCAAACATTGATGTCTCTGTTTTAGCAGTTTTGACAATTTCTTTAAAACTTGATGATAAAAAGAAATTCAAATGTATTTTAGCAGTTTTGACAATTTCTTTTAACATTCTATCATAACAAAATGCTCAAAACCATGAAATGCTAGAACCGACATGCTGTGTCATAATAAGTCATCATCAGAACTGTGTCAATATATTAATCATTGATTTTTCATAGTTTTTTGTAAAATCTTGATCGCAAAAGGAAAATCAAATCATTGGTCTATGATAAAAAATGGGTTTACTGTGATGTATCTTTCTGTCATTGAATTTGCATGACTTTGCATGAGACTGAAACCGCATTCTTACTACGGGATATTCTATGAGGTACGCCAATCTAAAAAACAGTTTAAAGTAGAAAAAAAATATTGTTCTACTCATTGCTAATGACCATTGCCAGGTTGGTATCTATTTTGCAGTTTGACATCTATATTTAATGGTTATAAATATAGCACCTTATAACCCTATCTAACCAATCAATATTACGATAAATCGTCAGATAAACTTTCAACAGTCATGCTAGGCCTCCAATAACAAATACAGCTAATCCAATTTAATACCCATAGTCTTTAGTTGTTTCCTAAGTGCTGAAAGATGAACCCTCATCTTAACAAAATTATCCAGCCCACATTTCCCAAAATTACCTACATTAAAAGTCCCTAAGGTGCATGGATTTTGAGTTCTATTGAAAAATCTACTTAGGATAGCTGTAGAAGGAATCCTGCAGGTGATATGTTGTCTCCACCACCAACTGTCTGATATATTTCTGTGCACACTAAAACTGGTGCAATGCAGATTTCATAGTCCCTTTCATCCCAGCATGATACAGGATGATCTGGGTTGAATGGGATGCGCTTGCTGTCTTCAGCTAAACTTGCAGCAAATGACTCATCCATCAATATTTTTGCTTTTGATGTATCAATCTCTTCTTTGTTACAAATGTATCTGTTGGCAACAAGTGCTGCCTTTGCTACACAAGCCTGGCTGTTTTTCCATTTTGAAGACTTTTTTGTTAAAATTGCTTGAAAGGCTAATGTATGCACATGTATTCTTTCCAATCCCCTTAGACTTTTTTCCTGCATTTCAGAGTACAAAGCACGCATTGAATCTAAGACTCTGGCTGTTCTTGGGTTAGCATCAGAAACGGTAACAATGTCCCCATACTTCAGCATACTGACTAAATTTGGCAGCTTTTGCTCATTCATGCCAATGGATGTAACAAATGGCACCACATATTTTAGGAGGGACTTCATCATTGCTTTTTCTGAAAATGATGCCATCTCAAAGTGCACAGGCATATTGTCAATGCTTTCAAGAAAGTCTTGTAATGTCTGCATGCGTTGATCTCTCTCATTGTTTTGAAATGGATAATTGTCCAGCATTTGCAATGCACTTACAATGACCAGGTCAGGATTGAATGACTTGATTGCTGTACCAAATGGCTCGATGTATCGAAGCTTTGGGTTGTTTGCATCACTATGAATTACAAACCTGTTTGCACGTGGGGCTATATAACTACCCCATTTATCTCCCACCTTAAATTCTAGAATCAAATGCACATCATCTTGATGATCTGCCTCACCTAGGAATTTGACATTATCTGGAAAAAATGATCTGTAGTCACTACTGGCATTTGAGGCTATCAAAACTTGGCTGGCACCTTCTAAGGATAGACGTTTGCCAATGATAGGGGCATTACCACCAGCTCGCCAAATAACATTGGGCAAAGTTTTGGCAGTCTTTAAAATCTTTTCAAATGTGGCTGGATCAGTGAAACGCCTACAAAGTAAAAAAGAAACCATTACAAAGCTAGCCAATATCTATGGGTTTTGGAAACATGTTAAAAACATTTTTTGAAGAACACTATAAAATGGGTTAAGAGACTCCAACAGATGTCTTCAGGTCAATTAAATTAATAGTAAATAATTGGGCAAAAAGAAAGCCATAGAATGCCATCTAAAGTTGAATTATTGACTTTTGAAACTTGCTTTGATGTCAATCATGTTTTGTCAATCATGTCAATCACTTTAAATGTCACGAAATTATCATTGAGTGCTCGACCATTTTCTGCATTTCATGTGACCCAGTGCACTTGATCTCACAAACACCATGATTTTATTCCTTGAAAGCAAATCATGACAGTTAATTTCATCTTGTTCAGTCTATTCGAGGAGATCTATGTAGCCTTTGATCCAAGATATATGAAAATTCAAGGCTAATGAAATGTATGAAAGGATATGTGCTAGCTGGTACTGCGTTATGATAGGAGGGAATTCAAGTTTGGAAGGGATGGGCATTTTTCGCTGCTTGAAGAAATTCTCAATTCTGAAGTTAATCGTGCAGACAAATGTTCAAATTTTTTCATTTTATTATGAATCTATCCAAAATATTATTACTTTGATATGTTATTTCTACATTCAAATCAATCATGAACATTGTTTTGGGTTTGCAAACTCATCCGCTCATCCAACTTACAGGGGTGCAGCAGCTGGGTAGTTGAAATTACGACTCGATTGTACGAGGTTCTTAAACCCTAAAAATATTTCATGTGATTGAAAAAAGAATATTCTGATAAAGGGTGACTTGAATTCGAAATCTTTACAACACATATTGAAGTTAATCAGGATCAAAGACCAAGATACAACATTTTCTTTGTTGGGGAGGGGGGGCAGCCCCGATAACAGCAGTTGTATTCTAGAAAATAAAAGTATTTTACTTAGGTTTCCAGAAAATTAGAAATCCTGCCCTTTTATTTATCGCTACCTTTATTTGATTTGTTGGCCTGCCACACACTGGGTCCTGCAAGACAGAGGAAGGGCCGCAGACGCGTTGAATACTATGATACTCTTGCAAATCTTATTATGAAAGATTTGCAAAGGAGTTATAATATATTTTCCAATCAGGTTGTCGAAATGGAGCCAAAAACCTACTCAATTAATGTATTGATGTTCTTCCACAAAATCATAAAAGTAAGGCCTTCCAGACTGTCATGCTGCTCAAGTGACTTGAACATGGTATTTGTGAAGTCAGGACTTTGCGGAAGGCTTTAGCAAACTCGTTCGTGCTTGGAAAATGTTCGACAGCTAACTTTGACACTCAATAACTCGAAAACTGTGTTGAATATTAAAAAATTGATAATGTCTTAGTTGTTTATGTTCGATATGCTTGCATTTGAGGTCAAGTTCATTTTCCGTGTCAGTCACCTTGAAGACAACTATTTCTATTCTTATCAAAAACAATGTCACAATGGGTCAACAACATATATTTTTGCAGACAATTTGCTACAAAGTATGTTTAAGAATAAGGACTTAAGGTGCTACAAATTACTATTTAGCATTATCAAATATGGAATTTTACCATCTTTCAAATTTTTTCAAAAAATTCAAAATTTTCAACTGAACTTAGCCGAGCCCCCATCCCCCCTAAACGGCCCAATGCTGTCGTTAACAGGTGAAAATTATTCTTCAGTGACCCTCCTTCTATCTAAAGTCGTGAAAAATGTTGGTAAAGGATGCCTCTAGATCGAATTCAAGGACGTAACTTAATTTTGGCCTTGGAAAATTATTTAGGCTGCCAATGTATCACTTCACTTGGAATTCAACACCTGGTCCCTTCTCTGTTAGCTACTTGTCAGCACGCGTTCGCTTTTGTTTACGTGGCCTAGCGCTTCGCATGTGTTGGTTGCGACAATATATGAAAGATGATTATAACGTACTCTGCAGCAGCACCTTCCCGCATGAAATACATAAAAACTTCAGCCAAGTCCTTCTCATTGCCAATGGAATCATGATGAGCTGGCTGTGCCGGAGGTTTGATCTTCAACTTTTTTAACAAAGGAATTCCATCGACGATGAGGTCCATACATGATCCGAACCCAACAGCAACTTTCAAGTCCTTTGTGACATTGACACTGCTTTCCTCTTTTAGCAGTCCATTTGCAACCCTCTGTAGAAAGTCTAAATTGTTTTTATTCGAGATGTAAAAATAGGCTATTATCGCCAGAAGCAGAGGGAGAAATGCAGAAAAGTTAACCCAACTCGCCATCTTGCAAAATCACATTTCCTCAGGCAAGTTGCTGTTGCTGCCTCCAGGACAATCGGTTGTAGTACACGTGAATAAAATTACATGCCATCTCACGTGCAGCCCATCAATTAATGTTCTGTTCACGTGTTAACGTATATGATATACTAGAAATAGCTTTTGCTAGTACTGCCCGCAAACAATTAGTTCCTTGATAATGATTGTTTTGAAAATTTAATTTGAAGAAGACATTCGAAGAAGACACCATCTTGGGTTTTCACAATTTTATAAAAACAGCTGCTCTAGATGATGCTAAACTATTATTTTTATAAAGAATTTTTGGTGTTCAGTTTGCTTTTGATTTATGTCCAACGCCCTTTTGAAAATCATGAAGTTTTTCGAGGGTTTGACATATATTTTTCGTTTTCGTGAAGTAAACAAAGACGTATGAAAATGGACACGTGATAGAACGGGTACAGCTAAAATCGATTGCGATGAAGGATTCGTACAGCGATGTACAGGCGATAATCATGACAATCATAACTTTTGCTCGTACGGTCTCGAGTTTTTGGGAGAAAGGTGTGGCATTCGACTGGTTTTGATTCCCAAAACTTCGAATCAAAACTTCCATCCATTGCGGAGAACCGAGCTGTGATGCAGCACCGTTTTCGTGCCAAAAAACCGAAGGCCTTTAGCAGAGTCTTGGCAGAACAACGCTCCGAAGATAATTGCCTTTCGCACAAAGAGGTGGCGCTTAACGACCTCCTCGACAAAGCAGATTGATCTTTAGGCCCCGTTCACACGGAAACGCAATCGTTCCGTTCTATTTTTGTTCCAGTTTCTGGAACGGAAAGGTATACTGTTCACATGGTAACAGAACGATTGCGTATCGATTTTTGTTTATGTTCAGACGGGAACGCAATCGTTCCGTTCTGCAATTTGCGCGCCAAAATAAGCAAATGATTTTTAATGCGCATGTCCATAATGGAGATAGATTTCATCACTGATCTAAAAAAAACTGGATCGCGCATCTATTGTTCTAAAAGTGCGGCCGCTGAGAAATCGCAGCGGCCATGCTCTTGTGACCACTTTTGCAGACTTGTGGTCTTGTTTACTACGAGGAAATGCCGGTTCGGACATACAAAGTCGAAGTTTCTGTCGTCAAATAGTGGCAAAGGTGGGTAAATCTAAATATATATGAGCGTAAAGGACCATCAAATTATTAAATGTTCCATTTTATGGATGGTAAGGCATTTTGGTTCTCTATTTCTTGTTGCTTTACGGATAGCCTACGCTTTTAGGCCTATTATTAGTAGGTGGATTGAAACTCGAAAACAGAAATCAAACTAAGGTAAATCTAAATAAACATTTGTCTTTCGTTCTTGGCACTCAAAAACAGTAATTGGCGCTAATGCAGTAACGTACCTCTCAGGATCTATAGGTCCTATATAGGTTAACTATATACCAAACGATAGCATTCAATGTTTCCATTAATATGAGACCATCTATAGGTTCATAGGTTGATGTTTCGCAAAGTTATAACAAAATTACGTTTCACTCGTACCATCGATCAACTGTCGGCCATCATTGTTTACCCCCAAATCACTGTAAACGAGTCGAACATAGAGACAGTAGCAAAACACATTCCCGTTTGACACAAAATAAACAGAAATCAGAGTAAAACCAAGAACCAGCATCAGCACATCACTGAAAATAAATCTAAAATCCACCGAACAGCAGACGTGAGGCCCGCCATTAACGCTGCAGTAAACAACCTAATGTACAGCCGCGGCCGCATAGTTCAAGGCCGGAAGCCTTCGGAAACGCAAACTGCATCCTTGGCCCATAAAAATATCAGAACATCTCTATCTGATTGATCGATTTCAACATCCAAAAAGGCTTTTTCAATATCTGCTACCATAGGTACATTGAACTCCCTAAACCTTAATAATATATCAAATAACAAAGGTGTGAGTGGTGGTACCTGTTTTCCCTTCCTTTGATGAAGCATCATACACTATCCTTACTTTTGTGGTCTCTGCATTCTCTCTAATTGAAAGTAACTTGAAGCGAAACGATCAAGGATTTTGCCACATCAGCGATTTTTAGACTTTATCCATGAAATCACCCTTTTTCACATTTTCGTATTTCAACAATAAACAACTTGGTATTTTAATAAAAAGAGACATATTTTAGAGATTTTAATTTTTTTTCATTTAAATATATTCGGGGCCCCCGAATATATTTAACCCTTCAGCAAATTAAATTCTTTGCAAAATATTAAATATATTAAAAATTTTTTGTAGACCTTTATCTGAGATTTTTCTATATTCTCAACGTTCTAAACTTTTCTGAGCTATAAAAAATACGTCATTTATTCAATATGTAATATGTGAACGTGTCCATACCCAAATTCGCACACATCGATAATTTTATCCAACAGGATAGTGCCAAGTTTATTTTTCCAAAGTGTGGACCCTCTCAGTTTTTCGATATCAGGCACTTGAAATAATTCGCATTAGTCATAAGTCAAAAAACTAATATGGTTATTCATAAGTCATTATTCAATTGAATAGTAATTATTCAGTTGGCAAAAAGTCCAGGCCATTTTTTAAACTACTACAGATTTTTCAAACTAATACAAAACAACTGGGGAAATTTCCCCAGCAGACCCAAAACCTTCCCTAGTAGTGATGGGCGAAATCAGAAAAATTCCCCAGTTGTCTGGGCCAACTCGATAACGTTTGAAATATTCTAAATAGTTTTTGTCTCAACAAATCTGAACTGTTTTTATTCTTTCTCCCTTGTGAACCATTACCAATTGCGCTTTCAAACGATTAGGAAATTATTCACAAGGGGTGTTTTTCAGGCGTGTGGGTGACAAAAAATCTTTACAAAAGTGGCATTGAAAATTTGCCGGTGTGAAGGTAAAAACCGACATTACCGTAAAAGCTCTATAAATTCCCCTCGCTCTATTAAGCCCCCCTTTCTTTTAAGCCCCCCTCTAGGACTGACAAAATAAATTATCATGTGTGTAGGCTTAATAGGTGTGTGCGTGGCTAGCTATCACATTCACCTACTCATAAACAAAACTTCAAATGTACAAGCCTAATATTTTGAAATAAGTTACAAAGTTTCAACGATTTACGATTTTGAGTGAACTTGAACAGCAATGAAGAGAAAGCAGAAATGCGGCAATGACAAAAAATTGAGAATAGGAAGAAAGCGTTGAGCGCAGCCGCCTCAGCACCAGGGCAGAATCATTGCTTGGTATGTTTGGCAATTAGAAAGCTGGGAATTCAGCTGCAAAAACGAATCTTACCAAAGAAACTGTTTCAGCTCAACCAACTGACGAATTAGTGCAATTCCCGACCAACAAGCAAAATGAAATGGATGATGATCAACTTAAGTAATTCAGTACTGAAGATGACAATGTTTGGTACAGAAGTAAACAACTGAGCATTGTCTGGCTATCGGAAAGTTGTCTCGAAGTAAAAACTGAAATGAAAGACAAAAAACGTCGGCAGTTGATGAGATGCTCTGTATTAAAGAATATGTGAACCAAGTGACATAGTTTTCTGCCAAGTGAGTCTCCCTATGGCATCTGGAATTCGAGTTGATGGAAAAGGACGATTGAAATGCCTCGTAGATCACTTATGTCAAGGGCACACAAAGAAACTAAAAGATTAAAAACACACTATGAATTGTGGAAAAATACGTCATCTGAGCATCCATGGACAAGAATCTTTGAAAAGTGTCAGAAAAAAACTCTTGATTTTTTCTCAGGTTGGTAGTGGAGGCATACAACGACTGTAGAGCAGGGTCACAAGCTGGCCATCGCGCTCACTTTCCCATGAGCACAGCAATAACTTGTTTAACATTTTTATGTCGAAAGAAAGGGGTGCCGACTTAGAACCATTTGAAAAATCAAGGTTCATCATTATAGGGACCCAGTGACATATGCTGAAATGAGACGTATTGTTGCAGAATTGCAAATGGAGATTGCAGCGACTGATTTGAAGAAATGCCTGTGCTATTCAGTTCAAATCGATGGCAGTGCTAGTAGACAACAAATTGATTCAAAGTTTGTAACAGCAAGATTTATACCAGCAATGAAATAACAGCCCAAACCCTTTTTCTTGGAATTTCAAGCAGCGACAAGGGAGGAGCCGAAGGATTTCTTGATGCATTTCTTACATGTCTTACATGTTGGTGTAGACACTGAAAAACTGGCTGGAGTAACCACTTATGGTGAAAATGCAAATACAGGGAAGAAAGGAGGATTGTGGAAACTTTTAAGGGATCTTGTTGGCAGGGACATTTTTACTGCATGGTGCATATGTCACCGATCAGATTTAGCTTTTGAGGCAGTGCATTTACCTGAATTGTCCATCTGGATGATAAATCGCATTTTGAAGTGCGATTTGCTGAGCGTACTTTGAATATGCTAAATGCAGTACTGCACAACCTTGAGGCTGCTGAAAATATGTTTCAGAAAATGGTATCAGGCACAGTCACTTCTGAAAGAAAAGAGCACCACATGGCACGAGCGCCAAATAGAAAGCTGCTTACAACAATTCTGGCCAGGGGCGTCGCGACCGGGGGGGGGGTTGGGGGGTGTCACATCCCCCCCCCAATAGTATCTCGATAGGAAATTTCAGGTAAAATCCGCCCAGTGAAAGAAACGCTTTAGGTATTTCAGCGACCTTCATCTATTAACATCAATAAAGCATCAAGCAAAGATAGTTGCTCCTCTGGCTAAATATGATATTTCTTGATATGAAGGAAGATAAACAAACTAATGACTTTGATTAAAACTAATGACACAAAAACTAAAAATTTGAAAATTTTTTGTTGGCACAAAATCTAAAAATCCAGGCACTCTTTAGGTTGTGTCCATTTCCCCTAAAAAGGAAAAATCTTTATCTACTGTTCTAAGGAGAAAGGTTGTTTTTATCTACTGTTCAATTTATTTGCAATGATAAAAGAATTTAGGATTAGGA
Organism: Rhopilema esculentum; assembly: GCF_013076305.1. The sequence continues at coordinate 3,453,487 of NW_027018682.1, read as the reverse complement.
AGATTGCTTGAGTAACATTTGCTTTAAAGAGTGCATTTTCCAGGGAACGGGAAACATCAAAATTCGAAAATTTTCTGGTCCTTCGGTGGCGACTATGGTGGCGAGAATTGTCCTTCTAGGTGCTGCTAGATCAGTATTTGGTCCAGATTAATAAATTTGGGTGACTTTTGCCAATTTCCAAAGGTCAGGGAAAACACCATTTTCGAGTGATGAGTTATAAATCAGCATAAGAGGGTGAGTGATATCTGCAAAATGGCCAGGAATCAAATTTATGTGGACTTCAAATCTACCAAAAGCGTTCACAAAGAGGAAGCCAAAAGTGCACCGTAATAAAGTTCTACAGTGATGACGTCACATAAATTTTTTTTAGAATTTTTTAATTTGGATCCCATAACCTGAAAGAGCATCATGAAATACCTCTAAATTTGCAAAATCAGGCAAGTGTCTTACGAAATGACAGAGATATGACCACATTTTTATTGGTTCTTTCCCCATCAAACCTCTGTATTTTGGTCTCTGTTCATAACTTTATGAACAGAGCCAAAATAACAGTGATTCGTTAGCAAACTTCAAATCTTTCATTAGCCTTATCTCAACCGATTTTAGACATATTTGGCCAATTTTGCGTATTTCAAAGTATTTTATGGTGATCTTTTACGCTATGTGGTTAAAATTCAAAAATTCTATAAAAAGGTTTTGATGACGTCACACTTCAAACTCTATAGAGTTGAATGCTTATAAAGATCGTTATTCGTAGACCTCAAATCATCAAATTGTATTACCAAAAGTTCCTTAAAATAGTTCCTTAATTTGTTTTGATAACAACAAGACTTAACACTTAATATAGAGGGGGGCGAGACAGCATATGCGGAAGCTGTCTCGCCCTTGAATAGCAATGATGAAGCACTTGACACATGAATAGCAAACAATCTATGCGAGTATTGGCTGCAAATGAATGGAACCGGCTTTTTAGTTCTTGATGCTTGCAGTTATAAAAAATTTTCAAAATTTCCCTAGGGATTTCGTTTTTAGAAGTATAATTTCTTTAAATATTTTGGCATGTAGGTTCCTTATAAAACAAAAAGCGTGTAACAACATATCTTCCTTGCAGGGCCGTCGCGAGGCAATCCTTATTGAAGGTGTGGACTGCGAATTTACCTGATTAAAAAATAATTGCCTGAAATTCTTTAGTTCCTGACACAAACCTTTGCAATACATGTTGCCATCTAACTCTGTGACATATAATTCGCAACTTCCATTTATATGATAAAAAGGGCTTTCCTAACAGCTTTGTCTAATCTGTATATCGGGATGGGCAAAGGATGAAGATACCACCCGGGGTGCCCTGCCTTAGACACTGCTGCCATGTTTGGGGGTGATGTTGGTGAAACCCTTCTAGATAAAATTCGAAAGTTACAAAACCTTGCAGCCAGAACAGTTACAGGATGTCGATACGACCCATCAGCCTAATTGGTGCTCTTGGATGGCCCATGGTCAGGGATTTACTCCATCTTGAAACCCTAAAGATGGTTTCAAATCATGGTATGGTGTTCATGCATATTAATATTCATCATTATCCCTATGAAAAGATTATATAAACTACACAGAATTCCGATAATCTACACATACCGTAAAAGCTCTGTTATGCCCCCGGGGGCCTTATTCATTTTTTTTCAGTCCTAGAAGGGGGACTTAAAAGAGAGGGGGGCTTAATAGAGAGGGCGGCTTAGTAGAGCTTTTACGGTACCGCTGAACCCCTCTAGCAATAAACTCTCTGGGTACTCCCATTTCGTTGACTCTAATACTTTGCTGATTTTAAAGATGGAAGTATGAGCCTTTAGGCTTTAGGAAGGACATGTCTAAAAACAAAAAAGGAGCGAATCTCTTTTATGTCGCTCTATTGGCCTCCAAATCCTGCCGTTTTTATAAACATATTGCACCTGGTGTTTTATAAATAATTGCATTAGGATTTTTACAAATGTGAGTTTACTGAGGAAGCAAGGTAAGTTATAAATGCAGACAGTCACATCTTACTAACTAGAGTTTGAAAATGAACCACCCATTCTTGATGATAAAAATACGATGTAACCGTAAATCCTCACATGTTTTATTTATTGTCAAGGATATTGTTTTGGTAAATCAAGTTTCTATTTGAAAAACGTTCTGAAAAAGCCAAATTAAGCCAAATTCTAGCTTTAACCAATTCATTTTTTCAAAGCCAAACATGTTCTGGAAAAGCCAAATTTCAGAAATTTGGCTTAGAAAAAGCCAAGTTGGCAGCCCTGAAGGGTCATGAAAGTGCCATACAGTCCCTGAAACTGAAAGCTGTCTCAGTAGACACCAGACAGTAGATTGTTTGAGCTATCTTGTTAAAAAGTGATATATGGTTTTGAAGGTGCCTCGCTGTTGAAGGGCAGTAGCCGTTGATGCATTCCAATTGTTGTTATTTTGCTGGAGTTTTGGTATTTATTGAAATCTAACCAAATGTATTGCGCTGATGTGTGTTTGGGTCTTAGAGATTGGCTTACTGGTTTCAATATTCCCCAATTACCCGATTCCCCGATTCCCCAATTACCCGATTCCCCGATTTCAGATTAGTAGTAATTTTCATTCACTGAATTCAGCAATTAAATGGCTAGTGTTTCAAACCTCTAGCACCTATGTGTTAATCACTGGGGTGTGTGGGCTTGTCTGGTGCTAAATTTAGCAACAATTGCACACATGTTATAAATGCGTTCCCAACGAAAAGCAGGTCACTTTGGAGGACTGTCGGCAGAAATACCAGTAACAAAATGGCACGAATGGTGCCCAATTTCGATGAGTTCGACTCTCTTACTTTATTTGGGATATGCCGACAGTTCACAGAGAACATCCCCGACACAATTGCCTGGTGTCGGCGGAATGGGCTGCTTGCGCGAAGGCTGTTGTGCGAGAACTGTCATGTGGAATGTGTCGAGGGTGCCCTCAATAGATGCCTAGATGGAGTGACATGGAGGTGCCCACAATGTCGGAGAAGGTTTAACGTGCGGAAGGGGAGTTTTTTTGAAGGCTCGAAGCTCCAGTTATGGCAAGTAATAGGTCTTACATATTTCTGGAGCCTAGACTGTGGACGAGATCGGGGCCTGTCGCAAAAGCAGATCCTAAAAGAACTGGAAATTAAAAGCGAGCACACAGTGGTGGACTGGAAGCAATTCTGCCGCGATGTCTGTGTGGAGCACTTCCTAAACAACCCACAGCAAATTGGAGGACCTGGCCGAATCGTTGAGATCGACGAGAGCCTGTTCTCCAAAAGAAAGTATAATCGCGGCAGAATTCTTCCACAAAATTGGATCTTTGGAGGCTATGACCCGGTCGACAAAAAAGGGTTCCTGGTTCCAGTTCCGCGAAGGGATGCCGTGACCCTATTACCCATCCTTCAAACGTGGGTAGTGCCTGGCTCAATTGTCTGTTCGGACATGTGGCAGGCATATAATCAAGTAGGGAACATCGGCTATCAACATCGGACTGTGAACCACACCTACAATTTTGTCGACCCGGTCACCAGGACCACTACAAATCATGTAGAAGCGATGTGGCAGCGGGCGAAGAATAAATTCAAGTCCCAGCATGGGTCAACAAATCGGGAGCTCATACCAGACTACTTGGCGGAGTTCATGTGGTTGCAGAGATTCAAGGAAAGTCCATTTTACCATCTTTGGCATCAAATCGCAACAGAACTGTACGTTGTTTAAGTATTTTCTTTCCGATGTCTCTTTGAATCTCTGTAGTATATGAATTCCACCAAGTAGTCTGTAATTAGCTCTAGTTTGTTGACCCATTTTTTGACTTGCATTTGTTATTCGCCTTTGCCTGTTGGGGAGACGAGTGAATATTTTTTCGTAACGTCATAAATTATCTGAAAATGCAAAAGTGCAAAGGCGCGTCTCCCCAGCAACAGCCCATCGCCCCCTTTGTAGTCGCTAAAATACACATATAATCCCACCACATATCAAATCAAAGGACCCTGTACATTTAACCCGACTCTCCTTGCTTGTTACCAGTTTCCTTACTTTACACGATAGGATATTTGTTTGATATTATATCAGAAAATTACAGTCTGTTTCCAGCTCCGCAAATTTTGAAAAGAATTCACTTGTCTTGAAAAAAATGTTTTTCATGTATTATATTTGCGTTGAGTTTAAATTGCTGATTTTTGTATTTTGTTAAATTTGCTAACGCTGTAAGTTAGACTTGCTGATTATATATTTAACTGTTTTGTTAGATTTTTATGTTTTATATATATACTTTTTTGCTACTGTACAATTTCAACATCGTTAATAATAATAAAAATTTTTAATAATAAAAATGTTTTCCATGTATTATATTTGCGTTGAGTTTAAATTGCTGACTTTTGTATTTTGTTAAATTTGCTAACGCTGTAAGTTAGACTTGCTGATTATATACAATGTTCATAACTAAATGGATCAATTTTGGTCAATAACATCTGTTAACGTTAAGAAACTTAGGCACTTGGTGCACTCAAATTAATGACGTCACTTTCAATTAACTATGACGCGTTTGCGTTTCCGAAGGCTTCCGGCCTTGAACTATGCGGCCGCGGCTGTACATTAGGTTGTTTACTGCAGCGTTAATGGCGGGCCTCACGTCTGCTGTTCGGTGGATTTTAGATTTATTTTCAGTGATGTGCTGATGCTGGTTCTTGGTTTTACTCTGATTTCTGTTTATTTTGTGTCAAACGGGAATGTGTTTTGCTACTGTCTCTATGTTCGACTCGTTTACAGTGATTTGGGGGTAAACAATGATGGCCGACAGTTGATCGATGGTACGAGTGAAACGTAATTTTGTTATAACTTTGCGAAACATCAACCTATGAACCTATAGATGGTCTCATATTAATGGAAACATTGAATGCTATCGTTTGGTATATAGTTAACCTATATAGGACCTATAGATCCTGAGAGGTACGTTACTGCATCAGCAGGCAAGTGACTTTATGACTAGCTACCTTTTACTTATTTGAACAAATTAGAGCCGTAAATTGCCTGAAAAAGCCACGTAGCAGCGATAATTACATAGAATATAAGTAGCTTTTATATGTTAAAGTTAATTTTAGTTGTTTCTCTGATAGGATATAACCCCCAAAAACATCTTGGGAGCTTCTAAGCAACCCCAGTGTAGTACTGAGTTTCTTGTAGATAGAAACTATGTTTAATTTGTGTAGCTGCTCTTTCCTAACAAGTCTAGCCGTGATTTCAAACCTCTAACTTTTTGTGCCCCTCTACATTGTTTATACATTTTACATTGAAATGATCTGATATGAAACATGCTTACATTCAAGTGAATCACCGCTTGTACTATGTTTGTGACTTGTGTGACTTAGGACTAATTGAAGAGTGGTATCATATTCCTCTGAAAAAATAAGCCTTAAAGAATATGCCTGGTTGTACTTTTGAATCAAAATTTTAATATTACCTCTGACAAAGCATTTCTTTATTTTGCAGAATAAAGTGCAATGGAATGGCTTGACAGCTATTGAGGGATACAATCATATATAGTTTACTGAGCTAGAACTTCATTAGTAACAGATATTACAATGAATAGTAATTAAAAGATTGTGACTTTGTTTCAAATGAATTTTAAGATTGTGATTTAAAAATTTGAGTTTTTTGAATTTGTTATGTATACAGCTCTTTGAGAGATATTGAGAGATAAATCCTTCATATTTGAGAGATAAATCCATCAGCCCTGAGACAAAAGCTATGAGTGACAACACTTTTATGAACTGAAGGCTAATACGGCTCATAAAAAAGGCCTACTACAGCAAAACATTTGATTACATTGGTAATTTTGTTCCAGAAATAATCATAGATAACTGCATAAAGCTCACAAAATAAATTTATTTACTGCTAAATGTTCTAAACATATACACAATTTTTGTAGCAAACATTTGAATTTGTAAAATATGTTTGAAGAACCTCCTGAAACAATCTAAATTACTGTTTTCACTCCAAAATAAATGTTATGAATATTAAATTTTGTTTTGCTTTAGTAAAATTCAGCTGCTAGCAACAACTTCCATTGCTTAGTCACATCATAACATCTCAGTAATTGGTTCCTTTCCAAAACTTGAAAATGGAAAACCTTTATAGTTTTATAAACAGATGTTTATTTCATTTCAAAACAAGTGGTGAAGGCACATGTCTTTGTCAATCCACCAAGTCAAAGATGCACACAAGTTGCTCTGTATTCAGTACCTAGAAAATAAAATATAAAAGTATTTTTCGTGTATCTATTAGCCTGCGCCTTTATAGATCTGATACATTCTTCTATGAGGCAGTCCCACATTTCAATTTTTTCATGGGGAAACACAAAGATTAGGCCTAGTGCCATGTAAAAAATTATTACTTAATTCATAAACATTAACTAAAGCAATCTATCTGGGTAACTAAGGCCCCGTTTACACTGCCACAGGTGACTTGTTGATCCGTATCAAAAGTGATACGGATTGGCCTCCCGTTTACACCACTCCAAGCTATCCGTAGCAAAACTGATACGGCTAACCGTATCACTTTTGATCCTTTTAGCAAAATGATTTGAAATGGTCCAGACTCGTGAAAACCCAGTTTAAAGGGGGCATAACTGTACCTACGAAATACAACGATCTTGGCCTACTAAAATAAAAATAGTAGTGTACTCACGGTGAAAAAGTGGAGCGTAGCTTCCTTTTTATTTGCAATCCTTGATTCTCATGGTCCTTGTTGTCATTTATTCCCTTTTCATCGTCAGTTCCCTATTTCGCATTTCTTACAGCCAAAATAAATGCAGCGAATACCTTATTCTCCAGCGCCCTAGCCATTCATTTTCCCGCTGAATTGGTCACAAGCGCATGGCGCCGATTGAAATTCGCCGGCCGCACTTTCTAAGGTTTGAGAACAATAGGATGCGCGATCCAGTTTTTTTTAGATCAGTGATTTCATCATTTCGATTTATCTCTGAGCTATCTCTGAATTTTTTAAACAATTTGAATAAATGGAGAATACAAAAGCGCCCCAAAATAAGCAAGCTCGTGGGAAAATGGAAGCCAACCCTAAAAGTGTTTGAAATCCTCCATTTTCTTCGCTGAGTTTATTATTGTCACTTCTTGCTTCCCACAACAACAACACAGACGCATGCGCCAAGGGCACATTTTCTGGACCAGTTCTGCGCGTTCACATGGGAACGGAACGGAACGATTGCGTACCCGTTGAAGCGTTCGCGTGTGAACACAACCCCTGAGCGTTACGCTTTTCGGAACGGAGAAGAACGGAACGGAACGATTGCGTTCCCGTGTGAACGAACTTAGTAATCAGTAAAAAAATGTGTTCTCAGTGCAATTAAAGAGCATACAATATATAATGAGTGTGTTATCTTTGCCTCTCTCACTCTTTGCGATATAACGCCTCTTGCACACCGAAAGGGAAGAGGCAGGGGGCAAATTGCCTCATAAAGTAATGAATATCCACTTTAAGAATAGAATTAATTAAACGTAGCGATAGTTACGTATGCCTAAAAAAGTAAAAGGCTTTAAACGATTGCAAAAAAATGGCTGCAGGAAATAATTTGAAATGTACTGTCTTTGGTTACAAAAAATTTCTGGGCCTCTACAGTCTACTTTCAGTTTTACCGCAGTGCCTCCAAAATCTCTTGATGGCCCTGAGTATAGGGTGCATAACGTTCCATTGTTCACAGTCAATTGTTTCCCATTCCTTTGAGTTTTCATGACATACTTTCCAGATTGATAGTCGATATGAAAACGATCCATACCTTTGAAATGCTTCGATTATGGCAGGTTAGTCTTAAAATGCAGAGCAAAGAGAGTCGACATGCACAAAAAAGGCTTAAATTTATAAAACATTTTTGATGGTCACCCACTGTCCAAAAAAATTAGGAGGGGTTGAGCTGTGGGTTACTCCGTACACCCTTATTCATTGGATTGGGAGCTTTCTTTCTGATATAGGTCCAAAAACCATTAGAGTTGACGCTTCCTCTCCCCACTCGATGAATGCTGGCGTTCCACACGGTTTCATCATATCTGCTGTTTGATATCTTCCATCGCTAGAAGTATATTTTTTTGCTAATGACATCTGAGCTCTTCATTTTAATTTAACTGCCACCCATCTTCTCCTTCAAAAAACTATTTTAGCCTAGCTCCTGGCCGATGGACTGGCAATAACTGAGAAGTGAGGAAAAGATATTCTCGTTTAGTTTAATCAACCTAAATCAAGCAGACCAATTATAAAATCCAATTCACAAAGTCTGTTTAGATCATAGAGATAAGAATATTCCTATCTCTATGGTTTAGACCTGTCTCGTCGGCGCTGTGTCGCTGATCTCTCAATTTTTATAGATTGTACCACGGACATTGCTCTCAAGGAATCAGAGATGTGATCCTAGGTCCCCTGAGACATGTTTGTAATACCAGATACTCTAGTATTAACGTGCCGTACTCACTCATTTTACAAAATTCACGAACGTTATGTCCCACAACACACCATCACTCCCCAGATTTTGTAAAATATGGAGCACTCTACCCTTTTCCTGCTTCTCAGAATTTTTGGAGGGCTTGACAGGTCGGTCTCAGTCACTAAAAAAAGCTGCCTTAAACAAATATTTTTTTGAGTAAAAATATGGAACATCGCAAAGCCACGAGAACAAACAACAATGAACACAGGTGAATTAAAGGTAGCCAATTTTTCACCCCGGCAAACACTCAGGATTTCATTAAAGCGAAAGTCTGAAATTTTAGGCCTTATTTTAATAATTAATCAAACGATAGAGATTGTAAAAAAGCTCCTAAAATCTGTGACATCAGGGTATGACCCTTAGGTAAAAATTACCTAATTATTTTAAACTTTGATAAGCCATGTCAATTGGGACGCACACTTTTGTCAAAAAATAGGAAAATAAATTATATACAGTTCTTTAGTCCTCTATTGGCAACCCAACTCATCGTTACTTGTTTTTTGAATGAAAAAGTGAAGCAGAATTGAAATTTGGCGGGAAATGCGATCTCTTATTGAAGACAAACAGAATTCAGAATGAGGCTAAGAAAACAATTAACAGGTCTTCAAAATCTTCCTTCCATGCAGCCATGCAGATCCAGACAAGACAACAATAGGTATGAGGTGGTTCGACTCCAATGCTGCACCGAAAAAGGAAGGGGGTCAATGAGGTTCACTATTGTATCTCAGTTATGAAGCACAGATCTGAAAGGTTTATTAACGAGTGAATTTCGAGTAAGGAAAATGCTTGGATAAAGAATGTTCAGGCGATGGCTTGCTTTTTCTTGGTTTGGTACAACTAGACTGGTTTAAAATTGTCCTCTTTTTAACAAGCATTTAACATAATGGAATGTTCTTCGGATTATTTCAATTGTATGGCAGATTCATACGTTGGGAAGCCTGGCTTAAATTGGGGTTTTAAAGATTACCACGCAGAATCATACATGTTTGCAAAGACAGAAGAAAGCAAGATAAAAGAGAATGTACTAGCATCTGAAAGAGTCTTGTATGCAATTGAAAAGGTACTTTCTATCATTCCGCTAATTAATATTTGAATTACAAAACCAGATTAGCAGATAGTACGATATCCTAATTAAGGGGAAGCGTTCTATCGGACCAGGAGTGTCATCCTAATAAACAGAGCTGATTTTTAAAACAATTAACAAGGAGGCCCCAGGGGCAATTTCAGAAGAAAGGGTGAATAACCAATGATTAAGAAAGCTAACCAATGAATAAGAAAGCATGATGGGCCAAGCTCCAAAAGCTCTACTATGAGCAATATCGATTCATTGACAACTTACCATTTCATTTTACATTTACTTTCTTCTAGGCCTGTTTGGATAATAGCAGTGACAGAAAAAAGTTAGAAAAGAGAGCTAGAGAAATTGTGGATGAAATTGCACATACATTCAGTCTCAAGACGATTAGATTTATGTCTTTCATGTTGAGTAAAATTGTCAATAAGCTGTTTCGAAATGTCTATGTCAACAGAAGTGGTATAGAAAAGGTATGGCTGACATTCTAATTCTTCTTTTTTGCTCTGTAAACTCTTTGGAAGTTTAATTTGCAGATTTAATATAGTATGTTTTTTCATACTTTGTAATCCTGAACACTGCTGCTGTTACTGAATTAGGCAGGAATATAAGAACCTTGTTCTCTTCTCCCCACTGTATGCTTTCTTTCCCTGCATCCTGCCACTCTGAAAATCCCTTCTTCCATCAAACGTCTTAACCTGCCTACTCGCCTCCCTAACATGTTTGCCTGTTCCATCACTGTTGCCTTAGGCCATCCATCAAACTCTACCCCTTTTCTTACTGTACCTTCACTCTAATATTCCTTCCCTGGTATTCTAGCCCTCTTGTTTCATCTGCCCTTCCATTGTACATGTTCCTTTACCCTTCATTTTTATAAACTAGCTGTCTCTCACTAGCTGTCTGTTGCTTTATTTCCACCCACTGTTTATCATCTTGCCCTTAATCTTCACATCTTTTGTCCCCTAGCTGTCCCTTCACTCTTTGTTCCCCCACTATACCCTCAGTCTGTATACCCTGACCCGCTGTTCTCTCACTCTCTGTTTTCTTCCTGTTTGTGCCCTCGCTCTTTGTCCCATAGCTCCATGTTCTCTCACTCTCTGTTTTCTTTCTGTTTGTCCCCTCGCTCTTTGTCCCATAGCTCCATGTTCCCTTGCTCTCTGTCCCATCATTACATGTCCCCTCCTACTTTGTTCCCTCATCAGTGCCTAAATGCCTGGCCTTAGACAAATCTTATAAATACAATGCTCCTACTTTGGTTTTGAAAACTTCATAGATGTTACAATTTGATTATCATCATCTTATCATTCTTCTTTTCAGCTTTCACATGCTGCAAAATTTGCTCCCTTGGTTTTTGTTCCATCACATAACAGCTACTTTGATTTTCTTCTCACATCACTAGTATGTTTTGCAGTCAACTTGCCTCTACCTGCCATTGCAAGTGGACAAGGTAAATGTAATTTTTGTTTGAGCCTTGCCTAATGGTTTGTATTTTACCATTAGGAACAGTTCTTGGCTGTAAATTACATAGGTACTGAATGCAGAAGCCAGTTTTTTTAATTTATGCTTTGATATCAAGCAAGCTTTGTTGCCTCAAGTGTCAAGTTTATTCTTTTGTATGTATTTGTTGATGATATGTGAAAATGTTTTGTTATGAGTTTTTGAATTTCTCCTTGCAGATTTTCTTCATATAGCTGTTGTCAACAGATTGCTGCGAGGAAGTGGTGCATTTTTCTTACGTCGCTCCTTTGCTACAGATCATTTCTACAAAAGCATTTTTACTGAATATGTACAGCAGCTTGTCAAAGATGGCAGAATGCCAATTGAATTTTTCTTGGAGGGGACAAGGAGCCGGTCAGGAAAATCCCTGCATGCAAAGAAAGGTAAAACATTTGATTCTTTAATTATACAACATGAATCATATGAAGGGACAAGAATCAAAGAAATTCATGTCATAAATTTAATTATATGAAACAATAGATAAAATGCCATCAAGGTTCTTTAAACACTAGTATGACAGGGGTATGGTTGGGTTATATTTTTGGGGGGCCTAAGATAAAATTTCCTTAAAAATCCCAAAAATGACAATTTTGATGCTTTAGTGTAGTAGGACTGTATATCACGTCACATTATTCTAACCTCACTTTCACTTATATAACTTAGTCGGTTTGTATTCTCGCTACGAGTTGCACAATGTTTCTGTCTTGCTCTTTGCTCTGATGACTACTCAAAGTAATGGGTACAACTAGACCTATTATATTAGATTGGTGGAGGGGGACTAAAGCCTTCTTCATCCAGCCAGTCTGCCTCTTTTTGTTCGGCTCTCTCTAAATTTCTTTATCACATTTCTCAGAGAATATGTTTTCAGCATAAACTAGAAATGGTTGTATGTTTTATAAAACAGTAATAGCTGTGGGGATGAAGTTTAACCTTTAAAGCCATGAAAAAAATTGCTTTTGCTTTTCCAGGTATGATGTCAATGATCACAGAAATGTTCTTTCTTGGATATGTTCCTGATATTCTTTTCTGCCCAATAAGTATCAGTTATGAATGCATCACTGAAGAAAGTCTTTATCTCTTTGAATTACTTGGAATCCCAAAACCAAAGGAGTCACTTAGTGTAAGACAGAATTCTTAATCCTTGTATTAATTTGATAACAAAATACCATATTAAGTGTCCAAGTCAATTAGCATCTATTTAGAAATATCCCTCAGAAATTCAAACATTTTCAAAGCTCTAGCTGGGGTACAGTTCCCTCAGGGCTCTCTACTAGGCTCTTTTCTTGTAATTCTATCCATATCTTCTTTAAGAGAAATAACTGTTAAGTTAACACGAGACTATAGTCTCAATTTTTGAGGGCGATGAGTTCTGAGGCAAATGAGCAGAATCGTTAGGCAGTTTAATTTGCAACAGGAACTACATTAGACAACGGTAACACCGAAGGGATTATTGTAATCATCTGCCATTAAATTTAGACATTGAAGATTGAAAAGACTCTCTGATAACATCTTTATAAGATTGAAGGTAGTTACCATTATCTCAATCTTTTCGTACTTTATGCTGGTGCATTTTATGCCTTTTTCACAACTTTTCTCTCTTCATTGTTTTAGGGTCTAGTAAAGGCAAGAAAAGTCCTGTCCGTAGATTATGGCACAGCTTACTTACACTTTGGTGATGTTTTCTCGTTAAAGGAGTTTTGCAGTGGATCTATTAATAGAGCAGAGTATGCCTTATTCCCAAGGTATGAGCAACATTATCGCTCTTCAGTGATCGAAATAAGTTTGAATACCTTATGATTCGCTCGAAATCTTTTATCATTATTTTTACGGCTCAATTTTTAACAAATATATTGTTTTTCGTATTTAGGCATCATGCAGACTTGCATCCATTGGTTAACAGAAAACAAGAAAAGCAATTTGTTGGCACTTTTTCTGAATTCTTAGTCAACCAGCAGCAGCTCAATATGGCGATTTTTCCAAGAGCTATAGTTGCCGCTGGTGTGCTGCAAAGCATAGACAACTTAGGTCTGTTGTGCTTTTTCTAAAAGGGATAGGGAAATGGAGGGAAGTTCTTCTTCTCATAAAAGTGGTTCCGTGTATACGTTTCTACATTTTGACAAAACATTTTGTCAAATTTTCTATATAATGATCTTCATATTCAGTTTCTGTGCTCCGTTATCGACGAAAATTTCGTAGCATAATTTCGTAGTATTTGTTCGGGCATAGTCAATAGAAAAACCTGTTGACTATGGTTCGGGAGACGAAACCAATCAACGTTACGAGGTCATAACACATGCGCATTAAAAACACTATTCGCACAGCTGTTCTGTCTTGGACCACACAACTCTTGAACTTCCCGCCAGGGCTTCAAGTGATAATGTGACTCTGAAACGGGGGCTAGTGCATGTCTAGAAGACAGGCATGATTCATCTCCCGAACAAGTATTAAAAGGCTTGAAGGAGACGATCAAATTTTTTACTGTTTTCTTCCCGGAAACCAAGCTTAACACTTCTTCTTATAATATTCAAGAACAATGACGTTTTGTGATTATGAAAATACTGGTGCCAGTGGCCTTCTATGTTTTCTTTGCTAAGGCTAATTTGATATAGAACCTACTTCTAGCCTTGTTGTAACCCCTATTGATATGAATAGCTGCACCTGTGTCATTTTTGTGTTCCGACAATGGCTATTTCTTAGCTAACTTCAGAAATCGCTTTCAAACACAGGAAAAAATCGAATAACCTACAATGCCTGCCAAAAGTCTTGGAACACTGACATCAATTTCCAAGGTCAAAACCAATCATCCCCCTCTCCCCCACGGAACAATGTTGGTTTACTATCAAACGGGTTAGGATTTTAGGAAGCACTTTCTTTTGCGCTTCTTTTATGATATTTCTCTAAATCATCAACATTGTTTGAGGAGGAATGGGGCGGAAGTAGCAATTTTTTTTCATGAAAGGAATGAAAGATATCAAATGCAGCGTAAATTGGTGGGTGTTCCAAGTACTTTTGGCAGGCGTTGTAGCCCATATTTTTTATGCAATTGTTTCAAAGATAAAATAAAATCTTCTTGTTTGCAGATGATTTGCAGATACTTGTTACTTCTGTCGGTGGTTTGCTGAAGCATTTCAAAAAGCACGTGCATGGAATAAACAGTAAGCATTTTTCATTCAAGTTTTTGCAATTAGTTTGAAATCTTTTATTTCAAGTTGCTGTCGTCAAATTAGTTTGCAATAATGAAAAGAGAAAAAAAATTCTTCAATTATTTTGAAATAATCTAAAATGAGTCTAAAATGAAAAAGGCCAAAGAGTCTAAAATGAAACCTTTGCATCAGCTTGGCAAAAATACCTCTAATGGTATTCATGAAAATCTCTATTAATCCCTTACGCAGAATTTACCGGATTCCTTTTGCATTCGGATCACTTTTCATACCAGAAAGGAGTCATGTTCAAAGGATATTCCTTGTGTCACAGAAGATTCCTTGTGTCACAGAAGATTCCTTCTGTCACAGAATATTCCTTGTGTCACAGAATAGTCCTGTTGTCACAGAATATTCCTTGTGTCACAGAATATTCCTTGTGTCACAGAATATTCCTTGTGTCACAGAATATTCCTTGTGTCACACAATATTCCATGTGTCACAGAATATTCCTTGTGTCACAGAATATTCCTTGTGTCACAGGATAGTCCTGTTGTCACAGAATATTCCTTGTGTCACAGAATATTCCTTGTGTCACAGAATATTCCTTGTGTCACAGAATATTCCTTGTGTCACACAATATTCCATGTGTCACAGAATATTCCTTGTGTCACAGAATATTCCTTGTGTCACAGGATAGTCCTGTTGTCACAGAATATTCCTTGTGTCACAGAATATTCCTTGTGTCACAGAATATTCCTTGTGTCACAGAATATTCCTTGTGTCACAGGTTAAACTGTCTGAAGAAGAGTTGATTGTCAAAAATTGTCACCAGCCTCTTGCAAAAATCCAGAAATCCATATTTTGTTGTTCTTAGTTTTAAGATGTGACGCAGTCTTGATCTTTCGCAAGCATTCAAACATTGCTTCTATAAAGCATATAAAAAAATTGTGGGTATCGATTACAAATATAGTTATGAAAATGACATAATTTTGATTTTCTGATTTATTGTTGAATATTTTAAGTATCCTGCTTGGATATAATGTGAAATCTTTTTCAGATCGACGAACTCAAGTTCTAATAGAGGAAGCTGTGCATTTTTGTTCGCCTGTTCTTAAACTGGACGATGCCAAAAGAAAAGTTGCAGTGCTTCCGTATGATGTTTCATTTACAGAACTGAAAAGAACAGCGTTAGGCCAGGCACTTGAAACCACAGACAAGCTTAGAAATACAATGAGCAATGTTTATTTGAGTTTACAGCGTAACAAGCTGATGCATATATTGCTTGTTCCTTCGTGTATAGTAACAGCCGGAAGATTAGGCACTGAAGAGAAGATAGAGTTCAGTGAGTATTCAAACATCCATCTTAAAGTACATTCATTTTCCCAATTTTTCATGTTTTTGTTGAGTTATGTTATACAGAGTAAATTTTTACATCGAAAACATACAGTTTTGATCGTATCGTCATCTTCATCATCCTCAACTTTTTTTCTTATCTTGTTTAGGTTTCACCGCAGGTGATTAATCTCTTTTCTCCATTCTGTCAAGGATGCTCTCTTCATTTATTGCCATATTCTCTTTGATAGCTTCCATTTGTCGTCTTTTTGGTCCTCTCATCTTTCTATTATCTGCTGTTTATAATTTCAGTGCCTCCTTCCCACCAAAGTCACCCTCTCTTCTTATAATGCCCCTATCATGTTAATCTTAACCTTTGCATTAACAAGCTCTTTTGATAGACTTGTTGTGCTTGTAATTGCAGCAAATGATATGTGATAATAACCCTAATTTGATCTTTGTCTTCATCAAATCTATCTTTTCATGATGATTATTGATTTTCTTAAAACTTCATTGCAAAAAAATTAGTGACTCAGAATTTGCTGCTTGTAGTTATCGAAATCAAATTTGGTTATCGTCTTTATTGATGTACGTCTTCGCTATTGAAAATGCAGCAAACATGACCTTTCTGTTTTTGCTATTCTTGGTTTTATTATTCATCCACAAGTTGCATTCCAGGTAAACTTCTCAAGAATTATTCATTGCTACAAAAGATACTCCGTCCTGAATTTGTGCGTGATCCAACTACAAATGACAAAAATGTGAGTGCTTTTGAACTTTTGAACTGATAGACTTCAGTGCTTGTAAAATTTGTTCTGTTATGTTTAATTTTTATTCCTTGGAGATAATTTGAAGATTTGGAAAGCAGATAGTCTAGAAAAATATTGAAACACTTCTGTTGGCTAAAATCTTAGGCATATTTCTCAAGGAACTAAATGTATGTCTGTTTATAAAAAGGCTTATCTTATATCGTAAAAATATCCAGAACAAGTTAGAAAAGAGAGACACTAGATCATAAGTCATAAATCATAAATAAAAGAAACAGTACGTCTTTATTTTATAGTTATCAGGTGTTAATTATATTATCACGAGATTCATGTTAGATTGAATTCATATTTTTAACACTTGATATAACATATTAATCACTCAGTCTATTATTTCTAAGCTTTATCTTCTGGTTCTCCTGCTTGAATTGTTTAATATTACAGAAGTAGCTGTAATACAGATCTTGTTGAAGTATTGAAGTAACTTTGGGGCTACAGATTTGATCTACTGTATAGCTACTTCCATTTTTCAGTTACTCGAAAATCGAAATTTGCGCCTGCCTCTACAAGATATTTATCAAGATTTTTTAAAAATTCAAATCACTCTTTATCGATGTATGTTGAGGGGAAGTTTTATATAGTTCTATGGTTTTCTTAAAGATGGCTGATCTTGATAAAATGAACGGAAACTGTTTCTTGAAAATGTTTTTCCATTTTTTCCTTTGCAGGAGGTTCAGTACAGTCTAGATATTCTTAAACGAGTTTCTTGCGTAGAGACGGTTATAGGAAAAGAAATGGTGTATGTAACGAGTTGCTCAAGTAACAAGGTTCTATTGACATTTTTGGGTGGATTGGTGCAGCCTTTTATTGAAACTTACTGGGTAAGAACTCCACCTTTATATCCGAAGAAAGCTTAATAACAATAAAGGTTGCTAAGAAAATGCTGCAGCTAACACTCGAGTTCAAATGGTAAACGCTGTTTACAAGCTTCTGTTGAGGTAATCAATGTGGCTAAGTTCTGATTATGCGAGAAACTGTGGTTTATTCTAGCGAACAGTATCTGAGTCCGTTCAATAGGGTAACCAAGCGATGACGTCATACGAGATTTAAAATTTGGAATGTGGATAATGTATATTGTGTTTGACAGAAAAATAGTCTTCTGAAAGAACTCTTAGATATTAACAGCAACGTAGCATAAACAAAAAGGCGATTAGTTCTTGCAACTTCCAAATCTAGTAGTATCCTTAAGCGTTGTCGCAGATTGATAATGACGTAATCAATAGATCAATATAATTTTTTATTATACATTGCAATGTAATCTAAAAGGACTATATGAAATACCAATTAATGTGCAGAATCAGTTAAATTTGTTGTACGTTGGTTGTGATGTGGCTACATGAGCAGAGGTCCTTTCAACATCAATCACAGTAATTTGGTTAGAACATATAAACTTAAAAACCATCCCAAAAAACAGTTCTATTTTCAATGCTACTTATGCAAAGAGACAGCATTATCACAAATCACTGATTTTTCGAGCCACGACGCAGGTGCAGAGTAAGATTTTTCTTTTGCCACAAAGCAAAAGCTAGTTTTGATAAAGAATTATGGATATTTGAGTTTCCTAATCCTTTTCTGTTGTGTAGTAACTTTCTAAGTTCCAGGTTCCTTATTTATAAAGCTTGTCGTCGATTTCTTTAGCTTGCTGGACAATACATGCTCACAGCTGCAAAGTACCCTTGTGAAATATCCACTCTGGCTTCAGAAATTCAGCTGTATGCGGCTTCATCTCTTCACTTAGGTTTGTCATGGCTTTCGTTTTTATGACCTATTCATTCAAAAGACTGGAGTTTTGTAATAAGCGAATTTTAAGTTGTTTGATTGCACGTAATATTGCCAATCCTGTTTGCACAGTTCTGATTGTGTGACACTGATTCTATGACACTGAGCTCTACCACATTGTTCTTCCACTGTTAAACAGGGGGATTGATAGAGGGAGCATAAAAGGGCCGGGCCCCCAATATACAAGAGGTTCCCCAAATAAAAACGTTTGCAGATCGAGGAACAATATCCGTAGTGTGTAAATTGCAGTGTGCAGAAGTACTGTTTTCGAAAATGAGCTCATGTTACCTCTTAACCTTCTCTACCATGACTGTGTTGGTTTGTACATGCTTGTTTGCTACTTCTGTACGTTATCATTAATACAGTAATTTCTATATGTTTGTCAAAACCCTAACCCCAATGTTGAAATCCTAACTACCCCCATGTTGTTTAACTATTTGCCCCTATTATTTCATAATAGAACATTTATTCTTCTTAAAACATTGTTCTTAAATCTTCATTTAAGAATAGTCATCACAATTTCTACCATAAAATATTCACTAAAAGTCATATCCCTAAATTCTTGATAATTTTTATTTAATCACTAATTTTTCCCTAAATGATATACTCCCTGTATTTTTTATATATAAGCAGTTGGTAAATGGATATTGAAACAAGATATGCATAAACCATGTTTGTATGCAATACAATGATGCCCGTTTTTTTAGAATAACCAAACTCCAGTTTCTACTGAATACATTTTAATGACAGGTATATTGAGGTCATGCGAGGCAATGTCGTTGCTTACTTTGAAAAATGCCATCACGAGTCTGATGGACGCTGGGTGCCTTATCATGGCCAATAGGTGAGCGTTTAATACTTAACTTTTTCCATTTTGGTTAATTAACGTGTCTGATTATTGTTTACTGTCATCTTTCATATATAACATCAAGTTAATCGAATTTCTACTGGGGACTGCTCAAAGGTGAAGGGTGATGCTTATGCTCCACCACTTATATTCACTGGAAAATTTGAAAACTCCCTCTTTTCAATTCTGTGAAAGATATGTTTGTCCAATTTTTGATATCCATCATAATCCTGCGTCGAGGTTCTTGGGCTCTGTGTACCTTGTAGATACTTTAGGAAAGCAGTTGTGAATACATTAACAGATAACATATTATCCTGAAAGATGCACCTTTTGAATAGCTGCTGTTATAATGTTTTGTCACTTGAGCATGCCTCCTAATAAAACTGAGGCAGAGCTTGATTCGCGCGTTACATTTTCTCCCCTTCAGTTTGTTTTGAACCATAGCATCGTTAAAAGCTCATATCTTCTTAGACCTACACCATTTTGTATTTGCTACAACCTTGTTTCCGTTGCTATGTTCAGATTGCAAGCGCTTCTCGATTTTTGCCTCGAAATATGCGAAACACTTGATGATGCTTGCTCAGCTATGTTTGTTTGTTTGCAGCACAATTTACTTTTTAAGATTCTTGCAAACGCTGGTCTACCGAATATGTATAAAAAGGGGTTGAAAAGGGAGTTTAAGTAAGACAACAGTTTTAAGGTCGGTGCCAGGATAAGATATGTTTTGATTGTTAGACTCTGGGAGTTCCCGTCACTAGCTGACCATACCAAAAATATTGTTACCGGAACCCAGCAAATCAAAAAGACAACAGTTAGGAGAGATAAACGAAATGTCAGCAAAATCTCTCGTTTCCTTCTTAGCTTTTCTCTATTACTTTTTGTAGACTTTTGGCGCCTTTTTGCGTGAACTGCATACAGTAACAAAGCATACGACGTGATTACCACAAAGCATGATATTAGAACTGGTGCTGCCTTGTGTATGTACCTTTTGATGCGGTTATTTTCATTTGCAAGAGAAGGCGCCATTACTATTATCGAGAAAATCCACGGAAATAGGCAGGCTAGTTGCGTCCGCCGTCGTGTTACCTTCGTCCGATGCCAAATTGGCATCTCTAGTGCAAGGTACCTCTCCACTGAAAGAACCGCCAAGTTGCTTACAGAAACACACATCAACGTGGCGTCCAGAAGGTTCCAAAATGCTGAGTAGTAAGTCTCTGCCGAGTCTGGAATGATTTTATCCCCGCTGAATACAAAGAATTCGTAGTTGTACCAAACATTGACAAGCCAAAGAGACATTGGTCCAAGAACGATGCATATTCGCTGAGGGCTAGATTGACTGCAAAGTAATTACAAGGTGTCCTTTGTAGTTTTTTGCTTGTAACAAATGCATATAGAACGCAAGAATTTGCGAATATTGCTAGAAGGGAAACTATGCCGATGACTGAAGTAGCAGCTGTTAAAACCTCCCATGTGGTAAAAGCCGTCACGTTGCTTTGATTGCTCATTGCAAATGCTTGCCCTAACAGGCATTCAGTATGCCAGTTCTAATTTCTTCTCATCGTCTTATGCGAATCGTCTATTAAAAAACTGCTACTAGAGGACATACTCAACATGAGAATAAAATTGTAGAATTACGATCAGGGCCATTGTTGGTTTCGACACTTAGCAAAGATGATGCCTTCACTTTGTGTCAAAATGATCATTCGAATCTTTCCAATGACAACGAATGACAACAAATCTTTGATAGTACTTGACTCAATACCTGCCACGTAGCCAAATCAAGTCGCTATCTTTTCATTATACCGTGTTCTCCTATCGCTATCTTTTCATTATACCGTTAGCACCACTTTTCATCTTTCCCTCTTTGAACTTTGTAGCTGCACTAACTTTGAACTGTTTATCCAAACGGATAGTATCATTCCCATTTCTGTTTTCTACCGCCCACCTGTTACTGGTGAATTTTATATCTTCGATCTCTTTAGCACCGATTCCTGAATTTTACGAGATAAACAGTTCATATATTCTGTTTGATTATTAGCTCAACTGGTAAAAAACTGGACTTTTTCAAGAAGCATGCAAACATTCACCCACAAACGCACTTATCAAATCTTGTTATCGGCTCGTTCTAGTGTGATTTGCTAATACCACCGTGAATATTTGCATTGTTTATCACCATTTCTACGTGTTACAATTAATCTATCAAATTTTGTTTCACTTTACAAACCAGATTTGTCTTATTGGAAAGTAAGCTATTGAGGCAGTTTCGGTTAAAGCAGAAAAAGGGAATGAACAAATAAATGTTAACGGAACCTTTGCACCAATTTAGATACAGAATTGGAATTGTTCATTAGGGTTACGTATTCGCTCTTCGTTCTCATCCCAAGGGAAATATGTTCTTGTGATTTGAGGCGTTAATCTGCCGACCCTTTCAATTATTCAAATCTTGCATTCATTCTTACACGCATGTATTCTCCACTCATCTTCCACTCATTCATCCATCACTTTATGTACCTAATGGAAAATAATTGTCTACCGGTCTTTCATAAAGAGTTTGATGCCGTATAAACAATACTGTATACAGATCGATTCTAAGTTGCTACTCCGGGTTTTACGCCTAATGCAACTGTTAAAGCTACTCTCTTGCTTTGGGTGTGTAATTGTATTTTGTTGTTCCTGGATGAATTGGTAATTTCAATACTCGTTGGTGTTAATAAAGGGGAAATCGTGTATTTAACTCTGGTGATCAGGCATTTAGAAATAGGCTCAGATATTTTATTTAGGATGGATTTTTTACTAGAATCAATGATGGCAAGTCTTTCTTCTAAGCAAAGTTGACATCCTTAAGATTTGTTCGAATAGGCCTCTGTCCATTTTCTTATTGACTTTTTGGTAGAAAAGTCATCTTGTTTTCTCTTAAACTCTCTTCTTGTGTACATAAGTGTATGAAATATATCTTTATTCTAATTCTGGTGGCGTCGTTCTAAAATAAGACTAATTTCATAACAAACAGCCTGCTTCATGTTTCAAAGACATGGTGTTTATTAAGATAACAAATAAGTTCTCAAAAAAGGTTGTAAATGCAGGACTTTTCTACCTTGGTCAAAGAATATCTCTTTGTTTGGTTTTTCTATTTATCGCCTTAGATTTTTTCACTCAGTTTATCTGAATTATTTGCAGCTACTAACTATTTAAAACTGCGAAACTAAAAAAGTAAAACATGATAAATTAAGTGATTCAAAGGCTTCCAGAGTCACGAATTCAAAACCCTCACATGGTGTTTCAACAATGCTTGCTGTGTTTATTTAACGCACCAGGCTCTTATCTCACGATTCACTTTAAAAATATCCATTAGCATTGTTTCAGCTCTTTAATCAAAGATGCATCTGGATGCACTGTTCGTTCAGAAATACTTCTTTGGCAGTACAAAACTAGTTTGCTAAAGATCTATAGGCTTTTGAAGGAATCATCTACATAAAGCAATTCTTGGTTTCAGTTATAACAATAATACATTCCTGATGAGAGGTTGAAATTTGGAAGGCATCAGTGTGTAAGTCCGAATTCTGTGTATCAGACATAATTTCAAACGTTCTACCATGAAAGAATGAGAAATTTCTTGGCATTCTCAGTTGGTCTAGCAATGCTTGTATTAGTTGCAAGTTCTTTGTTCAAGCTAATAAAACTGCTTGCCTCATGTGCAGCAACGTGTAGACTACTTTCCTGTGTTTGAACAGTGACCTGTCATCGATATCCACGCGAAGATGAAGATTTGACATCAAAGCTCTGGAAGGTTGGACAAATTTTGGTGACACAAGTTGGGATGAAAGTATAAAAAATTGCGCTGGCTCTGAATGTACTTTTTTGTTTTAAGAGCTGAACCCAGGATTTATGCTTGGTTTGACTTTGATATACAGAAAGCTTCTCCGTTGAAATATCTTATACGAACAGCAAATTACAATTACTTTGCTAGGTTCCATCAAAATTACGAATTTCTAACTTTTAGACCAGCAGTTATCACGCCCACTAGTTCCGCATTAGCATCGCAAAACGTCATATAATCTTTCGGAGATATCTTTTAGAGATGGATTCAACCCCGAATTTGCTGACGTATTCAGGATTGTGTACATTTACCGCATTTACCTGCCTTATTGCTGCTGTTGCAATTCTCGCCAATGCCTCTGTCTTGTACGCCTTTTTCAGCAACGATCGTTTAAAGAGGAACCTGAGCAATTACTTTGCCGTCAATCTTGCCATTAGTGATATATTGGTGAGCATCGGCCCTTTTTCATTATGGCTCTTAAACCTTTGGCACATTCGCAGCCGTACATTTTCTCGGACCCACGAAGGCATCATTCCAGCTAGCAGCATCAAGATGTATGCAAAAAGTTGGCAATTTCTTGATGCTCTATTGACTAACGCGGCTGTTTGCAATTTGGCTTTCCTGTCTTTAGAAAGATACTTTGCTATAACTAGTCCATTCATGCATCGTGTCAAACTTTCACACAGATTTATGTTGACAGTCTGCGTGTTGTCTTGGGTATACGCCTTAGTCTCCGTTGGTCCTTCTACTGCATTTGAGCCAGGAGAATCTTGGGTTATTGCCTATAAAGTCGTAGTTATTTCACTTCCTTGCTCAGTGATGTTGGTGGCATATGGGTTGCTCGTGGCACATATCCTGTTGATGAAACGCAACAGAAACAATGCTATTGTCGCAGCTGGGAATGCCGATGATTTGCCGCATCAAAACATATTTCTAAGCCATGGCAGAGAGATTAAAGTAACTTTTCGTCTGTCTCTGCTTACCCTAGCCTTCGTTCTCTGTTGGTTGCCATACATATCGTGGATCCTTTGGTATTCAACATCTGACAATGTCCAGGTCATTGAAAGAAAATCTTACTTTTATGACGTTTCAATTTTACTCAAGTATTTGTCCTACTTAAACTCGCTGTTGAATCCATTTTTGTACGTCTTTGGGAGACCGGCATTTTCAACTTTCCTAAAGAACACATTTTGCAAGAGCAGACTCGGCAGATCAATGGGGTTGAAAAGATCCATTTTAGCTTCGCCTCTTTTTGTTATTGGAAGTGACGTCACCTTGAAGACTATACATGAAAGAATTGGTGATCCGAAAGATGCGGAAACTTCATATCACTAACTTTCTTTTTTCCTTGTAGGAAAATTAGATAAAGGTTGTTAATTCAGCTAAAATATCGATATTATCGTAATCATAAAAAAGTATTTAAAGTTTAAATAACTTTGACTTATGTATGTATAAGCTCAAACCGAGACAGTATTTCTCATACATAACGTAATTATATTGTGGTAATGATGATGGGAAAGAAAATTTTGCTTATCGGTTATGTTGTATAAAGAAAAAAGGAACCTGGAATGAGCCTTGAGGAACTCTCTAAAAAGGCAGATGGCTAAGATCCTTTTCGTTCTGATTTGTACCTGGAATATAATACTATGTTTACTAATTATCTATGAGTTTATTGATGTTTATGAATACTGTATTTTTAGTGCAATGGTGATAGAAATGAAAATGTTGTTTTTGTGTTATTAATAAAAGAAAGGAACCTGAAGCGAGCCTTGAGGAACTTTCAAATAAGGCAAACGGCTTATGTTCTTTTCATAATTTGATCATTGATATTCCAGTATTAAGAAAGTGTTTAATGTTTTTGTGTAGTTGGATGGTAATGATGGTAAGAAAGAAATTATTGCTTATGTCTTGCATATAGAAGAAAGGAGCCTGGGTTAACTTTGAGAAACCGTCCCAGTGAAATCAAGTATAGACTCTGTTTATCGTACTTATTGCAAGAACTGGCTTTACAATATGCCTACTGATTATTTTCAGAATATACCAATTGTGGACATAACCCTGTAAATTCTTCTACTAATTAATATTGAACTGATAAGATTATCTAAAGAACTGTCTTCTTGTATTCATTTTCAGTATCTCTATTAGGACCATGCATCTTTGTAATGAATTGCAGAATAACAAATATGACTAGCTTTATGAATAGTCTACTTCAACCAGTATTGGCTTTTCTCAGCAATGTGTCTTAAGTTTTTGTCATGATTCTTAGCCTGAAATTTGTAGTAAAATGGAAAGTCTGGACAACTTACATCATGACCCCTCGTTATGTTATTAGCAAATGCATTTTAAAATCCTTCTTGCTATGTTATTGTATGAAATATATCTTACACCAAATTTAATTCTTTTCAATTTCAAAATTAACTTTGTTTTCTGTCAATCTCGCTTTTGTGTCTAGACCCCCGCACATGATTTTTGGAAACTTAGACCTCAAATCTCCTGAAAAAGCGGCGAGAGGCCTTGCGCTCACATTAGGTGTCTTGGTTCCGTGTTAGTTTGAAAATGGTTTTATTCTTCTTTGGTTTTGCTAAAAAGCGAAACTCTTTGGTTCCGTTCCTAAATCGTGCTTCTTTTCTCTAGAGTAAACGGTCAGGAACGGACTTTTTTGATTGCGATGGATAATGCAGCTTAATCTTTAGTTGGAGTGAGGCTTTCAGAAAATGCCTGACGTTGCCGTCGCACCATTACGCATGCTTTACATCAAAGTTCAGTTCTTTTTACGGGGTCAAATTTGGTTCCGTTTCTTTTGCTTCAGCGTAAATACAATGAAAAAGGGGTATCGTGCCCCGACAAGAGCGGACCAGGGAAATCTGTTCTTTTTTCTGTAGTTAAAACGGGGTCCTAGATTGAGAGGAAAACACCTGGAGGGTTTTCAATTCTATCGTGACTAGTGCACCCACGTGATGTTAACTATGGTTGCTGTCCGCAAATCAAGCAGCCATTTGCACAATGCAAAAGCACCAAGATGCCCGTCCTTAATCCTTGAACTATTTCTCAATTCTTGTTTCTTTGTGTGGTCCATAGCTCTCATCGGGTGAATTGCTTGCTACATTACACATCATGTTCTTACTCTACTTTCAGCTCGAGGCATAATACGCGGGTCAATGGTATTAATCATGAAAAACTACACACATATATTTCATTTCTAGGTAAGCAGTTTTTTCCTATCGATTTTCAGTTTGTTTATGCATTTTTTGATGTATTCTTTCGTTATTGAATTAGAAATCTGTTTTAAAGTCTAATCAAAGATTAATGTCAAAGGCAAAATGTCCCGTAAGTGAACTGTTCACGACATGGCTTGGCACATTTTGAACTGATAACCTAGAGACCGCTGTGCCGATTAAAACATCAAACAATACCCCATTGTGTAACTTGCCCTATGATAACTTGATCTCCACACTTCATCACGGAATAGTGAATTTATAAGGAAAGAGTATAAACTGAATATGGTCAGTCTTGAATGAATCTAAAAGTGTCACTTAAATGCCATTCTAGTTTCAAGGTTCTCATCCCGCATTCAATTCCTGAACCATTTTCTATTTGCAGGTTATGCAGCCTATTTAAAAATCCCTGATTGTTTTTAATTATCCTTCAACCGAAATTTTTTCAGACAAAACTGAAATAAGGTCATTGGTTTTTGCTATCTAAATGCTAGATCTAGAAGCTACATGTAAATATTTTCTTGACTGCTTTTTTACCAATACGTCTATTCAAAGTTAGCAAGGGTGCAATTTTTCTAATCTTTTCCAGCGGGTTTTTGCGACTTATCAAATGTCTGGTTATCGCCTCCGGAAAATGGATGCATTAGAATAAAGGCAAGATTATAAATCTCTAATATTCAAACTATAGGGGTAGAAATCGCAAGATGGGACAAAAATTTATTTGAACTATATTAAATAAAAGCTATCGTATGGTGAATTATATGTTGCATTTGATATTAAACGTTGACCAGTGAGACGGGTCACTTAGATTTTTTGATAGATGCTGTATACGTAACAGGGGTATAAATTAGATTATAAGAGTAACACGATTCTCAACCTGTTTTGTATACCTCATATTTAAAGTAGAAGAAATTGTCAAGATTACCTTTCTCTGAAAGAGGGTTTTGTAATTGGCTTGATGCCTACGTTGGACAGGATTTCTCCAGAAGAATGGCTTAAATTTAGCATCATATGTTATTGTTAGAATTTTAACGTTTCCATGCAATGGGTGAACTATGGGTGCCGCATTATATGAAGATAAATGCTAGATTAAAAAGCCACATTTCTTCCTTTCAAAATAGTTTTTTGCCAGTTAAGCCCTTCGTAATCAATTTTATCAATTTATGATTTTACGAAAGCCTTATTTTGGATTTAGCGAAAATCAGATTAGTCATTTCTCGTCATGCTACGAGCTAGTAGATTTCGTAAGATTTTCTCAGGTTTCCATTCCTACCATGCAAATAATTTTTTATTGTCTTGGTTAAAATGGTAGAAAAAATGATCCTTTATTGAAGATTATACAGCGAAAAGCTGATTGCTGATGGGTTTTCTGCGTATAAAGTTGTGTTTCCTTTGTTTGCAAACACGAAATTGCTCCTTAATCCAAGAAGGGTTTTCTAGAGACTTTTTTCACCATAATGTATGTAAGCTAATAAAATATGCATGATGTTTGGTATTTGGTACAAAAAGACGCCAGAGATTGACATCTGCTTGCCCTAGTTATATGACGAGGAACACGATGTGGTTGAAGATCGGTGAACGAGGATTACTTGTCGAGAAGAAGGTGTATTCGTTTTGTTATAAACCTTTATCAACAAGGGTTTTGTCAATGTTTTCTGATCAGCCCGGATAAACCCAGATAATATTTCTTAGAAGCCCTGAAGATAACTCAAAAAGGAATCATTTAGTATTTTCTGAAGAAATTTGTTTTTTGGAAATATTTTGCTGCTACGGTAGAGGAGTCTGTAATAGGAATGTATGCCTTTTTTAAGATCTATGAATGCAACCTCGACTAAAATGACGTCGCCAACATTGTATTATCAGTTTTAACTCTGAGAACGAAACAGCTAGCAATTAGGAAAACGATCTTAAAAGTCTTGAAACGTAAAGAGCCACGGGGCAGCATTTTAAACGAATTAGTTAATGCTAAAGGAAATCCAGAATACATCCATGATGATTTTTTAAGAAGTATAACGTCATACAACGACCCATAGACGTTAACGTGCCCATTAGTATGATGAGTTACAGAAATTTGATCCTCATAAAAGGAAACCGAAAGTAATGAAAAAATATAGATCTAGAGCCCCGTTAACAACCCCCCCCCCCCCACAAAAAAAACCTGACTGGACCTGCTTCGGCATAAGTAGAGCATTGCTCCGTGATTTTAAGTGATATATTTTTTAAACATTTGGCACATAAAATATTGATCTTAAAATTGCAAGTTTAACATTCATATCAAGTTATAGATCTGACAAATTTTAGAAGAAAAGAGATCTAGTACTGTTTTTATTTAAAATGGCTTAATTTTTAAGCAGAAAGAACTAAACAGAAAGGAGATCTATATTGAACGTGAAAAATTTAGATGTTGATACTGGAGCACACAAAAACTAAAAAGTTTTGTCTTATATATTAGCCCATAATATTTAATATTTATGAACTTAAACATTGATTTTGAAGAGAGAGCGTAAAACAACGATCTTAAAAGTGATTAAAAGGGTTTATTAGCGAGAGAACCTAAAAATATCTTTTGCATTTTGTTAAAGAATGAAGTCAGGTGAATCTGTCTGTAAGGGATATTTTTTATTAAATGGTAGCTTTGAAAGGTGATGTAGAATATAAAGTAAGAAACTTTTAGAAAGGAAACGGCAGCTCCCAACTCCCCTCGCTTTTTGCCCGGAGAAGTTTACGCCTTTATTGATGATATTTTTCTAGTCTCGAACTATGACTATGACCTTATTGTACTTTAAAGCACTTCAGCTGTTGCTTTGAATAAATCAAATTGCCCACGTAGCCCGTTTGTTCTGATCAAAGTCGTCGCCATTAATTCCGATAAACTGGTAACTCAAAATACTGGTAGGTGTTTTCACTTTGGCCTTTGCATTGTCGCATTCGGCATCATCACCATCATCAGAGTCGTATCCATAGTCATTTGCAGTGCTTTCAAAGTCTATTTTCGTTTGTTGTATCTTTGATCTAAGGTCAATCATAGTTTTTGCCAATTGTTTGTCCTGCAATTTCATCTCAACGAGCTCTGTTTTTACCCAATCCAACGCATTTTGTAAATTATTCATTCGAGTCCTGTGGGGTTGCTCCGCTCCAAACTGGAAATTTGGATGAGTGGCTTTAAGGCTCTTTGCGACATCTGCTTCAATTGTTAAAACTACTGTCAGCGTATCCGATTCCAGGCCACTATCTGACGAGCCGCTGCTTAAAATCTCTTCGCTTGGGAAAGATTTAGGCCGTGTCCTTGGCATTTTCCACTCCTATTAAGCAAGACTGATAGGAGCTTTTTGTATTTTTTTACAAAGAATACATCATTTTAGAACTGTTTCCATGAATTGGGCTGGATATCCTCAAACTTCTTGTTTCATGGATCGCAAACTACGAAAAATAAAAGGCATTTATCACAGATTGCTTGCAGTATATGTAAAAAACTTTCAATGGGGCTTATTCATTATTCAGTGTTTCTTCGTCTAGAATAAAACAACATTTCATTGAAAGAGCATTCATAGAGCAGTCTGAACTCTTTGTAATTTAAAACGGATTTTGCTATTCAGCACTTGCAAATGTTTATTTCCTTGCTGTTTTGGCTTATTTCCTTTATTCCAGAATTTTATTTGGGACTTTTGTTTTTGATTTCAATACGGTGCTTTTTGATATAGCCCATATTATCTCGACTATTGACATAAATAATAAAACTCGCCAAGAGAAATGCATTTTTCTTAGGCTTAGACAGACGTCCTCTATGAAGACGGAATGCATAATAGAATGCGGGAGAGAGCCCTTTAAATGAAACGTATTCTATCAGACGTTGTGATTCCAGGGAAACAACCCCTCGAGGTTGCATCTGTAAAAGATTCCTGTTTCTATTTTTTCAACTTAACAAAAGCCAATTCACAACCTTAAGTTACCATTGCAGTACAACGTACAGATAGTACTATGACTGAAAGACAATTGTGATGTGGATAATTCCATATCATAAATAGGAAAAATGACGGAGAAGTGAGAAATCCAATTCCATTTGGGGCTTCGAGAAACAAAGGGGTGTGGCATTATGACTGGCCTTTCTTTCCCATTAACGTTTTAATTGTACCAAATTTAAAACTAATTGCTGCTACAACGCAACAGCTACGATGCAACGGCCGCAATGTAACGGCTGCAATGCAACGGCTATAATGCAACGACTACAACGCTACGGTTACAACGCAACAGCTATAAGGTCTACAATGCAACAGCTATAAGGCAACGTCTCGACGCAACGACTGCAACTCAACGGTTAAACGCAACGTCCACAATACAACGGCTGCAATGCTGCAGCTATAACGCAACGTTTACAACGCAACGGCTTCATCGCAACAGCAACGTTCCAACAACTACGGTGCAACGGTTACAACGCAACTTCAGGAAACTGTTCCAAAAAGCGAACGTTCAACGGGATGTTGATATTTATCGCAGGTTCTTTTGCGCCTTGTTATCAATATGGCTTAGAAATATTAACGATGAATATTATATTTCGAGAGATTCTTCCTCACGGCTAACATGGCCAATTTTGCTGTCATATCAAGATGTCGTGGCATCTTCTGGTTTATGTTTTCAGTTATAAGCTTTATTCCCACAATGCTACAGTTCAAGCCCAAGAATAACATTTTTGTGTTGAAAAGATCAAAGATAAAGAATTCTCTAACAACATTCTTGAAATAGTTTTTAATCCTAGATTTTCTTGGATTGCGGGAAACGAAATGCTTGCTAACTCTCAATATCCCCTGCATTATCTCCAAATTTTACTTTACCTGGTTCAGATGAGTCCCAGACTAATACCTTAAGCATATGTCGTTAGTAAATAGAAAATCACTACCAAGAGAGGAGAACAATTCAAGTTCTAGAACATGTAAAATTAGTTACAAATGTAAAGCAAAGAAAGCTACAAAACTTGATACTTAATTTATCCACGAGGTAGATCAGTATCTTTCTACCAAGTCTTGTATAAGGTTCGAGCTATTCCGTGTTGAAATAGACGACTGACCTATTCACGCCATAATTATAATCGATGCACGTGCATATGGGCGTTGGGTGATTAAGAAAAGTCATAAATACCTTCTGGAATTAGACAACATAAATCTAAATGATTGACATTTCGTTATATTTCGCAAAAATCACAGCACAAACAATTGGATCGTGTACAATTAAAAATATTTTAGTTGATAATATATTGTCTGATACATTTAGCTCACTAGCTGCATAGCTAAGGCTAGAGCTGTTAATTTTCTCTTGCAATTACAATACGATTCATTGGTCTAAGGTTTGTTGTGAAAAAATCGAAATGTGCTAGTTTAGGGTCTAGACCTATAAGGATAAGGGTACATCAACTCTTGTTCGTTACGTCCAAGGTAAACGAGTTACATTACATTTGGTTGAAGTTTAAGCTGAAAATCGAATAGATTTGAAAATGTCTTCCTCGAAGGTGCTATGTTAATTTTTTTGTAGATTTTCAAGCTCTTCTTGTGATTAATTCTGATAAATGAAGATTTGTTGAGTCTCCCAGCGACTTTGATAGTACAGACCCTCACTGGAATATCCCCTAAATACCTTGATTCCGATTTATTATTAAGACATGTGTAGCTGAATGGCTCAAATATTATTATCTTGTTGTGTTGTGAAAGCCTTGGCATTGTTGCAAATCTAAAAAACACAGATATTAAGACCATCGACCATCCTGCATCGCCAGTGCAGCTGAAATGAATATCTGTAGATGCCACTGGAATAACAGATGAGACGAAAGCTAGCACTTATTATTTTGAAATAGGTTGACACCCAGGTGATTCTGAGCAAAGTACACCAAACGCGATTTATTGAAGAGGAAACGCCTCATGCCCTCCTGCCATTGCTAGACAAGGTGGGAAGGCTGTTAACCAATAATAAAACGAGATTCTCTCCAATCTATAATATCATTAAAATGATTGCTCTACAGCAGCAAAAATTCATCTGGAAAGTAGATACCTTAATTAACAATGTCTAGTTGTCTTGTCTTAAAGGAAAAGCGACAGGTACCCATGATATTGTCTATGCTGCACAAGATTAATTATTATTAAATTCTTTATCGTCTGGTTTTAACAAATAGATTGTAAACCAAAGCGTGCGTCTATTAACAAAATAGTATGAATATTGATAGGAGGTTTTTCTGGACCGTTGAGACGGATCAAACGGCCATTCTGTTCTCTATTGATTAAGCAAACACGATGCATTCAATATACATGATAATTCGAGGCAAAGAAACAATGATAAATCGGCAAGTTTAGATAACCAGTTATGCTAAGCAGTTACTTAATTAAATCAGTATCTTGATATGAATCGAATCGTTTCTTAAAATTATTGTTTTGTTTTTAAAGCAAACAGATAAATCTGGTTGAATTATAACTAAACAACTCTAAAGAAAGTATTCGAAGAAATCTACATGCTCCGATTGGCAGAATGGCACGACATGCCTTCCATTTGCCTTGCCTGCATTTAGCTGCTTAAGTATGAAATTCAAAAATGCATGAATGTCTTTCCATGCTTTCAAGGTTGTCTTTTATAATGGACCTTATTCCAGTAACTGAAGCCGTGAAGATGAAAAACAGACTTACCAGTTCAAGATCTGCCTCAGAACTCCAGTTTGGTGCTCCACGCCACTGAAAGTGCTTCGAGATATCAAACGTTTTCTAAGTGTAGTTGAGGGCAGGCACCCTGCTAATCACAGACGCTTCAACACGTGCTTCAATCAAATATAACGTGGCTCGTCCGTCTTCTTCACTGTTGAAGCTACGAGACATCTGCAAGCATTATCTATAAGAAGTTGCTATATTGCTTGAATGAAGACGGGGGTTTCGCAAGTTATTTGTGCAAGGGAGGCCGCAATGACTACTGCTTTGTTGTACCATATTACTCTGGGTTTGAATGTTTCAAGATTAGGGCTTCTGACCAAGAAGCAGATTTATATCATGTTGCTGTAAGAGAACTTCCCTTATAAGATAAAGGGGTTGTACAACAGTTTCAACGTGCGTCCATATCTTTTAAATACATTTCATATTACGGTTCATATATTTATTTGAATTTTATGTACTTGCTTCTCAGAAATAAGGTATGTAGGTTTATGATCGGATATTGAAAGAGTTTTAGTGTCAAGGTTTTAAGGTCAGAGCCGTCCTTACCAGCTCAGGTCCAGGTATGATTTACAAAACCGGCCCCAAGCCCCTCTTAGAAAATTTACAACGCCCTAGAGTCACATCTAGAGTCACATATCTAAACATCGTTTAGATACAATTATTGAAAAATCTTTCTTAAGGAGTCTTGAAAAGATTTCATTCAGGACATGTGGACATCGTTTTTCTCTGTGATAAACTTACAGGCATTGATTCCATATAAGTAGACCTGAAAGAATATGTTATCTGCTTTGTAAATATATCTTGCAACAATCTAGTAGCAACATGGTGTAAGATTATTCCAAGCCCCATCGGAGCATTGGCCCCGGCCTTTTTGCCCTCCTAAACCTCTTTAAATTATCCTGCTCTTTTCAGTTAGGATCCCATACTTTATACTTTTTGTACTTTACAATTGCTAAGAGACATTATAGCGTTGAATTGAATGCAAATCAGAACTTAAAAGCATCAGCACACGCATTTTAAAACAAAAGGACCTTCTTCAAAAATCAAAATGGCACATTTGCAACTTTGATGTCCTATGGTTCCTATTTGCTTATCTACTCATAATGTGATAATTATTTTGAACATATTCTTGAATATCCTATAAATAAAATATATCTATAATATTTTATAATTTTATTCAATAAAAAAGAACTATGCTCCTTCTCCAAGCTGCTTACTTTCTCCAAACATGATATCCAGAAAAATTTATTTGTCTTCTAAAAATTATATTGACTTAGATTTAATCCCTTAACCCAATTTTAGGTCTGGATAGAAGATTTATATAATTTTATTCCAGACTCCTGATATCATACTTAATAAATTATTCATTTTTTTGTTAAGTTTGTCTAAAATTCTGTGCATTTTCTATAAAATTAAATCCAACACTGGTCAAAACTTATCATACAAGAAGAACAGTAATCCTTTTAACTGGAAACGCACTGTCGTGTGCAAATTTACACCAATTTTGCCGAGACACCAAGATGGCAAACACTTCTTTTATTCGTTCAAACAAATTGATGAAATGTTTACATTTTTATTTGAACCCAGAAGTGAAGATGAAACAATTTGTTCTTGGATTGGGCGTTGTTCCTTGTTCTTATTTCAACTTGTTTGTCCAGCTTAAAGAAAAAATCGAAAGTTAATCTCGTTTGACTAAAGAGTAATATCAATGGCGACTAAGAGACGACACAGATCCATTATTTGGAATGAACAAGCCATCTTGCCACAGCTAATTACCTTAGGTCGGTTCAAGAACGTTCTTGGGTTATAGATTAAAAACACAGGTGACTTGAATTTCTACCTTCTTAGCGATAACTTCTCAAAGCTTTCTTATTCGATAACTTCACACAGCTTTGTTACCAGTGATATGAATTTGTTATCAGTAGTTGATGGCCTTTCAGATAAAACCTGAACATTTCTGAAGTAGTCGTTTGATAGCTAAAATATAAGATAAGTGAAAGTCCATTGAATCAAAAGCGGAGTTATTTCGTAAGATTTCTTTTTCGCAAAGACATGCCAAGCTTTAATTTCAAGTTTTTCAGAATAAAAAATAGGTTTCCTGTTTGACATTTATAGGTTACTCAAATAAGCTTGCTGAAAAATTGTTAGTTTTAAAAAAAGGTTGAACCACAAGAAAAGTGTTGATTCTAACTTGTGGTTCAACATTGTAAAAAATTACTCTGTCCACTAAGGAGGAAGTTCATTTGGAAAAGATCTGCTGGTATAGAGTGAATATGGAATGAGCTGTTTATTGCCAAGGTTGAAATCATAGCGTTTGGAAAATTATCTGTAGTGTGAAATAGGCTTTTCGTTTTCTCCATCAAAGCAAATCCAGTAAAACACTTTCATTAGCTTTAATTTGGTAAATCGTCTCCCATGAAGGGAGGCGAAAAGCAAATTCGGGAACTAAAAAAATAAAGTCCAAATTGTACGTCTCTAAAGCTATTTCAATTTCTCCCCAGTGCTGAAGCAAGTCATAATAGGGCATGATGCAGCATCACAAAAAGGCCTAATAATGAGCCTATCCAGATTTAGAAAACTTATCGTCTGTTTTCATCTGGACCTGCACTCACTCTTTTTATAAGAAACTGGCTATAAGAAACGAGTACTGGACAGTCAGAAAAAAATTTAGAAACTTCAGTACTCGAAGTAAAAAATTAAGAAACTATTAAAGGGTGATAAAACTGAGAACAGCGAAGTTTTGTAAAATCCAATTACATGATTGCCCTGTTGGCCTAGAACTTAAGACACAAGGGATAAAAATTTGCTCCCCACATCTAAATACAGCATCAGAATAGAAGCGAATCTCTTGACTCGATAAAAAGGGTCAATAGCATTTCATAACATCATTCATGGCATCATAATTAAGAAACTCTTAAGAAACAATGAGTATTAAAATTTCCAGAAAATTAAGAAACTGGAGTACTCTTTGTTTGTTGCAAAAAATGAGTGTATATAAGGAATAGGCCAACCACTGTAGTACCAATCGCTTTCACCTTTATCGGGCCTTTTTTCTCCCTTTCCAGGATACAAGAGCCTCAAGAAACTAGAGATAAGGTATTAAGACCGTTGCGGTAGCAATAATGAGAATCTTTGTTGAAATAAATATTTCTGCGACTAGTTTTCTGAGACTAAATCATGATGGAGGCACCAACACTCAGGAAAGTTTCTCCCCCGTCAAAAAAATTTCCATTTTACAACACTTTGCATTTCAATATTTCTTTCGTTATTGCAGTGTTTGTTTATAAAATATCTGAGAGCTTTAGGTAAAATATCCATAGGTGACCTTGTCTTAGCATACTAATAAGGTTAAAGATTAGGACTTAGCGACTCTTAGACGAAGTAAAAGTTCTTGCCTTGGGATAAAGCTGCTGGCTTAATGTTACGGCGTTGTTAAAATATCATTTCAAAGCAGCAGCGTTGCTTTTACAACAAACAGATGCTCGACTATATCCTTTTCAATTTTGTTGAATAAAAACGACTCAAGAAAATCTGCATTAGATAAAAGTTAAAAAAACACATTTTTGGATAAACAATAACATTTTGGTGAAATGAAAATGGCTTAACAATAGTGAAAGGTCACATACTCTCTGTCTACTCCCTTTTGCTGTTCAAACATTTCAAGGGGCAAACAAAAAATGAACAGTACGTGATATCTTTTTTCAGTTCAAGAATTTTTCTTTTAAAAATGAGGTAATCATAACAGTAGGGCCATAGGGAGACAATTTAGAAGTAGGTAGGTGGTCTTTATAGGCCTTAAATCAGTAATTCCAAAAATATTTTTTCTAACATTTCTTATCGAAAAGGTTTTAGCAATAAAACAGTATTAGTTTCCATCTAATCTCACTTCAACTTTCTTTATTTTAATAATAATACTATTTTCTTTAAGTACTCGACTCAAAGCCAGACTTTAAAGACGATTAAAATCTCCAAGATTTCAGCAACAACATGCTTAAGTTTCCGAACTGTTCGGACACTAGATACGAGTACTCGCGCCTCCGTAGTAGGAAATCAGAAGCATGTGACAAGAAAAATGCTTACGAGAAAAACAAACACAAAGAATCTTAAGTTATCTAGCTGTTTATAATTTCTTTACCAGGTCCTTAAGTTCATTGATTTTTTATTGACTTAAGCCATTGTTGCTTATTAACCCGGAGAAAATTTACGAAAACCTGCCTTAAACACAAAAGGAGAATCTGCAAAACATGTCTCGTTATAGCAATGAAAATAATATTGTTAAGACATTTACTATGCTGGTCGTATCTCTTAAGACGGTAAAAGGCGCTAAAGATCAGCGGAAATATTGCAAAACAAACATGCAGTTTATCGATCTATCTACCATCGTATTTATATTTATCTAACTTAAGCTGAAAACATAAACAAATCAACACAAATTATACACAACTTGACGATGATATTTTTGACAAAACAGATGTTTAAGCCTGAAGAAAAATTTAGCTTCGAATTTTCTAATTCTCTCTCAAGTCTCAAAGTTTGGGACCCTTGATACAAAACCTCAAAGATGAAGCCCAGATGGAAAATTCATTAGCAAATACAAGAGAAGGCTTAGTAAAATCCCTGATAGGGATAAGTGGTAGGAATCATCGATAACAACGTTTCGTTGGAAAATTCTGCGCGAAATTTCATTTATCACTTTCATCGCCGTATATTTTTCAATGGATTAGATATCTTATCTGCAAGTAATGGTCCTTTAGTATCATGATCTCGGTTAAAACCAATTTTTGAAGACGATATAACATAATTTGTTATCGGTGACATTTCAAAGCGATCTTTGCAGCATGAAATGCAGAATCAGTTGTTTATGAAACTACGATATATATCGAAATATCTTACATAAAGATCAAATTGGATAACGTTCTTAGGTAGGCTTTGGTTTCTGAAATCGATAACCATACACAAACAGAAATATCTCCAATGGCATATTACAGAAAATAAAAAATTCCTGATCTAAGTGCTAGATCTTATATATTAAGCTAACTCTACTTTCAGAGATATCCAAGAATTAAGATTCCCTAATCGCATAAAACGAAAAAAACAGATCATTTCTTTATACTTTGTACACAATACCGTAGGAGGGATAAATTTATAGATCAAAATTCCTAACGTTCGGATCAAAGTTATGGTTTTTTAGAGGTGTCTTCAGTCTGTTATCTAAGCCAGTTCAAGACAAGACTGGCTTTAAAATTGAACAGAACAAGATTTGTTTACGTGTGCGAATAAAGGAGAGGCCACGATAGCAGGCTGCTCGACGGACCCCGGAAAAAATCTTGCGGCGAAAAATCGATAAAAAAGTGGTATATAAGGAACACCGTAACGCGACGAGAATAAACAACAACAAACATAAAAATCAGCCATCACTGATTTTTGTGTTTGTTGTTGTTTATTCTCGTCGCGTTGCGGTGTGCCCTGAAGAACCTTCTAGATAATTGTACAATTCGGGCCATGAATGCTGCACCCCACCCTTCCACATCTAACAAGGGCTGCTACACATTAAGGTGAAATCTTGTCCTTAGGAGTGAGTGAGTGTAGTTGAACTTTACTTTTACTACCACAGATGGGTAACAACTGGCTTCGAACGCACAACCTTACGTGCAGGAGAAATGAATACTGCCATTATGGACGTCTACCGACAAAAAAGAAGTTTTACATGTCTATAAAAGCCAAAGTATGGTCTTTTATATAATTATTGCTTCTGAAAAAGCAAAAATTTTGCAACATATTAAAAGATTTTGTGGCGTTTCCCCTCGTGGATTCCAGTGGCAATTATCTATAGGCTAGCTGTACTGATTAAGCAACTATATTGGTCATGTGATCGTGTTTTTCTGATTGGCCTTTTTCGATCCACATTTGGGTACGTATACATCTAAATCTTGTTCTTGTGGACCCTTCTTGTTCTGACGAAAAAGTGTCGGACGAAAAGTGTCGGACGAAAAAGCTTTTAGTATGTTGTAAAATTTTTGATTTATTCAAAGCCATTTTCAAATTTTGGACCGCCAAAACATTATTCAAATTCTTGTTTCATTGAAATTATCCTGGGGGAAGAATATTTTGTCAAGTATTCATGAGTGATTTGCTTCCAGTCCCCCAAGAGTAAATGGGGACACAATTTCTTCATTCTTACCTCCACAATTATTTTTTCTACCGATAACCGTGACAGTAATCTAGACCTATATTTTTTGGACTACAATCCTTGCCAAAACACTTGAAAACCTTCCCGAAACTTTTCACGCATCCCCTCTTTCTCTGAAACAATGTTGAATATTTCTATGTATATGCTTTATAGACATGCTTTTGATATGAGACGTTTTCCTGCAATCAAATAAGAACAAAAATTTTCTAACCAACAATGTTTAGGGGGTGAGAGGGCGGGTTACGGTGTAGGAAGTAGAGTTGTCCAGAGAAGTAGAAAGAGCACTCTTTTGCCTTTTTCAAGCAGTTTTGGCAAGGATTGTAGGCATAGAGTTCTTAAATGTGACGTCATAAAAGATGTATTTTTTATAGTTTTAGAATTTGACTGCATGGCTGGAAAAACACCAGAAATATGCAAGATCAGTTGGCATGTAGAAAATCGGGAGAGATATGGATAATGAAAGATTTGAAGTTTGCTAACGGACTGCTGCTATTTTAGGTCTGTTAATAAAGTTATGAACAGAGACCAAATCACAGAGGTTCGATAAATAAAGAGCCTGTGCTCATATCACAAAATTTCAAACAATTCGTATTAAATTTAACTGATTTTGCAAATTTAAAGGTATTTAATGGTACTCAATCAGGTCAAGGGATCAAATTGAAAAATTTTAAAATTATATTTTTGTGACGTCACCACTATAGAGCTCTGTTGTCAACTCTTCCCCGTTAGCAAGATTTCATACTTGTGGTAAGCATCAAGCAAAAATATAAGGATGTAGTGTGTTTTTAAACTGAAGATTGCTAAGTAAAGAAAATCATTGCCTTAGCTGTAAAATGACAAAGTTTAAAGTCCAAGTTCCTGGGCCATATAATGAGCCCGGATCTGAAAAGCCTTTTTCATGATAGATATTGCATATTGTTATGAGTTGAAAAAGAGAATAAAATTTGAAATACCAAACAGAAAGACAAGTGCTTAACATTTTGCTGAAATGACAAGCATTTCCAATGCATACATGATGTTTTATCAAAGACTGAAAAGTAAGCTATTTACATTTTACAGGTAATGTCCACAATCGACCTAAAACAGTCTTACTTTGCGAAGCTAGAAGGACCTCACAACACACTGCTTGACCTATGAATCCAAACCAATTTCATCTTTTATTTTTGTGTAATTTGGTATAATACCTGATAATGAAATGGAGAAACACAACATAAATTTAAGAATTTTTTCAAATTTCTAATTTGAAATTATATTGGCTATGAAGGGTAGTTTTATACAAAGATTACATAAAAAACAACCTAAAGTATGCTTGGACAAAGTATTTTGTGATATAATGTTCCTCTCTTTATTTGATGTTGCTTTTCCTTCTTGCATCAATTCCCAATTCACAGAAATTATAAATTCCACACAATTAGCTTAAATATACACAATAGAAGTTGGAAAAATAAGAGGATTGCTAATTAGAGTATCGAGACCTACTCCAGTAAAAGTTTCAGAAAAACTCTCAGTAAATGATTTGCTATTGGTGCTATAGATAACGCATAGTTGCAGTTTATTTTGCTCATTGAATACCTCATATTGTTTTGCAGCATAACTTAGCTTCTGAATCAATGAAATAATGGAAATTCAGTTACCTAATCTCCTGGCAACATTTATCTTATTTTGAAGTACTCTCTGCTGCCTTTTACAAACACCTATTGAATAAACAGAAATGGTACACAAAAAACATAGGAAAATGAAGTTGGAATATATATTGCATAAATGACTTATACAGGTTTTTACAGGAATTGAAGTTCCTTATAAGTCTCCCTTATTAAAAAAGACTCTGACAATTGGCATCAAGAAATCAATAATATTTCAATTGCAACAGACCCTCACTATCCAATTTTTTTATAATCTATACATACAAACAGATATATAGCTGGCCTGACAAGACAATAAGTCTTGTCATGAGAAGATTTCCGACTAAAAATGGGCCTTTACATTTAAAGTTTTGCATGGTAAAATCCTATGATTTAGTTT
Source organism: Rhopilema esculentum (assembly GCF_013076305.1). The sequence continues at coordinate 3,412,567 of NW_027018682.1, read as the reverse complement.
GTCAATTCATCATCAAATTCAGTTTTACGTTTGTTTTCATGCTGGCATGTGTTGGAAGGTTCATTAATTCTGTTATTCTATGAGAATTTACTCTTCTATTCAAATCCTCTATTAGTGAAACATTTTACAAACTAACCTGATACACGCCTATTGAGCATTTTTCCATCTGGTGTCATAAATTGGCTGAGAAATAAAACATCCTAAAAAGCAAATTAATTTGCTGATAAGGCATTTGATAATTATCAATGTTGATGGTTGAAGATAAAATTTTGATGTTTGAACTTATGCTGGTGATATCTAGGAAAATGGTAGTAAAAGCAATTCCAAGTTTATATTCGCTATAAGAAAAACGCCATAACACATTTCACTGTGGAACTTCAGAAGTTTGTAAGCCTTCATAAGACCAAGCAATTAGGTATTGATTGGTCAAAAACAGAATGAGTAACAATTTTATAGTAAAAACGTTTGCAAACACCAGCAATAATTAAAAAGCCTTTCATTTAAAAGTCTCCTAATGTTCTTGCTTTGTAAAATTGGTTTTTTGGGAAGCTTTTTGGAAAATGGCAGGACTTATGCCACATTTGATGCAAAGAAGAATGCAGCTTCAATTTAGAAAAACCAATGGCTTGATATTAAATATTAAATGAAAAATGATAAACTTGATAGAGTTGCACAGAAGGTGCAAATTTTTTAATGCATACTGTTCTGCTTAACTTCATATTACACAAACATTTAAATGATACTACTGTAGATTCATTTGCAACCGCACTATTATTAGAAATCATTGTCCCTCAACCTGATCTGACTATAAATGCACATTTACCTAGCACCATGCTGTTCCTGCTTGCATAAAAATCACAGTGGAAACAAGAACTGTTCTCCTTCAAAGGAAACACTGAAAAAATTTTTGGTATCGTCGTAGGTTCCTTGAACTATAAACTAACCTTGAGGTCTTTATGATACGTCCATGTTAGGAAGTTCTGAACTTCAATTTTCAAGGTTCACTCAATGGGTTTTTAATGAAAAAAATTTGTATGATTATCAAGGCATAAATTTCTCTTTCAGCATAAATTTCCTCGAAATCCAGAATCCTTTCTGTCAATTAAAATAGGCAAAAATGTAGCAAATTACAAAAATAGATTAGTAAACATGTGTTAAAGAGTAAATCCCATATGAGTTGCTAATGTGGAAGAAGTCCAGATAAAAACAGATCAATTTTGATTCACCTTATATGAGAATGTGATTCCTCTGCTACAAATAGGACATCCATTTGACATCCTGGTTGGTAGGTTCTCTTTTGTAAGCTCTGAAGCTTTGATGGCTAAAAAAATAAAATTCTACTATCAAATATTACATAAAACTTTGAATGAATAGTTACAACCAAGGCTGTAAAGTTTGGTCTGTGTGGGGAACACCTTCCCAGCGCAACAACTTTTTTCTTTAGTCCACCCACACATTATTCAGAATCTTTCATTGTGACACATGATTTATCTGGTCATGTTCCACGCGAAAATTCCACTGATTAAACATCTGACATCTAAGTGCAGGAAAAATAAAAGAACATAAGATATCATCAAAAGCCTTTGCAATAAATTCTGAGCACAAGTTTTTGTCATACATTCACAAATGTTTCAAAAACACCACTTCATTGAATTTTACGCACATTGCTAGACTTCCAGTGTGTTTGCTTGTTTGCAGAATATTACCAATTAAAACAAGATTTCAACCTAGCATTTTGCATGGTTACAGTGTATACCTCAACTGCAAAGATTACCAGCCTGCAAAGTTTGAGTATGCACAGGGAATCCATTTCCCAGGCAATAATAGGTTTATTCTCAAATCCTGTCCACAAATTTTTGCAAATTTAGAATAATCCAAAAAGATGCAGCACCGTCTTTTGAGTTAATCCCATGCACAATCTCACTGCTTACGAATGCTATTTGAAAAAAAAATCCTACAGATTTTAACCTGCAATTTTGCAACATAATTAGTTCATGCGCAAGCTTAAGTGACAGAAAACTATTCCCTGCACACAAAATATACCTTGCACTCTGGCACACCTGCACCTGATATGGGGGCTTTTGCTGCACCCAAATTCATTCATACCCTGCAAACACAGCCTCAATTTAATTATCTCTGAAATGCACAAGCTCCTGAGATCAAGCTCCTTTCAATTTTGCCTTAGGGCTGAAAAATATCTTGGCAGTCCAGCTCTCAAGAGGGTTACTCGATTACGTACTTTATTCAATCTATCTTGAAAACAAATTTAGAAAGTCATCTTGCGATCTAAGTGAGCAATGATGGGCCAGAGACATCGCTTTCGTGCAAATGGTACCCCTCGTCAAATATATACAACAAGACCTGAGTAATAGATTGTTACTTCTAATCTTAAATCGATGATAATATAAAATATCATCAACAGGCAAATAATAAAGCACTGAACAGCACTAAATCAACTGGATCATAAATGTTCCGCTATTTAGCGTACGACATTCGATTAGGCAGACATTTCAATTATATGCATACCTAAAATAGAGGAGGCGGAAACGCTCCGAGACCTAAATAGAGAACTACTAATATTTCTCATCGTCCGTAGCACATGCTGCAAATTTGAAAACCTTTGTAGTATCATCTTTATCTTATCATCGTTTTTATGAATGAAAATTGAGTTAGAATTTGCTCGACTGCGGGCCTATCTCTGTATTTCAGCCTCGTGTTACATGCCTTTTCTTTAAAACGAGATCTTGTCTTCACTAAAAAGAGATCACGTGGAGTGTTGTTGTTGAGGAGAAGAGCTCAAAAAGTGTGCAAGTGGGATCTACAGCAGTTGAAAGCGGATGAAAACTGCTGTTTTCAGAAATCAAATTGCTTTCCTGGTTAAAAGGAGCTGCCGAAAGAAGAAGTTGTTTTAGACAAGAGTCATTAGACTTCTTCTGATCACAACAACACAATGAGCCTAGCGAAACTGAAGATATCGATACCATGCATTAACTGTTTATCAAGGGAAAATTTGTTCGAATCATGCAGCAAATTAAGGAATGTTAGATTAATTTCTATGAACCATCAACAGTTTGGTCAACAAAGATCCCAAAGAACGTGTTTTCGACTTTATCATAACAAACTTAGTCCGAGTAAACCTATGATTAAACTATGGAAAAATGCAAGTCAATGTGTTCCAGTTAATAAACTGTCATTTGAGAAAAACTATTTACCTCCAGAAAGTGGTATTCTTGTCAGGAAATCCACGCATATCATTGATTATTTACGGAATAAAAGAGTTTTTTCAACAGACACCAAAAAGGTATGATTTTGCTTCACACTGGCCTGCAGTATGGAATTAGTATCCTTTCTAACCAGTCTGCATGCAGGTATGGTAGATTTACATACAGGCCAGACTGCAGAGTGTTTTTTTTGTGTGCAGTAAATGTTTCTCTGCTGCTAATTCTTTCACAGGAACAAGTCGCCTTGAAAAGTAAAAAGTAAAAAGCTGCAGGATGAATAACTGATAACTTTATCATCAATTTCAATTCTATGATTTTGTTGATAATTGTGGCTTGTCTTCACACAGTGGGGAAGATCCACATTCCTCCTGCAGCTGTGCTGATTTTTCTAAGTTGCATTGGAAATGCATTCCCTCACATGCCAAAATATTGCAGTTGGCATACAGCAGTACAGGGTCATTCCTAGCTAAATAGCTATGCTTACTGAGTTGTGCTCAGTTTCCATTTTTGGGTCAGTGTCATTCTTAACATCAAATTTTTTGAACTTCACACATAATTTTTAAATAGTGCTGGTGTTTTTTTCACTGAAATACTTTTTGTATGACTGGTAAACATTGGTTTGTACACACCCAAAACATGGCTGAAATGAATGAGTAAAACCTTAAGGTGCGGAGCTGCTGGTACAACCAAGTTCTTGTCAAAAACGGTCATATTACCCAATTACCCAAATGTTCCAGGTGCACCAGAACTATCAATTTTTCTGGATTTAATTTGAATAAAGCTAGTTGTTAGGTTTGCCCTTAAGGATACCATGTATCTTGGGTGTGCCATCATCATACTTGCTCTGCATACTTGGAAATTGGTTGATATTTTTTTTGGCACACATCATACTGAAGCGGAGCATTGCTTTGACTGGGTCAAATGTTTTGCATTTTGTGTTTTGCAAACTAGTACACAAAAAGGTCAGGGGTCTAAAAGGTGTGTTACAAAGCTTGAATCATTTTATAAAGTAAGAAGGTGCTGCCAACTTTTCGAAAAATCTGAAAGGAATTACAGTATGTAATTTTGCCTTGATCAGTGTTTTTCCACAAGGGTGCTGCCCCAGTTGTAATTACTGCACTTGGTTTTTATAGACATGGATATGCAAGGCTGGAGTTTGCCGCTATGCTAGACACTTACACCTGATCCACAATATCAATAAAGTCAATATATTATTATTTTGTAAAGTTATGGGCGGTTGCTTGAAGCTAAAATACCATTGCTTGCTAGATGGTGGTGTGCTGTTGGTTGTACCTTACTTGGCCAAAATCATATAATTTGTTTTCCAACCTGCAGGGGTCTTTGGAGAGGTGTAAATAGAAAGCTAGAAAATATAATGTGATGAAACAGATGCTGTTGACTTTCTCACAAGTGCCTAAAAATATCTGTTTCAAATTAAATACAAGAATACATGACATATTTTGTAATAAATCTTTCCTTTCTTCATGTTTTGTCAATAAAAATATTTTATTTATTTACAAAGAATAATGGAATGTCGTTTATTTAAAATTTGGCTGATTTTTACAAAACCTGCAAGTCATATATTTAGATTGATATGTTTAGGACATGTATTAAATGACAATGTATAATAGGAGCTTTTGTTATTTTTAATTTCCAAAGCAGTTTATTTGCCATATGCAAATAATTTCACATACATATGACTGCAATTTTCATTTTTATTTGTTTTAGAGGGAAAATATCTTCACAGTGCCAAACATGCTTTGCTTGGTCAGAATATCACTTGCTCCAGCAATTTCTTACCTTCTGTTGAACTCTGAGAATTTGACAGCACTTATTTTATTAGGTGTGGCAGGAATTACTGATTTGGTAAGTGATGACTTAATAATGATGAATCATGATGCACCTGATCATTTAACTAAATTATTTTCTTCCATCAGAAGGTTCTTCAGATGATAATTCAAAATTAGTCAGAAATGTTTTTGTTGAATAACCTAATAGTTGGGTTATGTAAAAATGGCCATTAAAAATTAAAGGCATAAAAAGGCTAATAGAACAGCATTAAAAAAGCATAATATTTACTCAAGAGGCACTTTTTGCATGTTTTTCATAGTGTGCCTTTTAATTGCTATTCCCCACAAGTTTAGAGTATCACATTGGACAACCCCAAAAGTTGTGTACCTGATTTTTATGCAAAGTTATTTTCTCATCCTGTCATGAAATTCAATACTCAGTTTTTAATTTCTCATAGCTTGATGGGTTCATTGCACGAAAATTCAAACATCAAAGCTCAGTATTTGGATCCATGCTTGATCCTGCTGCTGACAAAATTCTTATGACAATTGCAACTATCAGTCTTGCGTGGGTCAACCTCCTCCCAGGTATTTTTTCTATTTTGTATAGATAGAAGACATGGGGCAACGATTGGAAAGCAAGTCTATGTTAATTGAAGATAATTATTGGCTCCATCTTGAACCAATATATATATATATATCTATGTATTAGGCAGAGCGGAAATTGCTCTGATACTTGGTTTATTGAAAAAGACCCTGATGAAGTATCATATATTCAGTAAAGAAATCAGTGAGAGATTGTGTTTGTGTGGCAAATTTTGTTGTTGATAATCATGCCAAATGTCAGTAAATTTATTTATTTGCCGAAGAAGACCAATTCATCTTTTCTTAAAATGGCAAAACCTTTCAGAGAAGAAGAAGCTTCCTTCCTTAAATTTTGAAATTCTGGCTAGGAGGAAGGTTGTATGGCCTCTTTCTGGTATACCCTTCAAGTGTATACATTTCAGCCATAGGTACAACCAGGCCTTGTCTGGAAAGGCACTCGGTCCAACATGAGCACCTAAAGTGTACCTAAAAAAAGCCATGGAGAGTGATTTAATGAACGCCTGAAAATGTAAAACAATATTGCCCTGCAGCAAAATATTGTTTGAAATTAATGCTGGTGAAACTTAAACAATTTTCTCAATTAACCAAAATATTTTGGTTTTTAAGATTTATATAGGAGTTTATACCACGAATGGAGCACCTTTGTTTTGCTCAGTAAAAGGCCTGGTACAACAGAGCCTATCAAAAATAGAGTGGTGGGTGGCAAAAACTTTTGGGTGGTGGCTTATCATAATAAAGCTGAGAAAAAGATGACTTATTGTTTTCCATTGAAATTCTGGAATTATTGGTTCAACTCTGGCTTCTCGGCCCACAGGCCTTTAAAAAACAACCGCTGATGCTCTATTCCTTAGCTCTTTAATAAAAATTTATTATGCCTATATGTGTTGTATCTATAGATGCTTTACTAATCACAACTTGATTGGAGTGACATTGAAGGTATCATATTGAAAAGTATCAAAACTTATTTTTCCCTGTTTAATCAAATATGTAGTTTCATTATATCTGTTCAATTTTTGCTAATTCTTACATACATCATGTAATCTTGGAGATTCATTGCATGCTTTATTTGTACAGTTTCCTTGTGTGCTTTAATTGTGGGACGCGATATTGGAATTATGTCAGCTGTTGCATACTTGAGGTATACCACTGTACCAAAACCAGTAAGTTATTTAATATTCTTATTTCATTAGCATTTATCTATTTGGCGCTCTATGTAATTTTTTCATATGAATCTTCTTATTTCTTTGAAATGTTAATAACTTTTTTTGTTTAGAACATTTTCTTTGAAACTGGTATTTATTTATTTTCTATCCTTTGCTAGCTAACACTTCCAAAGTTTTTTGATGTGAACCTTCCAACGGTACAAATGAAACCAACTTTTATCAGCAAGGTAAAAAAGATTCTTTTTGTCATTTAGAGCTCATTATTCTGATAACAGCAGAGGCTAGGTTGTTGTAGCACCCCTTTCTTATTGAGGCACCAGTAAAGCCTAAATTAACAACAAGAAATTTGTCAGATAAATTTTTGTCAGATAAACTTTGTCAAAAAAATTTTTTGGGCAATTTTTCAAAATTTTGTTGTGTCAAAATTTTGTCATGGATTTTTAACACAGATATAATCAGTATCATAAGAGGGAAACAAAAGTTTGCTTAATATTCAGTCCCATAGGTAGCTACTCTGTGCAGACTTAAGGGCTTGGAATTGGGCTTTTCCTCCTAGGCAGCTTTTTAACACAGAGCAACATTTCAGGAAAATCAAAGCAAAAGTAGTAATATATTTCTCAGTTTATGCAAAAGCAGACCAAAGAGATGCTTTTATTACCCAAAGAGTTTCTACTCTTTATCAATAAGGTATGAAAGTTTATGAAAAGCGTCCTATCAAAAGTATATGTATAAATAAAAGAAATAGATTTGGAAAACATAAGACTGTCTCTAATAAGAAAAGATGGTCTGAAAATTTTGCCTTCTGTAATGTTCAAAATTTGGGTTGACAAGTGTAAATACCTTGAACGAATGAAGGAAATAGAGTACAGTTGAGTATGAATAAACAGATTTGAATAACTTAGAGATCGGCAGCAAAGAGGAGCTAGAACTATATTTATTGAACGGTGGTAAAAATGAAGCTAGTTCAAGAACAGGCGATGATGATGATGATGATGCTGATGATATAAAGATAATTATGAGACGATGTGAATAAGAATAATGACAAAGTTGGCATTTAATAGATTGAAAGGATACATAAAGTTGATTTCAGACTTCATATAATGGATTTTCTATGCGAATTATCAAAAGTCTTAAATGCAAAAAATTTCATTGTAACCAAATTTTGTCCAATTTTGAATTTAATCGAAGAAAATTCCATCAAAATATTTGTCTGATATTTTGTCACAAGGAACCTTTTTTTAGTTAATGAACCTTAATCTATCAATTCATGAAAACTGACTCTATAAAAATTACATTTAAATTTGCAACACTATGAAGACTTTATTTGTTTACTGTGTGTAGCAATATAGAACAGTTTACCAGCTAATGCAGTTAAACAAATACATTCATATGCAATTGTGAGTGCATGCAAAACATCAGTCTCATCAAATTACTGTTGCTATTAGCTTTCTCACAGTCTTGGTTTTTTCAAAGCATACTCTGACCTTTATGCTTTTAGGTAAATACTGCTTTGCAGTTGGGTCTTGTTGGCTTATGTATGTCTGCCCCTGTTTTTGGATTCACAGAAAGCTCTTGGCTTCATGCATATTTGTGAGTAAATATAAGTTAGTCATTACCTTTTTAGTATCATTTAACTTTGTTTATTTGTTTGTCATTTGTTATTTGTTTGTCATTTGTCATTTATTATTTGTTTGTTTGTCAATACCTCTAGGATTATAAATCACAAGTTGTGATAAGAGTTTGAGCCTTAAATAAACGAAAAAAAACGTGAGCTGGGGTATTTTTATCAGGAATGGATTTTACTAAAAATAAACTTATTAATGGCAAGATAGCATAAATTTGAACTTATTAATGGCAAGATGACATAAATTGTAGTTTTTTTCTTTTATATATCAATAAAATCTTGCACTAAAGAGATATGAATATACATTTACTTTACCACACTACAAGAAAAATATCTTGGAAAGCAAGTGATCATGTCTAACCCAGGGCCATTACATAAAGAATGACTAAACTAAAGTTAACTAATTATTGACATAAGCACATTTCTATAAAAAAATAAATGGTAGTTAATAACAGTAAATGGTAATTGATAACCAGCATGGGAGCAAAAAGAGACATCTTGTTTAAATTCTATTTCAACATAATGCTTGAATATTTTACTGTTAAGAATGACTTAATAATGATCTACAGAGCAACGTAACAAGGATCTATAATTCAAATTTTGTTCTGACATACCGTAAATCCTTTAATTAGCCCCTTGGGGCTTATAAAGTGATAGTAGATATTGCAAAGACATTATTAAAAGACCTTGTGTATTCTAGTAGAAATTTATTTATGAACATTTAATTAATTCTTACCAAAAGTAATAATCAATTTTTGGTAGTAATTCAATGAAACACCAAAGGCAACCTCAGAGGGTAAAAATCAACAAATTGGGGGTCGGGGGTTTTTGCAATTTGAGGATTTACAGTAGCAGTGGGGGCTAATTAGAGGGGGGCTTATTGACAATTTGTAGTTCTAGAATGGGGGCTTATTTGAAGGGGGAGCTTTAATTGCACAGTAAAGTTTTAAGACCAAATTCATTATTCTTTGGTTATTCTTTAGAATAACTCATTATTTTTTATTAAAATAATACAACCAGACTGTAGATGATATAGTGGACTGTGTTCATTTTCTTCCAAAGTAGGCCCAGTATGTGGAAGGAACACATAACTTCTCCGTCTTTCAATTATGACATAAATGCGTTGATGGGCATTCCCATATTGAAAATGGGGGAGCTTCACAATCTTCTTTTTATTGAGTAGTTGGAGTTGACTGATATTAACCAGGTAGTAGTGTGCACTTTTGGAATAGGAACAAGACTTTCAAAGAACAAGTCATTTATTTTATTGTCTTTCAGAATTTACTTCTTCCTATGTATTCTGTCCTTGCTAGGTATTTCAGTAAGCCTGCAGACTGTGTCCTGAAGGTGCTCGTTCTCCTTCCAGAAATACCTTTCAGCTATGAAACTTTTCTCAGAAAACAAGATGAGGGTTGGGTGTGTTACTACAGTCTCCTATGTCTTCATTGGCCTTCTTTGCGTGTTTCCTGGCCTCTTTTTGATTCCCAACAGACAAATAATTTAATAGTGACAATTTCTATTCACAGGTACTTCGTTGGTGCCACTACAGTTTTATCTGGTTTGAGTTATGTTGTCAAAGGAAGTCAGACATTTAGGGTTTTAAAGTGATAATATTGTGAAAGAAAATTTTGTATAATTCAATGTTTAAAGTATTTTTCTGAATTTTTATTCGTCTACCCCGATCATTTTGTTGTGTTTTCATCTGTTCAAATTGCTTGTTTTGCAAGATGTAATTTTGTAAGTGAAATTTGCAATTTTCAGTTTTGTCATAGAACTTTTGTAATGGAAAATCAACAACATAAACCTTTTTTATTAGCCTAAAATGTCCTTCAGATTTGCTTAAAATGCATTTCAGAACCTTTCTTACAGTAATTTTCCTGAAATCGTTTAAAATCTTTAAAAACTAAGCTGACGATTAGTCAATTCTTACAGTTTTGTTGATTTAAATTTTAAATGTTTCTTAAAGGGTTTTTTAGTTCCAAAACGCTGAAGAGCTACTTTTTAGGTAGAAAAATAACAAACAATTTTCAAATATTACGGGAACAGCGTAAAAGCTTTCAAAGGCAAAACATCTATCAGACCACTCAAGCAGAACATCTAATCTGCCGCAAGGAGTTTCTTTATCAATTGAACCAGGACTAGTAGCTTATCCGCCTTATCGTCCAAATAAGCCATTGCCATCACGTCTTTACATTTACAAGAATCTTTCCGAGCAGCAAGGAACAATATTAAGGATATGGTTAGCAATTTTTGGCCGTAAGGCATGGAAACCTCGTACTCCTATGGTGGAAATCCTATTGTTCCATCGGCAAATCTCTTGAAATCTCTAGTGTTTTGGCAGATAGCTCGAATGTCATTTACTATCATATTTATTCACTTTTTTCTTTTTATAAGAACCAGTAACTTTAAGTTCATAGCTGACAGTTCTATTTTTTTCGAAAATCTGAGCCTGGATTTTATATTTGCTCTTAATCTAATAGGGTGTAAGCAGTGCGATTGCTTATTCGCTTTAGGGAGGCCTCATTTGCCAACAAAGTGAAGGAGAAAACCTTAATTTGCTGACAAATTTGGATCCCACACATGTTTACAAATCCTCGTTTTTAAGATAAAACATTGTCAAAAATTCCATTTTACATCATAAGAACAAATTATGTTCGTAATTTGCCCTTAACTTTTGACCAATTTTAAGGGTTGGGGTTCGTATAAAATTGTTCATTTTTGCGTGTAGTGACAAAAATTATTCATCTTTGGTGGAACTACGGTTATAAGTCACATGTTTGTATGCAAAAGCTTTGTTTAGAAATCTGGTATTCAAGAATTTTTCATAATGAAAGTAAACAAAACGACAAACCAGGCTTTTATTTTGAATAGCATTTCTTGACCATGCGATCGGTCATGTGACCTCGTGACTTTCTCGAGAATTTAACCACGTGATGTTTACAAAAAAAACACATGGCTGGCTTCTATAAGTTTCGCTTTTCAAACACGGAAGAGATCGATAGAAGTGGCAAAATGCGTGCTAATAGAGTGCTGCTTTTCCTAGGCCTGGCTTTCTTGCTTTTGAAGCAAATGGACTCCTTACATCAACGACGCACTGGTCTCTTGAAAAACTTGTTAAGTTTCGGAGGATGAAGAAAATGATGGAAAAGATATTGGAAAACCCAGAAGCCTCAAAACTTCTCAGTTCAGTGCAGACGGGCTGGGTACAGCAAAAGCTTGACAATTTCAATCCAGCAAACCCACAATACTTTTACCAGAGGTATTATGTTTCTACTTTGTATTGGGATCCGTCGACTGGCCCAGTTTTTGTCTATGTTGGAGGAGAAGATGAACTTGTTCCAGGCTATCTTGCTGGTGGTAAGAGCATTCGCTAGTTTGTCGTTCAAATAAATGAATTCCTTGTAACAATTTAGCAAGCAGCACCTTCTACTCAAGCTTCTTTCTAAAAAAAATTGTTAAGGATGGACTGAATTTCTTAATTATTTACGCTTTTGATAAAAAGTGGGGCAATAGCCCCCAAACCCCCTTGCACTGCACTGGGTTTCCTTCAAATCGATGGAAACAGTGCTACTTAGCGGGAGCATCGAGGAGGGGAAAAATTATTTACAACGCAAATGCTGCTACTTTCAGCTACTTTTATGAAATCAACGCCTACCGAAGTCCACGTCTTTGACTTATCAATGTAATGTCCTTGCACAATCTTGCAAAAGATCCTTGAAAACCTTTTTCAAAAATTGTGCCTGGAAAGGGCGTATTTATTTTTAGTCAATATGCAAGAAATGAAAAATGCCCCCATCTCCTTTTTTATATAAATTGATTAAGTTTTTCACTTTTACTTTGATAAAAAGAAAATCTTTAGATTATGATTTTGTTATCATTTGCTATCCGTTCAGGCCAGCATACAGAGAGACAATCAAGCTTGTGTGAAACGAAACAAATACCGTACTACTTTGATTAAAATGCCCCATCTTTTAAATGACCCCTCCTAAAAGCCTGATTAAAGTGCCAAAATTGAAGTTTTTTCATTGATATTGTCTGTCAAGTCTGTGCTCCTGAATCCGATGGTCAACCAGAGTCTAGAAAAGTTTCCAACCTTCCTCCAGCCAAGAAAATCTTACTATAAAACCTTCCTCATTTTGATGAGTTTAAAATGGGCGTGGTCAGAAAATGGGGAACACAACCAGTCTTGATCTCCTCTCCTGGTAACTTTGTTTTTTGTCAAAACTTTACTAGAAATTTGTAGCTTGTTTTCAATTATAGATATTTTTAGAAACCGATGTTAAGTAATATGCTTATATCGGTGAAAAAAAATCGTATAATTCAAATAATTAAATTATAAAAAGTTAGTGCCTAAATTTCAGTGTAAAGTAGTTCTGCAAACATATTCATACCAAAAGACAGGAGGTTTTTGAATTTTATTCTGGCTTTTTTCATGACTGTATTTTGAAAATCAAAAGGCTTTAAAAATTATCTAACTTACTCAAGTTTCCAAATTTTTGGCTACCTTCCTCCATTTCTCTTTGTTTCTACAACCTTCCTCCGGCCATTGGCCGTGGGGCCGTGATGATTAAACTTTTTGTAATTTCAGGTGAAATAGTGGAGCTAGCCCAAAAATACAAGGCATTATTGCTGGGTTTGGAGCATCGGTACTACGGAAAGAGCATGCCAACTGATGGAATGAAACTTGAGAACATAAAGTACCTTAGCAGCCGACAAGCGTAAGTTTCATTTTGTAAAACATAGTGCAATTACCCCAGTCTGCCTAAAAGACAATACCCTTACCACACCTGGTATTTCCCCACAGTAAGGTAACTCCCACGAACAGCGGCGTAGCTTGACCTTCAATTAAGGGGTCATGAAAAATAGTATTTACAGATGAAGAAAATTAAACTAAAGAAAAAATTATGCGTCTACTTACCGATAGGGAATTTTACCTACAAACTAAAGATTTTAATTGTGATTTTGGGGGAGGATGTTACACCCCCTACACCCCCCGCTAACTACAATGCCTACCAAAAGTCCTCGAACACTGACGTCATTTTCCAAGGTCAAAATCAATCATCCCCCTCTCCCCCACGGAACAATATGTTGGTTTACTACGAAACGGGTTAGGATATCAGGAAGCACGTTGTTCCTGATATTGCGCTTCTTTTATGATATTTCTCTAAATTATCAACACTGTTCTAGTGGGAAGGGAGCGAAAGTAGTAATTCTTTTCGGAAAAAAAATTTTAACCGGCAAATTGCTGGGCGTTCCAAGAACTTTTGGCAGGCATTGTACTTCCCTGGTCACGAATATTCACTCTACAAGTAGTCTGAGGTTTCGTTGCTTCATGTGCGCTTTATAGCTCATTTTCTGTGGTGGAGAAATATTTTTATAGCTGTTAAAGTATAGAGATTATCTGAATTTTCTCTTATTTATTTTAACGAAAATAGAAGTAAATAAATGAATACCATCACGGTTATGGTTGCTTGGTATTTTTCCAGTTTGCAGGATCTAAGAAATTTTCATAACTACATCACTCGACAGTATCGACTCACCAGCTATAACAGATGGATTTTACAGGGCGGCTCATACCCAGGTGCTCTTGCTGCATGGGGTAGATCAAAGGTACATTTTAATTTGCATTGATATAATCTATAAACTCACTTCTCCGTCTATAAGAAGGCTGGATTGGGAAGAAAAATTCCTTTATAAACCTGCGGGGATATCACCGTTTTTAGTTGAGGGGCGTTGCGTTTTTAGAAAAATTCGAGAACTTTAGTATGGAAAATTTATCTTATCCTAGAGTTTGATCACTAAATTGATGGAAAATACAAATATTTCTCAATTTTAGCGCATATATCTCTTTCTATAGTAGATTTAAAAGCTGAGTATGAAAATAATTGTGATGGACGGAAAAATAATTTTTTTCAAATTACTGGTAGTGGTAGTTTCAAACAGTGATAGAAGTACTATATCATCGTGCAAAAGAGCAATATTTTGTCGCTATTACTAGAGAGGAAAAAATTTCTAAAAATTTTATGACGGACGGACAATTCGAAACTTGTCCAATAACTGCGCACATGGGGTTTGACCTACCAAATAAACAATTGACATCGACCATTATTCACCTCTACTAAATGTTGATGACGAAGAACGTGCTTTTTAACAATTTTAATCTCAAACGACATTTTCAGTCTGTCGTCACGTCCGTCCGTCACGATGATCCATCGGTACTTTCAGCATCGAAATTTCCAAATGTTGTGAAATATAATTGTTCAAAATGTTTGATTATGTTTCAAACTGATATTCAATTGGTAAAAATATTTCAAATTTATCTCAACTATGTTGGTTTAGAAAGAATATTTGAAGGAGTGAAATTAGTATTTTCAATTCTTTCTATCCAATCCGTCCGTCACGGCAGACGTTTTTATCCTTCTGAGGCGACGTGTTTATCCCAAAAGTGTTTGCTTCAACTCATTTACACCTCAATGTGGGTTCTTTTTTGACACAAAAGGAGACAGTTATGGAATCATCCGTTAATTTTTTAGACCTAATGAAAGTATCGTTTGTCCGTCCGTCACAGATCATGAAGCTCTAGTTATTTGAACATGTTTGTAAGATATTCTACCGTGCATAAAGCAACATTCTGTTTGCAGCTGGTTTGCATATCTGCAGGGACGTAGATAGAGGGAGGTCAGAGGGACAAAACCTCCCTGTAAAGCTAAACTGCTATCTTGTCGGAAAAGTACTTATCTTGTTAGAGATATAACGTGGTGTTACATTTTTAGAGGGACGATTTAAAGCTGAATATAAAGATTTATTCTGTTGTTCTGATTTAGAATGGGAATCTTTTTAAAAAAGATTTGGCACTTGAAAGTGTCTTTTCTAGAGAGAAGACCAGAAAAGACCTCAAGTTGTTCTTTGACACTTGTATTTAAATAAATGATAAGAGTTTGTGTTCTATTTCAGCTCTAATGTAATTAACCTATGCTCAGATGTATGAAAAAATGAAATTGTTCATTAGACTTCTGTCTGAAAGTCTAAATTTCTCAACCTTTCGATGAATTTTCCTTTCTACGTCATTGCATGTATAAAACACTTTTTGGAGGAATCTTACTTTCCCATCCAGCTTTTATACAAAAGAAGGAATATTGTTCTAAAATGATTAAGTTCAAAAAAAGACCATGACTATCAGCATAATTTGTCCCCTGTCATTAGCTTTCAGACATAATCCATGGCTCTGTGGCATCGTCTGCACCTTTGGTTGCTCAAGTAGATTTTCCAGAATATATGGAGGTAAGGCATAAGTAGATTTCTGCTTATGAATGCAAGAGACTCATTTTTTTATTGTGAAAAAAGTAAAAAGGGAGATCGAGAATCATCAAAAGGGTTTGGGGAGGGGTTGAGACATCCCTATTCTATTTATAGGCTTGTCGCCAAAAGGAAAATAATATTTTTGTTCAAATGACATAATCACGCTTCTTGGTGTATAAGCAACTGTTCCTGATGAAGCTCGGAGTAGCAACTTAGAACCGTCCTGTTCTATACACCAATTAGCGTAAATCTGCCTAAACGGCATCATGCACTTTATGCCAGACCGGTAAACGGTTATTTTCAGATTTTGAATTTCATTCAGATCTTAAAAGACATAATCATACTATTATTGGTCTTCTGATTTTAATTTACTTTATATTTGTTTCTGCTCGTGACCGGTAACAAAACTATTCTGGAAAATGATTTTGAAATTTAATTAGATATTGACAAGTAAGTTTATATAACTAAATGAAAAACTAACGAAAATTACTAAATAACATAAAGTTACTATACCAGTAACAAAATATTTATAGTAAATCATTTTGTAAGTACAAATGAAGAACTGTAACTAATTGCTTACTGTTTTTAGGTTGTTGCAGCAAGTCTTGCAGCTCCTGAAGTTGGAGGATCAGACCTTGTATGTTTAGCTCCACATCTAATAGCCTTTACCTAAACTTTAGAGTTGCCTTCATAAAAATTTTGAAAATTTTCAGTTTTAACAACATGAGCAATGTACGTCTAAGCACATGGTGAGATACATTTAAACTTAAAAAATAAGGTGAATCTCTTACAAAAGCTTTAGAAGCAGGGCCAAATTACAGTATTTTAATGGAAGGGGGGAGGGGCTGTACGTATCTTGCCATATGTCAGGGATATGTTTTAGATTAAGCTGGTCTTGTACATTTATGTTTTTTAATTGTTTATCATCGGGGTATGTAGTCAAAATTCAGAAATTCCTGAAAAAGATTATAGTGACGTCATCACTTTGCAACTGAATCTAATAATTGAACTCAGGCTTATGATCCATTGTCTGCTTAGATCTAATTTTTTATGATTTCATCTTCATGTATATTGAGTCTCATCAAATCGCTTTTCATGATGTCTATCGAATTCAAATTTGTCATATGTGACACTAAGTTGCAAGGATGGTATAAGCGAATCACCAGTAACCTTGGACTATAAGAAACTCCTTTGCAAATATGACATTCAACGAACCGCATACTGTTTTTGCTATGTTCATCATTGCTTGCTATGTCTATGTTGCTTTTAGTGTCGAGACTCTGTCAAGAAAGGCTTCGAGACGATCGAAACGCTCATAAAGAGCAAGCAGTTCTCCAAACTCAAGAATGACTTTTCTTCCTGTAATGATATTTCAAGCCCAAACGACACAGCTCAGTTCGTGGTAGATCTTTCAGGGGTATTTACAAATGTAGTACAGTATAACGACGAGACCCCTTGGATGGATATCAGAAAAATTTGTGGATTCATGACTGACACGTACAAGACACCCTATGAACGTCTTATGGATGTAAACAAGGTGATGATGTACTACATATATTTTTTAACTTATGGTTCAAACCTGCATTCAGACTTGTATTTAGGAGAAGAGGTTATAGTGTGTTTCGTTATTTGTGACAATATGGTACATCCGAGTCAGGATAAGACAGTTTGGTCGGTTACTGTAGGGGCGTGCAAACCTCTGACTGATTCTTATGAGATCTGGCACGTGAATGCACACTAGTGGGCCTGGCTATTTGGAATCTTTGAAGGAAATGGGGATCTCTTTAGCATTGCAAAAATTTACGTCTATTGTTAATTGAGAGAATTCACTGGGTATAAAGCTACAGGTCTACCCCTTGTTTTAATATTTTACTTTTTTCTTTGTTGCGATTGCTCATGACATAATCCAGCTATCGTTTCCTCACAATGTTGTTAACAGATAGGTATGTTCCTACCAGTTCTGACCTTGTGCTTCCTGCTCCTCTATCGATCTTGATCCTAAGAAAGGTCCTAAAAAATTCTTTTTTGACCACCAAGTTAGCAATAAGTAATGTCAAAGTATCGATTAAATTGCTAATTCCTAACTTTTGGGGTATCGTACACCCCAAACACTAAACCCCCAAGTAGCACCCCTGCTGGCGCCAATAGTATTTGCAACTTTATTAAGCATACAAGCTAAATTATTATCATTTACATCAAGGCATACATGGATCAAGTACAAATAAAGTGCGTTGGGAACTCATATCAAGGCTACATCAATAGCCTGAAGTGGGACCAAGTTGATCCGTCCGGGTACGCAAATGCAAGGCAGTGGTATTATCAAACATGTACCGAGTTCGGATATTGTGAGTAGATTTCTAACATTTTTTGGCCCGTTGAAAGTTCCTATGATTATCGCTCAATCTGACGGTATTTTTTAATCCTCCTATTTGACTGATTAGCTTTAAAGTTTAACCTTTCATCTTCTAAAATCATATCAAATATTTAAGACTATTTAATTACGGAACCATAACCAGAAAATTTTTATCTTAGATAGATCAACATTTTAGGCTGAATAGAGACATGTAAGCTATGTTCCGCTACGTAAGAGAATAACGTTCTGCTACTCTGCTGCTATATAAAAGACCCTTTATGAAGTAAAGGAAAAAAATGAAAAAGTGAAGGCCCGAGAATCAATCTAACGGTTTAGAGATCAGATTGATAAAATATCTGATATTTCAGGTTATGAGCAAAAAATGATGCATAATTGTCATGGAGTGAACATAAGTTTGTTTGACCATGTTGGATGCATGGACAACACATTCAGGTTTTTCCCACTGATATCGCAATATTAAATGTATTTTGCTAACAGTTTGTTGATAAATAGTCTGGGGTGACAGCTTTTGTTTTACTTCTTTGCTTAGTTTCAAGATGATATTTTTGAGTACAAAGTGGTTTTGACCGGCTCTCCCTAATGAAATAAATTTCTGCGTATACAGCCTTCCTCCATGTGCGAAGAGAACAATTGGCAAAGAGGGCTAAAGAAAGGAGCGAGGGGAGGGGAGAGGGAAGATGGGAGAGGGAAGATGGGTGAGGGGGAGGCTTTATTCCCCCTTTTCATGTCCTTTCCTTTTCCTTTTTTGGATTGCTTAGGCCCTTAGGGTCTTTGAATCCCGGCGGTAGATTCTGTAGCCTTTTGAAAATAACATTTTATCTCTTTCTTGATGTCATAACTATAGATCAGAGTTGCGAGGAAGGAACAAGTTGTGTATTCTCCTCACGAATTACAATGAATTCTATGATAAACATTTGCCAAGCAGTGTACAACATAACATCTACACAGGTTTACCAAAGCGTGACCAGTACTAATAAATACTATGGTGGAAAGTCTCTCGGAGTCAGTCGCATTGTTTTTCCAAATGGTGAGATTTTCAATGGGTTTGATATTTTGATTGGGTTTGATATTGTCAATTGGGTTGGAAAAAATAAATTTTTTCATTCATCAAGCTAGTTTTTTTATAAGACAAAGAAATAATTCAAGAACACAGGTGAAAGTTAAGGAAAAATCTTGTGCTCGTGCTTTTATATCGGTTCTACTATACAATGCTTTCGATGCATTTTTATAGGCAGTGACAGAGTAATAAAGGAATACCATTGATATTAATTGTTCTGTCACATCGCAGTTATTTTTCGATTGATTAAATATTCCTCACTATAATTAATTTGTATTTTACGTTATTCTGAACATGGTAGTTAGGATGTATGTAGGCAAAACACTGCAAAGTGAGATAGTGATTAGGAAGGAATGCATCTGTTTATGTTGTGACAATGTGATCTAATGGTTGGATCTTTCATTTCTACCAATGTTTTCGTCTTTTGCTTCGTATTTTGCTTGCGAAACAAAAGATGATGCTTATTTTAAGCATTTTATTTTTACAGGATCAATAGACCCTTGGCATGCACTGAGCATCTTGAAAAATCAAACTGTCGGAGAAGTTGCGGTATACATGAAAGGAGTGGCACATTGCGCTAATATGAACCCCTCAGAGCCAAATGATCCATTGTCATTGAAGAGTGGGAGAAAGGTAAGTTTGCTAGTTGAGAATAGTAAATAAAGCTATAGAGAATACTGGATTTGTACTGGTCGTTAGACCAGGCTCACAATGGGGCAAAAAGAACCGATCTTTGTCCGAAAAAATAAACGGCAAGCATTGCGTCCAAACTTGCAACTCTGGTTCCTTGCTAGTTTGAGAGTGGTTCTGTTTTTCTTTGGTCTCACTGCAAAAGCGTAACTTTTTAGTTCCTTCTCATATAATATTGCTACTTAAATTTCCACAAAGTGAACGGTCAGGACTGAGACTATTTGCTAGCGATTGAAAATGCGACTGATTTTGCCTGAAAAAGAGGCTTCCAGAAAATGTTTGACTACGGCCATTGATCGTAGTTTTTCAATACAGCTACTGAATGACAGTGCTTCATATGGCAGTTCTGTTCTTTTTCGAAGCAATACAAATATGTATCATTCTATTCTAGTTTCGTTATCTTATTAGTTTAGAAAAATTCCTTTTTTTACACAAGGGTCAAAGGGGTCATAAGAAGAAAACCAAAAATGTAACAAGTAGATTTTCTATGATTATAGTAGAAACAAACTGAAATTGTATCCATTGAACCATTGTCAATAGAAAAGTCCTTCTTCTATTGACTATGCTTGAACTGAAAGTTAGCTAAGATACAGGGATGCCGTCCTAGTGAGTTAGGGGGGGGGGGCGGTGCTGTAGGCAACGTCTAGAAGCCACACCCATGACAACACCAAATAGACTTGCATTTGTGTAAAAGATTCTCTTCTGCTGTGTACAAACTATTCACCAACTTAAATAGACTGATAGAGAATTGCTCATTCGTGGAAAGTCTAAAGATAAAAGGTCGTCAACACAGAATTCATTGAACCAGACTTGTTAAGGGGAGAGAGGATTTTTGGTGGGGTGGGGGGTTTGTGCTGAGATTCTTCTTTCCTTTTTTGGTCATCAAGTATGCTGTGTTCCCGCTTTTCCGTCCTTTTTATTCAAATATACATTTGTTATGTAGATACTGATTATCAGTGGTCATCTCGGCTTATAAAAAGGAAAGAGTGTAGAGATCATTTGAAGCCCCTTCACATTATTTTTCTTAAACCTGTTAATGAAAATTTAGCTGCTTTTTGTTTTTGAAGTAATGTCTTTAAAATATATATTTCCATTTATATCAATAGATGATTGACGCGCTTGTTGGTGAGTGGTTAAAGTGATTCATTCCTTAATCATACGAGAGGCAAGATCAGAGCTTTGAGCAATTTGCTAAGCTTTGACGATGATTGCAGATCAGAGTTTTGAAGAAAATGATAATGTCAACATGAAAAGAAATCGAAGGGATGGCAATGAAAATACTTGTTGTTTATAAGTAAAGATTCACCTGACTGACAGAACGTTTACTTTGCTATCTTAATGTCCATTTGTTCAATTTGATCCCCTAAAAATCACGATGGCCTATTATTGTCAAAACTGTGGACCTTGAGAGCTTTTCACCTGTAGCTGCTAACATTTGTTCTCATGTCATTAGAAGGTATCATGATTTGTTTGACGAAGATTAAAGTGGCCATTTGAAGAGGTCATGCAATTATAATTCTTTAATTTTGCTACATAACCTGAAAGAACACTACGAAATAAGTTTTTTAAACCAATAACTTCTGTTCTAAATTGGCTGAGATATGGCCAGTGAATAACCTAATTTTGCAAATGGGTTACGATTGTAAGATTTGGCTCAGAATTGTCTTTTTAGGATATATGCTCCAAATGGAAATATTCTAACTCTATTTTTATGACGTCATCACCACGTTTTATCACTTAGCCAATATGTTGTACGTTCACGCGCTTCTTATTATTTGAAATCTACCGTATATAATTTTGGTAAATATTGTTACATTTTGCAATTGGTGGTATAGCCTTGGCTTGGCTTATTTGTCTGTTTCTATCATTTACCTCTGGCATATATACAAGATGTTTGAACATATACATGGCAGGGAAGGGAGGTACTAGATGGCCCGTCTGATGGATTCTTTAAATCTCGTAATGATGATGACATCAATAAACAGTAGGCAGGAATGTCAGAAAGCAATGAGAAGCGATAAGACGCACAAAAACCTAAAAATTGAAAGGTTAACTGGTCTTTTGTCTAAGTATACATACTTTCATTACAAGAGTATTAGGAGCTACTTATTAGAAGCACGTACACTCTTTTATAAGAACCAGTAAATTTAAGTTCAGGCTGACTGTTCTTAATTTTTCGAAAATTTGAAGCTGGATTGTTCTTAATTTGTTCTTAAATTAATAGAGTGTAAGCAGTGCGATTGCTAGCTTTTTCGCTCCAGGGAGGTGTTGACTCTTATTTGCCATCAAAGTGAGTGAGGCAACCTTCATTTGCTGACAAGTTTGAATATTCACCAAAAAGCATAATGTTGTTCCAAATTAAGCTACATAGTATAGAGTATAGATAATATAATTGTTCTTTGTTTTGCTGAAGAGGTGCCAGTTGTTCGCATTAAGCGTGGAACTCGATGTTGCAACCTCACACTTCAATGCATAAACAACCCTATCTCTATTACCAGGACCGCTGTAAGGCGAGGGTAACCGGGGCTCTGGGCCCGGGCTCATCCTTGGGCTCATAATAATTCAATCTATAAAAAGTGTCATAATCTCGAATCTACTTTATATTCTTTGTCAGTCAAGGGGCCCACACATATTGGTTGCCCCAGGGCCAGGCCTCGCACTCGGCGGCCCTGTGCCTCTATCTCTCACTACAGCATCGAGCACTATAAAACAGACCAGCAAATAGCCAAATGGACCAAGCGTTTCTTATGTAACAGAATCTCTGTGATTACTCACAGTTTCGATCCAGCTTACGAAACTGCATAACAGAAGACCACGAGAAACACCTCAATACAGTTTAGGCCCGCCGCTGGTAAATATATTGTTTTTCTCTTTGCGGTTGGTTTCAGGGCAGGTTGATTGATTTAACTAAAACAAGATTGTCAGGGTGAGCACAATTCATAAACAAGATTTTGCTCTCTCTTTTGATTTAACATCAACACACAACACGTTTTCAGACTACAAAACGCCTCAAGGCTTATTCTGATTTAGCTACAGTTGGATGGAGTACTAAAGAAAATTTTGTGACTGGAATAATTCTTATGCGGATAAAATCTGACATTGAAATCTAAGAAGACTGGAGTTGGATGGAATGTTTCTATTATAGTATCTTTTGCTCAAAGAAACGCGATAATTTTGTGGGTTCTTCTTGGTTAGCTACTGACATTTTTGTTCAGGATGTTGGCAACGGCAATGTAATGGGAGAAGGCTGATGACAACGAGTATTGCCGGTTCAATTTCACATCGAGTCTGCTAAAGTTAAACCCAAGAAGACTGTCCTAAGCAAGGGCAACAGTTACCATGGAGAACATAAACTACGCACTACATGTTGCAGTTGTTGTTTTTATTTCAACGGTTGCCGTTTTAGGCACAGAATGTTTCAGAGCTCTATTCAAGTATTATCCAATCATTTGAAGTCACAATATCTCGAAGTCAGTCATTCCTTATATTCCTGTGGAGCTAGACATTTTATTCAAGGGCTGTCAAAATATTTGAATTAATGGATATCAAACACGTGGTTTACAAAAAGCAAGTTTGGATTGAAAAAAGAAACTGGCGAAATTTCACCCAGGATGTTGTAATGTCTCTTGAAAAATACATACAATTTTACTGAGAGTTTGATTAGACTATCCTTTTTGTTTATTTATAATTGAATTTTAATTAGTTACCTCCATCGATATGCTTTTATATTACTCATTACTTATTAAATTACTTAATAAATTAGGAAGCAAAATTACTTACTAAAAACTTTATGTCGTTTAATTTATCATTTTTACGTTGTAATGGTCAATTAGATTTTGGTGGTTATAATTAAGAAACTTTTTATGAAAAGACACGTGGCTCTATTTCATAATGGCGTGTTGACGAGGAAAACATTTTTCAGCTAATTTTGTTGCGATTCATCTAAGCAGGGCCTAAAAAATGAAATTTTTACTGATCCACATTTTTCATAAAAACTGGGCGTGGTACTTTGCTGGGATTGGCACAATAGGCGTGCCAAATATGGAAACTGCCACTATAGTGCAAATAGCATGTCCTAATTGGGAAAAATCTTAAATGAATGAAGTATAAATAGCAAAAGCTAATTCTTTACAGTATGTGGATTGGGTTAATAAGAAAATTAGCAACATAGAGCGATGTCTTAATATGTGAGCAAAAAGTTATTGAAAGGAAACTCTTTTACATGGTTTTTTCAGATCTCTGAAGTTATTTCTTCAAAAACCCTCTAAGATTGGTCTTGCTTTCCAGATTTTGGTATTTTTGGCTTTTTTGAGCCATATCTTTGCAGTAATTCACGGAATCGGAAACTTGCAAGGTCAAGTATAATTATTTCAATATTCGTACATTTGTTTGCTTCTATATTTCATATATTTGTCACAAGGGAGGAATAACATGCGCAGTTTTCGGCGCAAAAATCATTGAATCACAAAATCTTATTGTTGATTTTTATTTTCGACAAGAATACACAGAAACAGAAGCTAGAAACAATAAACCTGAAAATGATTTGGTCTAAACTGAAACTGTAAACGCGACAGTTCTCGCGTAAACGCAAAGCCTATTTGGGCCAATTTTAGAACGGTTCCATTTCGGTTCAGTTCTCTTCTGAAAACAGGGTCTAAGAGACCGACTAAGTAGCATTTCCCTTTACATATTGCGGCCTCGGAGTACATTCTTTTTATTTTAAAGAAACCTAGCTCGAGGCATAGTTCTTGAAGTTCCTTATTTTTGGACCTCTTTCGATCGAGTTGTAGTATTAAAGGTTCTTTAATAGTTCCTTAATTTGATGCCATGAAATTTTGTGCCATTAAAATGTTGTCGCTAGATTCCTAACAATAGCTAGAAAACAAGGTGAAAAACAAAAAAGAAGACTAGAAAACGTGTGATATACACAAAAATGAAAATTCAATCAAGAGGGATAAGGAACATTTGAAATTACACAAAGAAACACTCGATAGCTACCTTCGTAACACACAATTTATGTGATTTTTGACTTCTAATGAATGGAGCCGGCTTCCTAGTTTTTGACTGTTTGCAATGATAAAATATTCAAAAATGAAGGTTTTTTAATTTTTCCTGCTTTCAACATGTAGGCGTTCTATAAATTGGTTCCTTATAAAAAAGCGTGAAGTCACACCATTTTGCTTTGCGGTATATCAGTCCCAGTAGCAGGTTGTATGTTATGATCGTAACTTTCTAGTGGAATATTGCAATTTTGTGAATATCTTTATAAATAAAGACGATTGCCTGTGCTGTGCTGAAATTTCTGTGATAAAAAGGCCTTTTCTTCCATTAAAATTGGTGTGAGCCCACAATTTCCCCTTGCTAAACTCGCCTTTGTCTTTACCACCCTGGATACGATACTGTTTTCTGCTGTAAACAAAAGGAAAGAAGATTGTCTATGAAAGTGACATATGTTAGTGACCAAAATGAAAAAGATTTATAGCCATTTTAGCGAAAGACATTTGCATCCTTACAAAGAACGGATATACAACTTCGAAGAATAGAGAAGAAAGAATGTTAATCACGACGAATAGATATGAATGAATCAGGCAGATTCAGGCACAATTGCGAAAGTTGAGTGTTTATGGTTTCTTTGATTAATTATTGATGATGAGAATTCTCAAAGAACATTGAGTGGTCAATGAAAGATCACGTGACCGACTACGCGTAGTAAGTCTGAAATGTCCAGAGTCCAATAAAAACATCACAACAGGTAGTGTAAGAGTTACTAGATCTTTGCCAAACAGATCGTCACAATTCCAGAAGGCATGGAGAATTTCATCAACAAATTGTGTTTGATCTTCACATTATTCAGTGGATGGTCCTTTCGTGGCTCCTCTGGCAAGAAGCGCCTCAAGGAGAACAAATCGAGCAGTGAGCCAAATACGCCGGTGCTGTCAGGAAACCGAAGTGCAAGACCGTCTTTGGAAGGCAATACGCAGGGCTCTCCTGCTTCAACATCGCAACCGATTGAGATCAAAACAAGAAAAGCTGTACGATCTCAGAGAGTCTGTTCGTCATCGCAATCGCTACCAAATAGCTACAGAGGCACACCTGATAGCACTAGTTCAAGCATGCCTACGAGTTCGTCTTCAAGTCAATATAGCTACATGCATGATCAAATATGGCAACAGGCTTTTCGAAACAGCTGTAGATGAAAATAACTTCTGAATCAAACCAACATTGCTAACTTCAGAACGATCTATCACACGGTATATCGAAATGACTCGCTAACCCGCCTAAACAACTTTGACTGCGAAATGAGTATCTTTCAGTTAGTTCCTGTAATATCACAGGCAATTGATGGGAAAGAAAGTAAATTTATCTTTTAAGTTTGGACAACCTCGGAGGACAAGTCTAATTGTTATGTTTGTAAATAAAAACTTAATACAGTTTGCATTTTTTTACTTTGTTTGACCAGCATCTCGTTTTAATAGTGTATGAATGTGAATTTTTATGAATAAGTTGATTTTCTTATCATTTAGACATGAATGAAAAGTTTAATTTTGTAGCTATTAAAACTTTGTAGATCTTTACATTGGGTACAAACAATAGTATAGGCTGGGCCTTAAATGGAATTTAGCACTTATGAATCCGTTGAATGTAAATTTCGTATATACATTTATTTACTTTAAGCATTAATTTGTAGTTTTTTAGATATAGGTTTGAGGTGAACTGTTGTTATTCATTTGTCTTTTCCTTAACTTGGAAGGTCATTGTCAATGCCATTGAAGGTGAAAAAAATTTCAAGGGCAGTATAATCTAATGCTCTTCTCTTCCTTTGGGTCAATGGAATTTTCAAGACATCTTCATATGATACATTGTCTGGTGAAAAATTATTCATTAAAACCTTAAAACAATGGTTAATTTTTTTTCCTCGATGTTTTGACTACTCAAATGACTGCTTCTACAGAAACGAAGGAATTTCGAAAGATGCTCGAGTTTTGTGTTTTGATAGCAAATCGGATGTTAAACACTGCATTATTTAGTCCAGCATTCCCAGCAGTGAAGCGTAAGTTGTGGGAGATTTGAATAATTCATAGATTGTATAAAATAAAGCTTGCTGCCCTTAATGCCTCAAACAAGATTTTTTTTTCACGCATGATTTATTCATGCATACATTTATTATTTACTCTTTGGATCTCTCACCCATTCAAGAATTCATTCATCGCATTTATTCCAAATGCTAAACCTTTCCCCTTCATGTGTTGAAATTTTGCATCTTTAGATTTGATCTTCGTTTGTCTTCCCTTTGAATAAATGGTTGCAAAGTCTTGTTAAAAATATTTTGGAAAACACTCCAGATTTTTATATTTGAAACATTGAAAGGAAAAGTTGTTCTTTTGGGTAGAAGGTTAAGAAAATTCTTCTCATTTGAAAAATTTTGTACACAAAAAGATGACACCAAAATATTGGCGTTGCACAAAAATTTTTTTCAAAACTGAACCTTCTACGAAAGCAAAAAGATTTTTGATAAACAAACAGTATATAATCAAATTGCACTCGAAAAATTCCTTCAAGCATAAACTTTGAGAAACCTTGCATTCTTTCACAGGCTCTTATCCTATCTAAAGCTATATGACCCTGCAGAATTTTTCTTCTACGTCTGATTTAAACGATAAGCCATGCAAAGAGCAGAGAGGAGACAATACAATGCTGATGGAATTTCTTAAAACAAGCCAGTGATAATCAGGTGCTGTATACGGTCAAATGACGTGTACTTGAGCGAGGCAGGTGTTTTGCCATAAACGTCGAATTGAAAATTATTGACCTAGTCTCTATGAAAGAAAGTTGAGCAATGTCTTTCGTTATCAACAGGTATTCACCAGTTATTCAAAAAATTAGAAAACAGAGGCTTTTGTCTGTGAATATAAAGGACAGAGTCTCAAACAATTGTCTACATTGCTGCCTAGAAGAATACAACAGCCATTTTCTTTGGAAAATGGCGTAGGAAATTTCATTCAATCCCTCAGCAATCCCACAATGCTGCGCTTTTAGAAGCTTGAACGCTCTGTTGCCGAAGTGTCAGTTTGATTGATTGTAAACAAGAACCCCAAAATAATGCTGCTTGTAGACCCGAATATCCCAATAACTTGACAAAAACCAATCGGACAATACCTAGGCTTTAAACAATATTATTCGGAAGAGGCAAGTGCAAAAATTGTGCAAATATTTATAACAGAGTGCTTAGTGTAAGACTTTTTGCAGGGATTTGGACAGAAATAAAAAACTTAAAGCTCGCATGATGATGGGTTGTTAACTCATATTAGCTAGTTAATTGAACTTATGTATCTTCTTATTCCAGAGTATCAATTTATAAAGGTCTACGTATCTGTCATCCGAGCAAAAAACGTCAAATTACAAATAGTTAGAACGGTGTTACTTAAGGGCACAAACAATGAAATTGTTACCTATAGTCGTAACAGCATCAGTGCCTTTTTTTAAATTTGGTTGGATGATTGTTATGATGGTGTATTTAGTAACAGCTAGCCTATAAGAGGCCTAAGTTGAACTTCTAATGCTTCGTGACTGAGTTTCTGGAAATTGAGAGCTTTTAAGAGCATTTTAAGTAATGTAAAGAGCGGTTGAAATAATGTGGTTGAGAAGTAGCGATCCTTTCATGTAATCCTTAGAAATGAAGGCAGCTGCAAAATTCAACATGATTAAAATAATAGTCGGTTTAGTGGCATCAAAATTTCAGTCTGAAATTGGATTCTAGGTTTTGCAGAAAATAAATCATTCATATTATCAAACCAAACTCTAAATGTGAAAAATAACATCACAGAAAAAAGAGATTCTTTAAATCAAAGCTCGTTAAATAAAAATAAATCTCAGACTTCTTTCGGGTCCCTGTAATTGAGGTTTGGCCATGGCCTACAATTAATGCTTGCTTTTACTTCAGTTCCTTTCTTCAAAGCTGTGCTCATTCTTCGGGTCATCAGTGCATCCCTTTCCCACTTTATAGTAATGGTTATTTCAACACAATGCATTTTTCAGAGAAAATAAGATTTGCTCAGTATAAAGGTCAGCATAGGTTCATGCACAATTGAAACAAGAACTAATAATTTCTACTTACAGTCACTTTAGCCAACAACATTGGGTACTCATAAAAAGTAAAGTAAAAACCTAAGGCGAAGTAAGAAGGGGCATTCTGGTCTTGATTCTCTATTCCAAACTCCATTTTACGACAGAGTACAGCTGTTCCAAGGCTGTGGCACACAGGGTTTATTCTAATAAATTGATAGAGCTTGTTCTCATATAAAGCAAAATTATGAGAAAATTATGCAAATTACTCTATATTAGACACGTAAAACCTTATCTGATATTGAAATGTTTATGTGTGAAAAATTACATCCCTTATTCGTTATAGAAATTCTAACAATGTATCTCAGAAAAATTACGCAAATTATCCGTCTTAAGTCTTAATTTAAGCTATGAAAAAAATATTCCCCTTAAGATACTAGGCAACCAATAGATAAAAATGAGCATAATATCAAGCTACTTTATGCTTAACACACGAAAGCAGCCTTAAGGAAATCTAATTATTTTGTAGGAAGATGCCACAGATCTTCAAGCTATATGTTTAACACCACTTGTTGCCGACAAAAGGGGTCAATTGCCTTTGTTTGTCGACAAGTTTTGAAATTTGCCGATCAAATGCTCCTAAATGGCAAAAAATGATTTTCAATGGCAAAAAGTATTGCAAGCTGATTCTCCAATCTAATTCAAAGATTTCTTTCACCATACCTTAATTGTTTCTCTTGAAAATTTTTTGGAAAAACCTTGCACTTCTTAATCACTGCTTCGCAGTCAACTGTGACAATGTCCCTGCATAAATTTTGGATACAAATGGCAATTTTTAGCGAAAAGTAAAAAGCAGTGTAATCTTGATAGCTTTAACTCCTAAGGGTACAGTGAAAACTGTTCGGGGAATCAAGGGGTTGAGTCATCGAGACCTTGAGTTATCGGCTGTTTCAGTTATCAATTTTTTGAATTACCAAGACTTCAAGTTATCGATGGTTGGAGTTATCAAAGAGTTGAGTTACCGAAGGCTTGAATTATCGAGGACACGATTCATTGAGGAATATCGAGAGATTGTGTTTAACTTATTGATGGCTAGATGATTAGAGTTAATTTCATATTTTATGCTCTAATTTAACTTTATATACTTTTTTCGTTGTGTCCCCAATTAGCTTGTAAGCTAAAGATTTTTTGACACATTAATAAAGTTTTTGATTGATTCATTGATTGGCTTGAATTATCGAGGAATCGAGTTATCGAGGGTTCTGGTTATCGAGTTATCGAGTTATTTGGATTATATTTTATTGTTAATAGAAGCATTAGTAAATCGATAACAATTTTCTTCGATAAATGAGTTATACTTGATCTTCTAAATGGATACTGTCATTTTTCTCTTTAGGTAGCAATAAATCATTAACCATTTGTTGTTGTTTTCTGCTTGGCCGTATGGACTGCATGAATCTCTGCAAAAAAAAGTAATTACAGATGTAGACAAAACATTGTAAGCGATACCATTTTCATAAACTGAAGCGGTAAATCTCGCTTTCCTTTTCAAGATTCCTGAACTGAGCTTTACACGATACTAATCTTAACATAAAAGTTCTAAGCCTCTTCAGCAATTTTCTTGCATCCGTTTTGCAATCGACATTAACTTAATTATTTTTCGGCAGGAAAGGCAGAGATTGCTATATATATAATGACAGATGTTTAGGCCGTAATGGCTCTCAATCTACTACAACAAAACAAAATGTCGTAAATCTAAATGGTTAATTAGAATTGCTACATCTAAAATATTACTACAAATGGCTACAAAAATTATAACAGCTTAAAAATACAATGTCAGCAAACTGATCAGCACATTTTTTTCAAAAGGTCAGATAAATTTCACGCTTTTGAATGCTCGCCTTGATATTATCGCAAGAATTTGGATCAAATCAGTATCTTCTTGACTCACCATCCAAATAAACCTGTTCTCGTGACTAAGATTTCTTATATAGGGATACCTCTCGTCAATTTTCACCAACAGTTTATTCCTTTCTTCAGAGTAAAGGGGGCAAACCATTTCAAAATGAAATTCGTCTCCAATAGCGTGGATGGAGATCGAATCGCAATATCTGCAGTTTGCAAATTTAGAGAATCCCACGCATAGAATCCTATTGCAAATCTGACGATTTCTTGTTTTTCCATGCTACATAGATTAAAGACGAAGCAAAGAAAACTGACACTGAAATTGTACTTTTGCCCTCTTTCCTAACGAGACGACCCAAAAGTGATCAAGCTCGTTGAAAACTGTATCCGCTATCAAAGCTAACGGGCAGTCCCTTTTCGAAAATTCGAATGATCCGAGCGTTTTTCCACTTGCCCGCAATCCAAGGAATCTGAGATTTTTGTGCCCTAAGTTCCCTCATTGGCACTACATCTCATTCCCTGCCAGTCTTGGAAAAATTGTGCCCCCCTGCCATCTCCCCGTGAAGAACAAAGCTCTTTAGGCTTTTCACAAAGGAGAGTTCTTACAAACAAATCTTACCGTTCTCATGTCACCTTTCCCACGGTAAAGAACACCAATTGCAAGCACAGGCACAAACAACATTGCTGAAACAACCATGAGCCATCCGATGACATCAGCCCAGACAGGGTATACGTAGGTCTTTTCGTAGGTTAATGGACTATACTGGATGAAACTGGCCACAAAGATGCCCTAGAAAAAAGCTTAAAGTTACCGGTCGTTTGGTAAAGATGCTTGATAGTAGAAAATTATACGAAGGATTTTACGAAAGGCTTGATAGAAAAAAATTAGATTGCATAACCACTCACTGACTAAGCTTAACATTAGTCTTGTAACCCATATATTAATAGATTAATCATGAAATAAAACGATATGCCAACTCCGAATAAAAGAACACATTTATAAAATAAAATGAAATTTAAAAATGCGGTCGCTATTTCACGGAAAATCAGACTTCGCGGCTATTTTCTTCTGGGACGTAAATTAGTTCAGGATTTTTTCGCAGATCATTTTTTCTTTTTATATAAAGTCTAGAAATCGGTGTACACGATTGACGATTGTGTGCAGGTTAAGCATTCACTACCCTGGGTATCAGAGTCTCTCTGACTTATTTTCAAAATTATGGTTCAAAATTAGTCACAGAAATATTGTTTTCCACCGCAGAAGACGACAATACTTTATCCCCGGTTATTTGAAGCATTCGTACCCAGGGTAGCATTTCACCTTCCCACATCGCAATACAGTCTGAAGAGTTACAGAAAAATATGATACAACAAAGGACGAATTGTGATATTTAGAAAACGATAGAAGACATCATAAGCGGGGACTGGCTATAGCAAGCTACGTAGATAAATGAAATGCTGTAGGAAGCTGAAAAGAAAGGCATTTACTGATGATAAAACTGGAGTGACATATTTCCATAGAAACGGCCAGATTGGTGATATCGTGCGCCCTATCATTGCTTCAATGTTGCTCTTGAATAAATCAGCACCTGCAGAAACGAGAGAAAAAGAACTAAATAAAAGGTAGAAGAAATAAAAATGAAACAGCTCTTCGTCAATTAAAGAATAAAATTCTATTAAAATAGCGGTCGCTAGTTGTGATTGACTCTTGTTTGAATTCTTACACCTAATACTTTATGCAAAGAGAAGAAAGCGTTGTCAATTGTACAACCACGCGTAGAAAAGATCATATCATCCCCAGAAAGTTTTGCTGTCTGGGTACTTGTGATTGTTCCACTGATACATACACGGCTCAATTGATTGGTCGATGTTTATTCAATAGGTGGGACAGCAGCTAGATAGAGCTACAATGTTTTTTTAAAGCTCTTGGATCACCAAAGATATTTTAGTCAATTCTCGATGTACTTAATTCACGCCTATAGAAGTTATCCGCTTACCCCAAAACAAAATCATATTCAAATAGTGTACTTCTATGGAGAATAATCCAACATTTTTTGAAAAGGAAGTAAGAAAGCGACTAATCTGAATAAAAATTGCTGTTGGTTTTTCAAGACTTTTACCAGGCTTTGTACTTACCGTATAGCCAGGCTATTGCTATCACTTCAACGATTCCCAAAAAGAGGATTGAAGTCCCGGCAGCATACGAATCAAATAAATGAAAGACATACATTCCTCCCTACAAAACAAAGAAAGAAAATAAGTTTTAAAAAAAAGCTATATTTCAAAATAACTTCTTTGGGGGAGGAGGGAGATGGAGGCTAGTTCACTTGTGTCACTAAACAAAATGTTGCGAATTCCAGTCTTGACATTACATATGATTTGGACGCTTTCCAGTCCACCTGGCAGCAAATAGGGACCTTGTAACACAACATTGGAGTGGCTAAAGGCATCGTAGAGGTGTCTAGCCCACTTAATCCAAATTATAATCTTGCTAGCCCAATTTATATGTTACAGCATTGACATTCCACTGTAACTTGCATATCCAAAGGTATACCCTATTTAGGAAATATTACGAATGCAAAGTTTGGTCAAGACAGTTAAGATTTAGCCCATCATCCAGGGTGCATTCCATGTAGTTTACGCCGGAGATCTCCGGCGTGGACTTGGCTTTTTCCTCGGCGTAGCGGCGTGAACTTTGCTATTTGCGAGCCTTGGCGCATTGGCGTACGTAATAAATTTTCGCGATCGGCGTAGCAAAAACGGTACTTGTACACAATACGTGGACAGCCTGATTATATTGATATGGACAGTAAAAGCAATGCAAACTATAGATTAATCGAAAGCTTGTATGTTTTACACTTGGCGTAGCAACTAGAATAGGTTGAAATTTCTCTGGCGTGGGTCTAACATGGAATGCACCCTGGCCTATCATGCTATCAAGTCACACCATTGTCCTTTGGCAACTGAAAATCTGGCTGCCCGGTACCAGGTTACTATCAGAAAAAGAAAATCATGGCTTGGTTTGTCCAGCTACATTAACAGTGAGATGTTAGACACCTAAATGCAAAGAAAATAGCAAAAAGGAAAAAATCATATACCTAATGCGTTTTGTCTCAACACAGCCTCTTCGAAAGTAATTGACAAAAATTTGTAAAAGGTTATAGAATTCCCTCTAGATATGCAAAATAACTTAACTCTTCAACATTATGTTTACTTACTTGAGAGACACATGACAGACCAAGAAGAAACATAAAGGCGCAGGCGGCCAAGGCAATCAGTTCTTTGTACTGTCGCAGTTTCTTAGGGTATGCTTCGATTATGCAAGCACATACCAGCTCAACTTGACCAAACTAAAATACAAAACATTAGAATTCAATAGAATGTCTAGGATTAGAAACCTGTTGAATATAAGACACCAATTTAGTACTGTTAAGTCATTGGTGTCTGAACCTTGATCTATTAGTTCAAAATGAACATAAAAAATATTCAAAGCTCCATGTGATCAGGACAAAAAGATATTTTGATAAGCTTTCTATCATGTTTTATCAGATTTCATATGAATTGAATACAACCCACTTGCATAAGTTGAAAATATTTATGTTTTTTGAAAAAGTCAAATGAAGTTTTCTAAAGCTTTTATTTCACATTGCTTATAAGTCGTAAAATTGTTAAACTTTTGCATAGTGATTTAATAAAATTCTAATGATTTTGTCAGAGCAAGCTTAATGGCCATGAATTCAAATAAATTAAGCAATAGGAATAAAAATGTCAGCCTCTTTAATGACAAACCTGGCTATCGAGACCAAGAGTAATTAACATGAGGAAGAATATCACTGCCCAGATGTGAGGCTGCGGAAGAGTTGAAAGCGCGGCTGGATACACGATAAACACTAATCCAGGGCCTGGAAAGATTAAAGAAACCTTTTAAAAGATATAGGTTTAGATTTTAGAATATTTCCTTACTATGGTTTTAATTATTTAACTAGCACGAAAAATGTAAAACTTTCACTATCCGTTTAAAAGAATCTGATCCTTGAATAATTGTCCAGCTACCCCTTTCCCATAGAAAATTAACACAGAATTTCAAAAGAATTTAGGCTAAGTATTTTAGGAAAAAGTAGGTGGAAAGTGGAAAGTATTCTACCTATAGCTACAAATACGTAAAATACGTGCCCCATTGCAATAAACTGTCGCTATTTCATTTAAAAACAATATACCTTTATTTCGAAACATTTATGCCTGTTACCTGTACAACAGATGCAAATGCTGCATCAATCTAACGTTATGATAAAATTTTAAAAGCTCCTTGATCACTTACAAAACTTGGTCATAATCAGATTAAAAACTTAACAAGCGCAGTTCAAATGGGGATGAAGAAAGGTTTAAGCAGGAATACGGGCTACTTTGCAAAGCATTCGACATGAATATTTACCATCAGTTGCTATTGTGGGATCTTTAATGCTCTTTCCTTGAATTGCGGCCATATATCCCAAGATGGAAAATACTACAAATCCTGAGAAAATGCTTGTGAGCGCATCAGATGTTGCTATCAGTAGTGCATCTCTGCAAAATGTAGAAAGTTCAGCTATGCATTTCGATGTAATTCTAATACACAAATGCTTTACGTTTCATGATTCTTAGGAGGAAAAGCTTGTTCTTTAAACATTCCTAACTGAATTTCAACTTGATAATTTGCTATTAAGTTGGTACCAGCAGTAACCTTCTCTAAAATAGAGCACCCGAAAAGGGGAAGTCAAAATACTTGGTCAAAAAATATTTTTGGTTATTTTTTTTGAACGTACCCACCCCCAAATGGAATTGTCTAGGCACATCACTGTTCCTAATTTATATTGGAGTAGGACACATACCCAAAAGGGCCCCTAAAATACATGCATACGCCAATAGATGATAAATTTAGCTAGTACAGTCTATCTTATAATAGATTGGACAGCTAACATTTTTTAAAACCTAACGTAATAGCCAGTGAACTATTGATGGTATGGTATTTTGTTTAGATACTAGAAATGGTTCGTGTTTACCTGTATACGTTATTGCGTATTGGGTTGTAACTGGCAAACGTAAGCATGACGCCGAGACCAATAGCTATCGAGAAATAGACCTGCGCAGCAGCATCAATCCAGACCTGCCGGTATAAGTGTGCGAATAATAAAAAATAAAGCTTAAATACCGTTATGCCTCGAATTAGTGCCTGGGTGCTTATTTAATTTTTGGGGCTCCAGGGTTGGTGCTTAATCGAGGGAGGCGCTTAATCGAGGGAGGCGCTTAATCGAGGGAGGCGCTTAATCGAGGGAGGCGCTTAATCGAAAGGGGGGCGCTTATTTAAAAATAGATTTGGAAGTAATTAAAAAAATGAATATGGTTTAATTGAAGCACTTTCTTTCTTTCTTGCTAATAATGATAATGATAATTCAAATTAGCACACGTTTCTGAAGGTTGGGCGTTTATTCGAGAGGTTGGCGTTTATTCAAGGGGTGGGCGTTTATTCAAGTGGGCGCTTATTCAATAATTTCACCTCTAGGGTGGGCGTTTTTTTGAGGGGGCGCTTATTTGAGGGTGGTGCTTATTCGAGGCATTACGATAAAGAGTTTTTCAGAAAGTCTCTTTGCTCTAATTACTACAATATTCGTCGGTGAAAGTTTTTCTAGGGTCTTTTTTGGATAAAAAAGTATTTCAGGGTTATGATGAGCTGAAATTTGTTTGAAATATCCCGAGGATAAGTGTGATACAGATTATTATGTTTTTAGATTGTAATGTTATAGAAAATTCCTGATTTTCTTTCCAGCTTCATTTCCATAAACTTTTTAATCGTTCATTGGCCTTAAATTGCTTTCGTTCTATGTTGTTTAGTTAAGGTTACGGTAAACGTTTTGAACACGAAAATTGGTTTTTCCTTCCTAAAGGCCAAACGGCTTAAGGAATCTGGATAAACTATATATCATTCGATGCACAAGATTATGGCGTATCTAGCCAGATAAAAATTATTGGCAAATAATGTTAAATGTTATTTTCCATGCGAATTTACTTGTCAAAAAGTGTACCACCTTCAAAAGCTATTATGTACCCTTGCGTTTGAGGTAACAAAATCTGACTTAGACCAGCAGGAAGTGCCGGTCCTAAGCTACCAAAGTATGTCTCAGATTTTTTAAATTCCTCCTCTTCTTTAAACTATACCCTGTCAAAAATTGGCAAATAATTTTTCCACCCTCCCGCAGCTGTATTTGGGTATAAAAGACGGACCAGAGAAAATAAAAAAATTTTGAGACACACTTTGTTTGCCCAACGTCTGCCCTGGCCGTGTGCAAATTTTCGAGCCATTCGATTGGTCCCTTGGGTACATAATAGCTTTTTCGTACCTGCATGTAGAGGAATTTCGAGTCCGGAGAAAACGGGATTTTACTAATCGCACTTGCAAGATACACTCGTAAACCACAGTGTAATCCGGGTCAAGTCACTTGAAGATTTAAGATCAATAAGCCTGTTTAAATAAACACGGCCGTACATTGGGTATATGAATGTGCCATGCGATATTGTAAATGAGACATGCGACTACAACCGCAAAGCAACGATAATCGGCTAAAAAGGTCAAGAGATTTTCAGGCCTCAACTAAAAGTTTTGATAAAGAAATTATGGAAACCTTCGTTCACATGGGATTTTTTCCACTTTCAAAATTTCTGTTTGTTTCAAATTTGGTATCATTGTGTGCCTTGAAAGTTCGGCTACTTGAATGTGAAAAAATCGAAAAAATGATGTTTTCATCCAGAAAACGTTTACCGTAACCTTAAATTGGACAATTATACGGAGAACAATGGTGAGGTGAGCTGGGGCCGAGGAATTGACCTGCGGAAAATTTCGCTGATGCTATTATTCATAGAATGGAGTGGCCTAAATGTCGACTTTGTACAAGAAATGAATATTTGGTACGACGTTTCGAGCATAACTCTTCATCAGGGGAAACGTCAATACAAATATTCATTTCTTGTACAAAGTCGTTTTTTATTGTATGAATTTTTGTTCATTTTCGACGTACAACACGCACAACTTCATTGATTATAAATTTATAATGGCCTAAATGTCGCCTACTGCAATGGAGAGGCGTCAACGGATTTTCTCTGTAAGCAAATTCTTTAATTTGCTTCTTGTCTTGCAACGTTCTGTATTGGCATTACGGAATTTTTTTGCTATTTCAATTTTCCTTGACTTTACTTGGAAGGGAAGGGGGAAGTAGTAAAATGCTGAATTTATTTTGTCTTCGAAAACCTTTGGCTACTTTTAAATAAATATTGTTATTTCTTACCCCTGGCTCTAATAGTTTGTCCCATTGTGGGGTTATATAATATCTAATTCCGTCCATCGATCCTTCAAGCAGCAACCCATTTATGAAAAAAACCAGCAACATCACGTATGGAAGCGTTGCAGTGACATATACCACCTATAAGAATAACAAATAAAAAGTATCAGAGTTTCAATCCTTGAAAATAATTTTGTGTATTATGCTTCTGTGACAAACTGACTCTATTGTCGCCATCATTCTTATCACCTAAACTTGCCATCCAGATGTATTTTTAGACACTGTCGTTGTCGGGCTGCAGTCTCGCTTACTGACAAGTGTGCTGGGCGAGGATGCCTGTGCCAGAGGGGGGGAGGGGGGGGAGGGAATTTAACCCTCTTTTCTTGCTCTCGCAAAATTGAGCATTTTTTCGCTCATACTATTGCTTTGCCCTTGTCTTGAAGCTTTGCCTTCATTGTCTTCTTCGAGTGCAGGCTTCCATGGTGCTGGTCCTTACTTAATTTGAATTTGTTTCTACCTAGCGTCCGAAGGTAGATTTTAGGACACTGAGAAGCTTATGCTTATCGAGCAGTGTCCTGGCCCTTCCTCTCGATGTGACCATACCTCGTGATTCCTATGCCTGGAATTACAGAGAGCTGGTGGCTCTCCTCACTCTGGGTGAAAGCTTGGTCATGCCAAGGACTCGAACCACGGACCCTTGGGTCTGTAGTCAGCGCCTCTAACATCACTAACACCATGTGACTTCAAAATTTATCGTTATCCTTTATCAGAAGCTATAATGTTTTCTCATAAATAATCAGAGACATAAATGAGTAGATCTATACAGAAAACGGAATCTATTTTGAGGCTGTAACCAACGGTGTATGCTACTCTTGGGAAATCTTGGCTTATCATTTTATCTTGATAATTCCAAGATAGTTTGACTATCAAAAATAAGCTATAAAACCTTGTGGCAATTTTTCTTCAATGGAAATTTAGTGAAAAGCTAAAATTTACGATGTGAAGCAAGACAATTAAAACAATTTCATACTGCCTACCTTGCCTGTTGTTCGGATGCCTTTCCAGATGCAAAAATATACCATTACCCAAGCAAATAAAAGACATAGGGCAAGCATCCAGTTCATTGATCCTCCTTCATCAATCCCATTGCTTAGTTGCAGAACATTGTTTCTGTCAGATAAAGAAATTGGATAAATATGGTTTGGAAAGTTTATCAATAGGAATTCAAATTTAGCATCATTTGAAAAAACAATATTAACAGAATATGTAATTAGGCTATCAAAGACACCTAGACATTGGTAGTGCCAAAAAAGGGCTGGAGGTTGGGGCTGAGGGTTGGGGCTGAGGATTGGGGCTGAGGGGTTGGGGCTGAGGGGTTGATGGATAAAAGCTTCAGCCCTCCCCACTTTTCTGCCAAGAAATAAGTTTTTAACAAAATATCAAAATGAATAAAAGAGAAGAAATACAAGGAAATAATAGCTCGATAAATCCTTTTTTGACTTAACTTCAAAGGAAATGGGTTTTTTTAATTCAATTAGGTTTATTTTTCTAACAAGACTTCATGTATATATATATTTATAGTTACGTGGATCGACAGATATGAAATAATATTGCTACATTTGCATTCA
The DNA here is from genome assembly GCF_013076305.1 of Rhopilema esculentum. The sequence continues at coordinate 3,372,837 of NW_027018682.1, read as the reverse complement.
TTTTTTTATTAATTGTTTTGATTAAGAACCGTCACAAACATCATTTCAAGCACTCGAGCCACTTCTTGATCGCCAACATATCTTGGCACCTAGAGGAATTGGGGAAATTTCCACAAGAACTTGAAGTCTAGAGGGCATCATTTGGTGACGAATTTTTAGAATATAAGTAATCAAACGTAACAAAAATATGTCAAAATAAAAGACTGCTAGAAAATGGTTGCAAAAAAAATTCTGAAACTTATTTTAAGCTTATCAATAGGGCATGGTCCCAAAACCTTCCTGCCGTTTTTCATTTCGCCTTAAAGCTAACCAAACCTCTCAGCGGCCTTGCCATTGTCTCACTACAATAACGAGTGCCCATAAAATCATGCGTATAGCATATCGTAATGCATTGAACTTCTGGGCGCCACCCCTGATAGAGGCTGCTTTGATGTGTGTACGAAAGAAGAATTAAGGCCAATCTTAATACCAACATGGAGAAAGAATAAGGATTGGGGAAGGGATGGGGGTGCTATCCAAATCAACAATGAAAGTGCATTATCAAGATGGAAAGTTTATGTTTGAATAATTTCCCCAGAGATTTAATGTCTTGGGATGGACTCCATTTCAAGAACAAGTATGCCTAAAGACAGGAAAATGTTTTCAATGATTGCAAGGAAACGACTGCATGAAATGTAATTTAGGCTATCTAAAGGATGTGGTCATAAAAGCTTCCTGCTCGCTTTGCATGAGGGGGCATCATCTTTAGCTTTAACTCAGTGCTTCTGAGACTTAAAGGCCCTGACTAGAGGATGAATTTATTTATGTGTATATATATATAATCTTACATAAAGAATTCACGGCTTGGTGATGGTCTACTGCCATTCATGATGGTCATGTTGCCATTGCTTCCTTTTCTTAATGGATCATAGCAGTCCTTACTATTCCAAGCATGTGCACAACCAACCCATGGAATATCAGGAATGAATGAGTTGAAAAAATAGTAGCAGCTCCAGGCCAGAATGACATTGTAGTAGACAGAGCAGAAAAAGGAAATGATGGCCATTGAGTAACCAATCCCTGAAAAAATTTGTAAAGATGGAAAAATAAACATTCAAGTATTCAATTTATTAGTATGCGGGTGTCAGTTTCAACTTCTGTTATCAAAGAAGAAACATTTATAGTCGATTAAGCTTATAGTCAGTCGACTTAAAGTCACACTACTATTTACAGTCGCATAAAATTTAGACACGACAACTCAGAGCTATTCAATTTAGCCCAGTTTACGGTAGTAGCACCCCTTGTACTGCCCGTGTACTGTTAAAAGTTTTCACGCAACATTTCGTGTGACTATAGGCGGAGTCTATGTATTCATTAAAGGCAAGCAGATTCACAATGAAAATAATTCTCTTATCCATTATTGATACAGTAAACTCCCGATAGCTCAAACGTCTAAGGTACCAGTGAAATGGCTCGAATGTTCAGGTTAACCGGAGCATTTTTATATCAATGTATTAGGCAATGGCAATGCAATATCATTTCGACTTAGCAAATGTTCCATTTATCGGGGGTGCAAATAAGCGTTTCGAATAATTGTCGTTACAAAACACTAAAGAGTAAACATATTAAAATAGGATGTAGTGCAAAGATATTTCATTTGAAAAAATATACCCGATGCAAGAGGACAAATCTTTTTCCATGCATTTACAGGTCCTGATTGGGTATATTGTCCTACACTCAATTCCATGAAAAATGTTGGTATGCCAGCAAGGACAAGACACACAATGAATGGGATCAGAAATGCCCCTAAAATTGGAGAAAAGGAATTATTACTAGACACGAATTAATTATTACAGATGAGAATTTTGAATGGCCATTAGAGGGAGACTATAACTGCAGCTAGAGTAATATGCTACATCTTCATTAAAGACTCATCGCTAACAGTGAGCCATTGCGCTACGCAAGCATCCCAAAATGCATTTTTAGACAGTCTGAAATCAATTTTGGTTAGTCCGTAAAAGTTTACTGCCATTGTTTGGATGGTCCCCACGCTCGCAAAGGCCCATTGTTAGCAATGAGTCTTTAAATGTTATAAACACAAATAGGTAAACTACAATCGTGGCCAAAACTCCTTGACACTGAATTGAAAATTCTCAATTGCTCCCAAGAAAAATTAGGACACATCAATGTCGTTTGAGAGCTAAATGTCCCAGCATTCGATTTTAGCCCATACAAACACCCCAACATTGATATAGGGGGTAGGGGGTCACGTTGAATAAGAACCCAATTGCATTTGGGAAGCAGTCTCACGAGTTTTGGCCAGGATTGTAGACATCTCTACAATACATACTATGTCTCAACCACCTCATGACAGCAGGGTTTGGGTCTTTGGTAATAAATATAACTAGCGATATTTAGGAACTGAGATTTGAGGACATGGCTGGGAAGAGCTGAGAAGGGAAATAGATCGCTACAGCTATTTATAATTTTGACGACAAAAGGGCGTGTCTCATTCATATAGGGTGTGGCAATAAGACCTTTAATTTTATATGCTGCTTTCATATGTTTCTATATAAAATATTCAAAATTCAATTTCAAGTACTTTAGCTACGTACTTTAAAGGACCAGCTACTACAGAAATATCAATGCGTTACAATTGTTACAAAAAGGTTACAATTACACCATAAAGTGAAGAAATATGTACCGATAGAACAAGCATTGAGAAGGTAAATCGTCCTCAAACCCCTTTTTGGCGACGCCCCCGGAAGTGCTAGAGAATATTCACCGCCTAACATTTCCATTTCAAGGTGTCTAAGATATTTTAGACATTTGAAACATGTAAAAGAAACCAATCCATACATATCACAATAAAACCGAAAAAAAGATATAATTCTGGAAAAAGACAAGGACTCCTTCGTTTAAACTTCAATTTGCAATGTAGCCGCAAACTGGCAACCTCTACATTTACAACATGCACTGGTTCCAGCCGACTAGCCTTTCCACATTACTGTTGTAAGTGAAAATGTTATTTGTTCCATTTTTCTCTGTTTCACTCATCACACCAGGGTGCCAAGGGGTGCCTAGGGGGGAGGGCAGATTTCTCTTCATAATTTTCCAATAGTACCCTCAATTTGATTGTTATTCAAATAGTAAATTCAGACTAATCATTACTTCTGAAAAAAACCGAGTGCACACCCCGTCCAAATTTGCTGTCCACATGCATTAATAAGGTTAAAACTCTCTTATCATCGAAGACAAGTATCAATGAATAATTTATTACAAAACATAGAAGGTAGCGATTTGACGTATCGTAAGCGAAGAAAGTAATCTACGAGTCCATTCTTAATATACCTCTTTAGTCGTTAAAGTCAGTTGAAAAGTTCATTGTGTTATCATCGATTTAAACTTCTAGATAAGTCACGATAAAGGTCAGAAAACTGACCTTTCCATCACCAGTTCACTATGACATGACAAGAAATACATTTATGAATGCAGGTTAGCAATAAATTTTTTATTTCAAAACAAGGAGAAGGAAGATTCAGGCAAATTAAGCATTCTCACCAAAGTCTACATGTTTCTATTTATCGAGAAATCAAGCGTCTGGCCTACACTCACCTAGAAGACATTTTTTAGAGTGAGAAGGCTACAAATGGAAAAGAGGGGTGCGTGGGGGCCCGCTTGCTCTGAAATGGTTAACATAGTAGAGTCTTAAACTCACTATGCACGTTGTCACGTGCTCAGTGGAAACTATCTTGATTTTTCTACACCTCCACCCCGCAGTCACTGAAAAGGTTCATCAAACGTCTTAAAAGTGAGTGCGGGAAAAATTAATTAATATTCGCATTTTATCAAAAATTCATCATTCATTATAACAGAGTATTACTTGTTAATCAGAATTAAACAACATGCTAGATGAAAGAGAATGATCGTCGCTTATTTAATTTTCCAAATAACATAAAATTCAAAAACAAGATCTGCAAAAATTCGAAGGCCTACCTTTAACAGTAAATCTCCAAATCTGAAAGCAGAGCAAGACCAAATATTGTCGATAAATAAATTTTAATTTCCACGATCTCGTATGAAATAGGCGTCAGGCAGAGGCACCGGATGGGCCAAGGGGCAAGGCGGCGGGTTTGAGAAAAAGGGTGTTTGAAAATGGTTCCCCGCTACCAAAAACTCTTTCTTCATTTTGTTTGGATTTTGAAAATCGGCTAACTTTTTGCATAAGAAATTTTTCTTTAGAAGTTTTGAGAAATGTCGTCATGAATAAGGCAGTACAGTCAGAATTCAATTTGAATCAGGGATGCTTATGTGAAAAGGGCAGCTTGGACACCTTTGCCATTCCTTTCAAAAGGCATTAGGGACGGTTGACCCCCCGCACCCCCTCTCCAGCACTCCTAGCGTCAGGAACGATTCATTATATTTGAAATACAAATTTAATTTGAAAATAACACGCAAAAGCGTAAAACAAATCATACTGACTTATCACTGAGGCACCTTTCGTTCGCGACTTTTTGGCGCGCTTTTCAAAAGAGAAACGTCGGAAAATGCTCAAAGGTAAGCAGAGAAGTTTTATTCAGATGCGGATCAAAAGCAACGAGAGAAAAAGAAGAGTGGGTTCAATTGGTTCTTTGTTTTTCACCGACCGTCCCCAAAGCCCTGTTTATACTACAACTATTAACCTGGATTGCACCTGAAAAATATTATAGTCAGGGGCGCAAATGAGGGGGTTTGGGGGTGTCTCATCCCCCAATAATTTCACCACCCAGTCCCAGTTGAAATTTGATAGCGATAAAGTCGGTCCCGATCTAGCCCTGAAAATTTGCATTTGCGCCTCTGTTTGTAGTGTAAACGTAGTTAGCTCGGTTTGAACCTAGGTTAACCCTACCCTACTCTGGAGGTGGGTTGGTCCTAGGTTGACCCCAGGTTGAAGTTGTCGTAATGCAGTCTAAAGGCAAACCCGGTTGGATCCAGGTGAACGATTCTGTAATACCGCTTTTGTGCTTTGCCCCGCAGCACACGTCATGCCTCGCAGCGACCGCACCGCCACGTCTTACTTGTGTTCTATGCTTGTGTTGCTCAGCATTTTAGTTTAATGGTCGCTATAAACAAAGTTACACAGGAAATATATTTTGAAGCTCATTTTGCTTATTCTTCGACGTTCATGTTTTTTATCAATTCAGTAACACATTTGTATTTTATCGGCAATATATCTTTTAATCCTATTAACCTCGGAGATTTTAAATAGACCTTCGCGTATCATTTATTTGTCCCTGGAGCCATTCCATTATGTTGCACGATTATGTATTTAGTTCAGTTCGTTTAATAAGAATGCTTGTGAAAGGTTCTCGGATTAGTTTGAAGAATACGATTTACTTGTAAAAGCATTTCGTGGATATAGATCTGCCTGTTCTAAGATATTTGTCGTTGTTCGCCAACAAATCAAGCCCAATGAGATTGATCAAGTCAGCTCTTTCTCCAGCAAATATTTTGTAAATGATAAAGCAAAGATCGAAAGAGGGGAACTGTGAACTGTGAGGCGACAACGAAGTCATGGCATTCATTGAAATATAGACGAACGAAAGGGAAAATGCCTGCCTTGAAAAGCTCGTTCACCACTACAAATTCTCATCATTGCCGTCCGCCATTTCTAAATTAGCCAATTTGCGCCATTGTGACACTAGGCAGGGGTCAACTCAATTTTGCATTTTACAATACACTTGGTGGTCAATGCAGTGGAAATGAAAGTGGGTTTATTAGTCCTCTCCGCTTCTTTTATTAACAGAAAGCGCAATGATTGGGTTAAGTGTTGGCAAAGAAAAATTCACTCTTCTTATACTGTGACCGAAGACTTGATGATATGAAACCACAAATAACGCAAATATGTCACGAACAATATCCCGATGTAGGGACGTTTCAGAGCAACGATTTGTAGTAAAAATAAGCGTGAATCCTGGGAAAATCGCTAGAATTATTCGTGAGAATGTGAAACATTAAAAAGAAATATTAGATTATTTATGCGTGGCAACTAACCTGTACTGTGAAGATTGATCTAATTCGCTAGTTTATTATTGATCTTAAAGACGTTTGACATAACTAAAAGAGGTGCACAGCCACTGCACCACAAATGGCTGTGCCCCCCCCCCCCAATGAAAATTTTGACAACAGCTTTCCCCCTCCGGCTACAGTTTTTCCAAATGATATGTCGAAAATTTGGCATATTTATAATTCCATGACCTTGATTTTGTCCAAATATATCTGTTTGTTATATATCTGTTTTCATGTTTTAACGCCTGTCCCCCTGAGGTATGATTCTTGCTCGAGTTTCCCCCCCCCCCCCCTAGCTGACACCTACAGCTACATGGTTGCTGCGCACAGAAAAAAGCATAAAGTAATGTAAACAGTTTCCGACTTTCTGCAAACTGGCTCCTCCCCTCCAAAGGCTATAAATAAATCGGTCGTTTCATCTATATTGTTCATTGGAAATCTTCAAGCAGCCATTATATCACTTAGTTCTATTCAGCAAGAGAGCCCTTTCAGGCGTGCATGTTCTGATTGATTAGGCCTAAGTTGTTTTTGGATTCGCTGTACTTAAGCATGTCAAATGTCTGTATGCTTAACTTTAACAAAGTAATTTTTCAATAAAACTGTTTCAAATAAATTTTTCAAATATGATTTTTAATAAAACTGTTACAGTTCAAAATCGCATACAGTATTCTCTCCAATAAACGGACACTCTAAAAGGCGGACACCTCTGATTAGCTTACAACTTTTTTCCCCGATCGGATTCTGGTCAAAGTCTCATAAAAAACTTTCTAAAAAGCGGACACTTAATTAGCGGACACTCTGATTAACGGACAATATTTTTTGCACAAAATAGTCAATTTGCTCCGACAATAACCTAAAATTTTCTAGATGCTTCCGACGGAGGCGCTTTAGCCCCCTAGCCCTCCCCTGACGCCGCCATAGATTACACCTTTAAAATACAAATACAAATTTGGGACCTACATTGCAAAACTTTCAAAAAGGCGGACACTTCCAATCAGCGGACACCTTGCTCTTGTCCGACGGTGTCCGCTAATTTGAGAGAATACTGTATTGAATAAAACTGTTACATAGACGTAAGCTTCTTCAAGGTAGCCCTGTATTAGATAATGAAGGAAAAGAAAAATGATATATGCGTCGAAAAAAGTTCATGCACTTTATGGGCAATTTTTCAGCAAATGTCCATTTTTTGCCTCTCCACTAACTGCGTTGGATTTTTTTATCAAAGTGATATGGAGGAGGATAGAACATTTTGGGCTGGTCGCTGCAGTCATCAGTGATGCACCTTCCATGCTAGCCCTACATTCCTTTGAATTCTCGTGAGCTGATTTACAATTAGGAAAAACGTGAAAAGCCACTCACTGACCTCCAAATTTTTCTGCAAACACTAAGAACTAGACTATACCTATAACAATTTAACTTTATTATACCTAATATATTGTACACAAAGTGGATAGCTGTGATATTTTCTCACCTCCACCATTTTTGAAACACTTGAAAGGAAATCTCCAAAAGTTTCCATATCCCACAGCAAAACCAATGCAAGAAAATATAAATTCAATTTTTCGATCCCATTTCTCTCGAGAATCAGCTTTGGAAACTGTGCTATCAGCCTCAAGTCTGACACTTTCTTCCCGATCAGCCATTTCATCTTTGTTGAGCATTGCTGAATTGAAGAAAACTTTCGCTGCTGTATTGCGCCTTGCTTCAACCAGGCACCTCCCGCTGTATCATTAATGTCAAATTAAAATAAAAGAGAATTGAAATGTTTCTACATAACCCTGTACCATGAATTGTATTGTTAATCAATCGCATTGTTTCTTCACGTAATGGGGTCTCTGAGCGAGAAGTTTTAATTCATTGGTTTCATAAAAATCCTTAATGCGATTAACAGTACAAAAGCATTAGACAATGCGACCAGCCAGTCTCAATTGATGTTGCTGCAGAGGCATAGCAATATCTTGAATGTCATTTCTTCCAACAGTGCCATCATAGTCAATAGAAAAATCCCTGGAGAGGAAGCCCATAGTTCTAACTTTCTGTTTAATTTTAATGATGCCATGTGATCAAAATGAGTGCACAGCTTTCGCGCGGTAGAGTTAATTTGTGCATCGTTTAACATGATATCTTCAACTTATCATCAAGTTATCAAGTATGCTATATTACTAGAAATAGCTCTTGCTATATTATTAACATGCCTGGAGCTAATTGTACGTTCCATGAATGTGGAGTAAAAAGAGGAGAAGTTTTTTGTCGATAGCAATATTTACAGTTCCAAACCAGGCAGACGTTTTATTCGAAACGGCGAAAGAATATCTTGGATGTGTTGTCAAAGTGATTATCTGCGAAAGACATCCTGTCTTTGCTTGAGTTAAGATTTTCTCAATCTAATTTTTAGCTGTTATCATACCTCCTCTACTCTTGGTTTTATCAGCCTTTGGGACACAGGCCGTTCTCCAGCAACCCAATTATAGTCTGGTTAATTTCATTTGGGCTGTTTCTTGCTTTTCAAAAACTCGTGTTCAATCTAGCCAGACAAGTATTGTAAGCAATCGAAAGTTTTAAAGCTCACCGGCAATGGTCTTTCTAGCGCCACGGTTGTGGTCTCCTGAAGAAGCTGAACATTTTGTCTCCGAAATTTTTAAACAAAAAGAAGTTTATAGAGCTGGCTGCAAAACTTGGTTTAAGAACATTTGCAAACTGCACAACCGTACCGTAAAAAAAAACAGAAAAAACTACTCGTCATCACTACTGTCTGATAAGACTGCATAGCATTACATTTATTCGTTTTTAAAAGGGTCCGTTAAAATGAAATTGATTCGCTTCTAAATCGCTTCAGGTAGGGCTTCTGGATAGCGGTGGACTGTGCGCAGACCCAATATTAGCAGCTATTATGTTGGAAATAAGTTTGCGAAGATTTTGCTAATCTCATAATATCTGACATATTCAATAGGCGGATAGACCAGCTGCACTGGCAACACCGATGTTGTGCCCCTTCTTCGTTTGTCGTTTTAGGCCACTTTTCTTGTTGTAGTGCTTTTTGCAAATTGCACAACTGAGTTCACCAGATTATAGTCTCTGAAACTACACCATCCAAGGCAGAACAAGTCTCGTCGTTTAACAGTTCGTCTAGCTTTTCTTCAACAAAAGATATAAAATCTAAGCTATTCGCTGTGCACACTGCCAGCTGATGTTGTAAATGCTTATTGCGCGTCAAAAGCTGGGACACTAGACTAGAGCCTGTCTTGGGTCCGAAAGCAGTAGATTTATCAGTCGGAATTACTTTATTACTTTATTTTATTACTTCTGTATTGTTTTTGTTTTGATTTTCTTCAAATTTGCCATTTCTTGCTGTTAAATTTATAATCGAAATCTTAGTAGCTTCTAAATCTAAAACACTTTAGTAGGATAAATGGCCTCGACAGCTCTTTTTGAATTTTTCCATGTATCCTTCAGCTAACAAATTTACGATATATCGTCTTTAAAAAGCTTTCTTATAATTGTATGAATACAAAATATTTTACTTTTGACTTTTCAGTGTAATGTGATTAACGTGCTTTTGAACCTGAGTTTAAGGTTTGTCTGGGCACTAAAACATCAGCATCCGCCATATCAGAATTTGTTTGTTCACTCGTTGTGATCACGTGACCTATGGCTGGCTTCAAGTCGGCGCGCGAAACAAAAGGATAAAACAAAGGACTTCTAGACCAGAGTTTTTCTATTGACTATGGTGCCATTTATATGAAAAAACACGTTTTGCCCTACCCACCTATGTTTGTTAGAAAATTCAAGTTTTTTCCGTTCAAAATACTTTTCATTCATAGAACATTAGGTATCAAAAATTTTGATGGCATTTTTTTTCGGTGAAGCAGGGCAACCGAAAATTAATCCCGCCGAATGTTTTTGAACCCACATTTTTTTCTTTAAGAAATTTTAAATTGCTAACAAAATTTTGCTTTACACCGATGGACTTTCAAAATAGCAAAAACTTTTTCCTTGATATTGTTTGAGTTTTACTTTAAATCCAATCAGGAGCGTCGAGAGTGAGGGGGCTAGGAGGGGCAAAGAGTTTTAGGCCTGTGCTCCGATGGGGCCAAAAATAATCTTACACAATGTTGCTATCAGATTTTTACAAGGTCTATTTACTGTGCAGGAAACGTATTTTTAGCTATTCATAATAATCAATGCCCGTAAGTTTATCATAGAGAAAGGGCATTGATTCTAACGATGTTCACGTGTCATTGACTCATGAATACAATGTTTTTGCACAGTTATGTTATGAGCCCTTCAAAACGTTTGCAACAGTTGTACCTAAAGAGGGTCTTTTATTAGTTCTCCGGAAAACTGAAGGGCATAGTCACAGAAATTTTTCTCAGGGCGGCCCAGTTTTGTGAAATACTCGTGAGCCCGAGGTGGCATTCGACGGCCCTACATCCAATACATATCAATTTTCTGTTTCTGGTTTTCCTTCATCATCAACAAATTAGATATTCAGCTCATCTTCACTTCGGGCTAGGGGGAGCTACAGCCCCTCCGTCGGAAGCACCTAGCCCCCTCCCATCGTATGAAATTTTAGGTTATTGTCGAAGCAAATGATCTGAGTAATGGGTGTGATCTGGGTGATTAGGGGCTATCGGGTTGAACTTAGAAAAGAAAAATGACAAAATCGAGCGTAACACAACACTTTCATGGACAAAAAAGTTAGTAAACTGGGCTGTAAAGAAGCTCGAAGCTGTAAAAAGCTAACTAGATTGTCAAGTGTCAAAGTGTTTGAATTAAATATTTGAACAAATATTCATTCGCCTCTTTTTTTGTTCCCTGGCTCCTAGATTTTTTGTACTGTCCGCTAATCGGAAAGAAAAAAAAGCCAAATTGACTATTTTGTGCAAAAAATATTGTCCGTTAATTAGAGTGTCCGCTAGTTAAGTGTCCGCTTTTTAGAGAGTTTTTTTATGAGACTTTGACCAGAAAACGATCGGGGAAAAAATTTGTCCGCTGATCAGAGGTGTCCGCCTTTTAGAGTGTCCGTAAATTGGAGAGAATACTGTGTTTCTTTGAAACGTCCCAGCCGTTGTGCTGTATTGTGGATTTATAGTGTATTTATAGCGTTAAGTTTTGGAATATTTGTAATGTTGGGTGTGGAGGCAACTCGATGACGTTATGTTTTTTGCCTCCATCTCAACAGTGATCAATTCTTTTTGTATTGGTTTCATTGTGATAAAAAAAAGCCGTTTCAATTTGGACGCCTCAATATTTAACGCACAATCGATCATAATTGCTAATCCCCTTGTTGCGATTGCCGATCGAAAATATTGTGAATTGTAAACTCTTACAATTAATTTCTTTCATGGGTTATTAAAATGAAATAAAAAGACCTCCTCTAAGCACGACTTTCTGACATTCTTGCGGCATACCGGAAAACAAGGACCCAGGAAAAAATGTTAACCAACAAGAAGTTTTTTAAGCGGTATCAAACTCTGAAACTACAATCATTGTCTGTCGATTTCTAATATTGCATAGCATAGTTTCTCAGAACTTAGGGTTAAGAAAGAGACAACAATTTTATTAATATTTGAATTGCTTGCAATTGAATATATTCAAAGAGGCAATTTCGACCCTACTTTCATTCTACTACTCAGACTTTTTTGGACAAAATCAAGATGGGACTTCATGTGTAAGAAACTACAGGTGGGACAACCAGATGTAAACTTTAACAAAAACTGCATGCACTTTCGTAGTTCATATGAAGAGATAAGAGTCGTTTTGCACTTAAAGCCTGTTTAGTCTTATCCATGAGTATCTTACCTCCTTGCTGTTCTGTATGAAACTACAGGTTGTACAACTACAACGAGATGTAAACTGTAATTAAAACTGCACGGACCTTCGAAATTCATGTGAAGAGATAAGAGTCGCTTTGCACTTAAGGCGAGAGAGAGAGATGGGGGAGTTTTATCAACGAGTATTATACCCCCTTGCTGCTCTGTATAAATCAAAACTACAGGTGGGACAACGAGACAGATGTAGACTTCAGCAGAAACTGCACGGACTTTCGAAATTCATATGATAAGATAAGAGTCGCTTTGCACTTTAAAGTCTGCGTGGTGCCACCATGAAAAGCGAAATAGATAGGGAATTTTGCATAACCATCTAGCAACCTGCCTAACCTAAGTTTTTAAAGTTTAAATCATAAGAGTAAAAGCCAATGATAATTTCAAGCCTTCAAAATATTCTCACAAATGACCAGAGTTGCGTTTCCGGAAGCATGAAATATGCACGGTCAGCAAAATTTTGAATTTCAAAATTTTCAAAATTAATGATACCATCAGAAAGAGATTGCAAAACTGAGCAAAAGGTATAAAAAGAACAATGTGATCTGACCCATAAGCAAAATGTTATGGCTGTTGAAACTTTTCGTTTTGTCAAACAACTTGCTTTCTGAAGTTTCTTGATAGTACAGACGCAGAGCAGTAAAATTGTGCATGTTATAATAATAGCGTGAAGTTTGGTACAAGTACACAATCAGATATGCTGAGTAAGATAAAATACATATCAAGCTTCAAAAATGTCTCAAAAGCTGTTTTTAGACTGGGACACTTGTACCCAGTCCTCTATTAGGTATAGCACTACAAAGGTTTTAACTTAGTGATTGTCTATCACACTGCTGATGACCTCAAGGATGTTCGTTGCACAAGACACCTTACATAGTTATCTTGCTTTGGTAGTTTGATTCATAACAGCTTGATTCAATCTTCGACGACACCACGAGAAAGTCACGAACGGAACAAATAAAACCTCTGTTACTAAGTTTTTTCTTTGATCTATTAATATTCATTTAAAAAAGATGAGGCAAATTATTGAAAACGATAAAAAACAACATTAACTTCTTCGGAAGAGATATGGAATCTAATACAATCTGATTGTGATTTACAGAATCATTTCATCAACCAAACATTATTTGCGATCAACTACTGTAAATGATTTTACAAAAATATAGCTTCGGTTCTGATAGAGAAAAATGTCTGTTACAAAAATTATTGATAAAAAAGTTTTCTTCTTTCTTATTCGTGCCTTCCTTTTGTTGATCTCTCTACTATTTCTATTTCGTCTTAACTCCTTTAAGTTCGACTGCATCATCATATAGCAGCGTGTCATCTGGATAAACTGATTCTTTACATCTCTACAAATAGATATTAGATTTGAATCATTCTGAGTAAATAGGTCACATAAACATAATTTTCCTCCACAGATTCAGCAATTGGACTACATTTGAAGCAAGCAATTTACGCATGAACGTATGTATGTGTATTAAAGCAAGCTATCAGCTTGCTTTTAATCCAAAATATTTTCTAGATATTAACATGTCCTTTAATCCGTAGGTTTGACTGTTGTACTTGGGTTCGTAGCATTGACAGAGTCATGAAGGCGTATTTATATTTAAATTTTCAATTGAATGTTACTAAAACATCGCGATTGGCTTCTACCACAGCCATGATACTCACACGTTCACGTATAAAAATCCAGCATGGACTCCTTATTACCTTACAAATGGCAGAAAACTATCTAAACGAGATTCATCAAACTTTTCAAAATTAGAGGGGAGTCAGAGGGGGTAGAGGGGGGTAGCAGGGGTAGAGGGATGGGGAAGGCGTTTAGATGGGAATAGAGGCAGAAGTTAGAGGGGGGATAGATGTGGGTAAACGTACGGAAGGAAATGGGGGTAGAGGGGGTAGGGAGAGAGGGGTGCTGTTGATTATTAAAGCTTATGGATAGATGAAATTTGGCATAAACCTTTTGATAGTATTTGTAGTACTTAAAGACTTACCATAAGAGGTGTGCCATATGAGTTCATACAGCGTTTAATTGCGAAGACTGGAACACACAATATAATCGAAGCTACAATAAGCCAGCCACATGCATCAGCCCACACGGGATACACGTAGGTTGTTTCGTATGTCAGTGGCTTGTATTGAATCAGATATGCAATGAATATACCCTGCAGATAAAATACATGTTACAAGAAGATATTGTAGAGCATTATTTGCAGTGACAAGTAATATGATATTCGTGATTTAAGAGTGAAAAAACTAACAAGATGATGAAATTATAAGGAAAATATTGTCAAAGCTATTGATTTGAGTATCTACGGATTTGTTAAAAAATGAGCTTTGTCAGGTGACCTGTCCTGAAAATAAAGTCTCGATTCTACAATCAATCTAAATGAAGCAACACTACAAATTTCTATGTACTAAAGTCCAGGTTGTCAGTAACTTTGGTTCCGTCGAGGGGCCACAAAATATCTTATAGAAAAATGACACAAATATAATAGCTGGTAACACAAAATGCCACAATATAGCTGTATAATGATGACGAAACAGTATATTTTATCAATTGTTTGGAAAATTTCGATTGTTTAACCTTGAAGAACAAAATAAAAACTTCTAATAAAATAAGATTCAAAATAAAATAGTGCTGGTACAAATTGGTTGGCATATGGCAAATAAGAAGCTTGAAGTAAGATTAAGGAACAATTCGGTTATAGCTTGCTTTATGAGTCTTATCGCAGAGTCACAATAGGAATGATTTGAAAGTTAACGAGCCTAGCACGATCAACCATTTTGCTTTCCCTGACTCTCTCTGAAAATTGTTATCTTCAGGTTTTCAAGTTTTGAAAGACTTTAACATTTCTAAAGACATTTTAAGTTCTGAATTCGAATTCGACTATAATGCCCTTACAGCAGTCATGATTGGTGTCACATATTTCCAAAGATATACCCAAAGAACAGAAACTGGCCTCTGCGACATCGCCGAAATGTCTTTTCTGAACCGATCAGCACCTAAATGAATAGATCAGATGATGAAAAAGATAAAAAATGTGTCATATATAATGTTTTTATCTTGTTTTAGATCAGTCACTCTCTGATAGCATATCGCTGCTACATTTATTGTTAAATATATAAAGTGAATTTTTCTTGAGAGATTCAGAAAATCAATCTACCCTTTTTATCTTCACAAGCCTGTTTCGCGATTAGATCACTCTTTAAAAGAAGTTGTTAGAATGAATTTATATAGTCATAGCTTATATTGTTGAATACGAAATATGCTACAGGTAAAACACAAGGTAAAAAGTTTTATAGAGTTAAATAGAGTTTTGTAGACTTAAATGTACTGCAAAATTGATATGTTTTATTATTGCGGGATATGTGTATCAATACATTAATACTGATGACGTTTACAACTATACATTTTTTGCATTGAATATGAAAATTTACATGAACGAGATTACTAAAGACAATAACTACGAACTATTCTACTAACATGAAAAGGACGATACCAAAGAGAGCAATTCTACAAAACGATGTTTACTTGTAAAGACATAAACGCAGAAAGCAAATGTGAAAATAAAAGATACAGAGAGAAAAAGAAAATAACTTTTAATCTTTCATCGCCCTAAAGAAATATTTCCAAGAAGTTACTGTTGGAAATATTTGTTATATCACTGGTTTGACGGATTTGTTTTAGGCCTAAATTACATGTTTGGTAACTTGACTGTTTCATTAATTATACACCCCTTTTTGCAAAACATCAAAGCTAGCACGTGAGGATATTTGGCAATTTTATGATCAGTTTTATTCACCACACTGGCTTATGGGGTAAATCCAATTTGTAAAACAAACAGGCAACACCTCACCGTAAATCCAGGCAACAACAACCACTTCAGTAATGCCAAGAAATAGTATAGTTGCTCCAGCTGCATAAGAATCAAGCAAATTGAACACGTACATTCCACCCTAGGAGAAAGGAAATAAAAATATCGAAACACATCTCATGTCACTGTCATACCCTAGCCTATGTAACCTTCACCTTCAACATCTGTGCACAGTTTTATTACATATAAAGCTTTAAAAGAATTGAAAAAGAACTAATCTAAAGGAAAATAAAAGTCGGTCTGACTTAGTGTACGTCTAAGCTTTTCGGGATAGGACTTATAGGGATTCAACTAAATTTCTCAAGTTATCTTCATCAAAGTTATGAAAATTCGATTTGCAGTGTTGGCACGAAACACTAAATGAGGGAGGGGGGAGGGTGAGAAAAACCAACATTTTAGGCCACGCCTTTTATACCGGCAGAAATGCCCTGTTACCAACAAGTAACACGAATTTTTCTTGAAGTGAACGCCCATGACTAACCTTTGGTTGCGTAAAGGCAGTTTCAAAAATCATTGTATTTCATCCCAAAAAGTACATTGCCAAAGTGTTACCCCTCCCTCAGCATTTTCTCATCGAAATTAGACAAAATGCAAAATTCGTGTCCCCACAGTCGCCCCCATCTGTGGCACCACTATTGTCAATATGTGAACATTGCTTTTTTGATATGGCAGTTGAAGTGCCTCGATATTCTCACCTCAGTTACGCAGCTAAGACCAAGAAGAAACATGACGAGGCAAGCGACAAGGACGACAAGCTCTTTGTACTTTTTAAAACGATTCGGATATTCTTCAATAATGCTGGCACATATCAGCTCAACTTGTCCAAACTGAAAAATATTGCTAACAAGTGTATTTTTCATTGTCATTAAACCTGAGTTTTGTATTAAAAATCTCTAGCAATCATTGTCAAAAAAATGTATTTAATATGTAAGCAAATACAAATTTCACAGAAAATCTCTCTCCTATCATATGAATGTTTTATTGTCATACTTCATTGTCTCACTATCAATTTCTACTTTTTTGGCACTGAATTTTGCCTTATTTACAGACTAATTTTTGAAAAAACATAACGGACCCGCTACCCAACAATTATGTTCAGGACATATCACCTCTTGCCAAGAATAACAAACGGAACTTTAGTCTCATTTCACTGTTGTGAACAATCTAAAGATGAGTTTTCTAGAAAACACAGACACAGTCAATTCTTGCAGTATGTAAAATGTAAGACTATTTTCCACAGGATATAAAGGTGTTTTGCTGCGTCAGAAATGAGTGTGAATACTAAGTTAAAGACGTTTTGATACCTGGCTGTCTAATCCCAAAGTGATCAACATGAGAAAGAACACAACAGCCCAAACTTGAGGCTGGGGAAGTGTAGCCAATGCAGCTGGATAAACTATGAACACTAACCCAGGACCTGAGTAAAGTGCAAAAAATAACTTGCAATTCAATACTGTTAATATCACGAAGATTGAGTTGGAAAGGCTATAGGGTGAAATCTGAAACGGGCTAAATAGCGCTTATTTTTGCTCGGCGATCTAATTCCGTCTTCAAAAAATGGGAGTCACTTCTTAAAAAGGGGTTACAAAGCTACATTTGACCAGGTATGGAATTTTGATTTTCCAATTTTTTAAAAGAGTTGGTATATGAAAGGCGATAATGTTGTTGTGTGTAAAGAAGACAATTTTACATGTAATGGTGTCTAATAACTTTTTTTATGACAAAACCATTTTCACACGTGCATTTTTAAAGTAAAATTTGCGACAGTTTGAGAAAAGAACAAAGCTTTTAGATTTAAAAAATGATCTTTTCTCGTTCCAGGTATTCCCGCCGGGTATGCCCCCACTTTTTTGCAAGAGAATAGTGCTTTTTCAAATTTTTTTATGGATGTTGAATTTTTTCTTGCCCCCCCCCCACAAAAGACTTCATTGCCGTCTTCAGACTCCTGGTGCTACTATAAATTATTGCCTGCAACAGTGACATCTAAAGCTTGTAAACGTTTGTGTATAATGATGGTGCACTTTTCTTGGGGCCGAGTATTTGCACACATTGGCAGCAAAATATGTCTATAATTCTACTCTAAAGCAAAATCCACAAAAATGCAAAGCTTTATATAAAAATGCCCGACTCCCCTACCTCCACCCCCAGTTATACTCCAACTAGTGATCTAACATTTCAATCAAACATTAACGAATGGGAAATTGATTCCGTCACCCTCCCTTAGCATGCACTTATGATTTCGTTATTTTCTTCCGTTTGAAGTTGTTATGTAAAAATGTGAAGAAATGATTGCCTTTACGTTTTCTTTTGAAAATGCATTTAATGTAGACAGGGTTGAGCATTCATGTGCCTTACCATCAGTGGCTACGCTTGGATCGGTGATATCTTTGCCCTGGATCTCTGCCATGTAGCCAAGAATCAGGAATACCACAAAACCGGAGAAGATGCTCGTGAGTGCGTCAGCAATGGAAATTATCAATGCATCTCTGAAATTAAATATAATACATTTGATAGAACTCAATTTCTATACATCCGAAAAAAGAAAGTTATTATATTAACAATTTTTATTAACGTAAGTCTCAAACGTTGTGGTCCATAGATTTTCCCCCAAAAAAACAATTGACCCCTTCTCAATAAAAGCAAAGAAGAATGAATATCTCAGCTAATTTTTCATGAAAGAGTCACAGTACATCTTCTGCGTCTTCAGAGTGAGTGGAAGGTGCAAATCTTTATCTTTATTTTCATATCCTAACTATTAGAATATATGATTTATATTATTATCTTAGGCTTGCTGTAGTCACGTGTTATGTTGTATTAAAGCTTATTGGACAATGGAAACTTAGATAATTTGCTTACCATGCTGTTTTAGTTTCGAGTTGTTTTAGCCGTTGTATTAGGCCTGGTTTTCTTTTATTAACGTTCTAAATTCATGTTTGTTCGTATTCATGTCTGATCACAGCTTTGGATAATTTTAAGACTAACATGTAGCAACCTTTCTCCTTTCTCCTAGTCAGGCAAATTTCATTCCATCCAGTATAAGTGTATTGATTTTGTCTTTTGTTTTGCAAAACAGTTCGTTTGAAGCCACCTTAAACTTTCATTATCTGTATTAGTTGCCAAGTTCAACCAGCCATAAGTGATTTTAATTTTTTGCTGCCAAAAACGCTTTACTCATCTAAATTGATATTTTTTGGGCCTCTGGTAAGCAAATTTTGGTACTTTAACAATGAATGTCTTCATCGGTAACATCATTTTTCAATTCTATCTTTAGGGAAGTAATTATAATTCAAAAAGTCGTTGCTAGGGCTTTAGATTGTTTTGCCCCAAAATTTTCAAAATGTCCCCGAAGGCAAGGCTACAATCTTCCCTTCCTCTCAGCTTTCTTGAAAATGGCCCTTTTAATGGTAAGTTTTTATGAATTTATCATTATTTATAGATTTCAATTAAGACAGGTCGGTATCAAATTTTGCAGAGTGACAATCCCCTCTCCCCTCTACAAAAGAAAAAAATGGAACTTACACCCTGGCGCACAAGGGTAAAAACTGTTACTTTAAACCTTTCGTCCGATGGATCAACGATTCAAGAGAAACTAGCTTATCTAATGAAATA
This sequence comes from Rhopilema esculentum, assembly GCF_013076305.1. Next base: position 3,353,498 of record NW_027018682.1, on the reverse strand, counting down.
AATCTTTTACCTGCAAACATTGTTTCTTTTGGGATTGTAGCTGGCAAATGTTAGCATCACTCCAAAACCTATTGTAATGGAGAAAAATACTTGAGACGCTGCATCTATCCATACCTGCAAAGAACAACCTGATTACATAATGTTGACACTCAAATTTCAAATCATCATAGAATCGATCTTATTATTACCTTTCTATTTCCTATGAGAGTATAAAAGTTGTCTGTTCACTGTACCCCCTGGTTTGTTAGACGTCCCTACTTCATAAGGCTATCGAATTTTTACTCGGGTATTAACTGCAATGAAAAAACCTAAAGAATCTATTTCAGTTACAACAAGAGTCACTGTTATGCATAGGAGAGATAAGTTGGTTGATGTTTGCTTTCTGTCATAAAATAGTTAGTAAAAAGTAATAAGAAAATTCTTTGTAAATAAAAAGTGTATTCTTACTTCAGCTTCCAGAAGTTTGTGCCATTTTGGTGTTATATAGTACCTAACACCATCTAAAGAACCGGGCAGAGTCAAACCCTTGACAAAGAACACCAGAAGCATCAAATAGGGGAGCGTAGCCGTCACATACACGACCTGTTGAAAATATGAAATACAAAGTGATGTTTGGGGCAGAGTTACAAAGGTGAGGTGGGTTGAGAAGGGGCAAGGAAGGAGAAAAAGGGGCAAAACAAAGAAAAGAGAGCAAGGAGAAGGGAGTGAGAAGAAGGGAGAAATAGAGAGAAATAAGGTGATAGGAGTGAGGGAAAAGAAGCAAGGAGAAGGAGGCAAGAAAGGGAATGGAAGGAGGGGAGCGAGGGCTGTAGCAATTGCAATAGCCCCCTTGCTGTTTGTAAAAAGTATAAGCTATAAAAATTCATGCATGTAGGTCAATTAGGTAACACTCGGCGATAGCATCAGCCAAAACTGGGAATTTGTTTTCGTTGCAGAAGACATGTATATCTGAAATTTGTCTGTGAAACTATAAAGTAGATTAAACGGAAAAGAGATAATGAGGTTGGTGGAAGAATCAATCAACATCAAGACTTTTAAAACTACTGTATGGTATTTATCCAAAGTAAATCGATACGCTTGATGCTTGAAGAATAGAAGTGTTGACCAGAGCCTTAAAGCTAAACAATTAATATGACGCCTTTGTAAATCTGTATAAAATGTTTATTTCAGAACAGCAAATGAGTTTACTTAACTTCCCTGTTGTTCGGATGCCTTTCCAAATGCAAAAGTAAACCATAACCCAAGAAAGGAGAAGGCATAGGGCCAGCTTCCAGTTGATAACACCAGCAGCGTCGATTCCTTTACTCAACTGCAACACATCATGTCTGTTGAAGTGAGTTACAGGCAAGTTAAGAGCAACAACGACTGCAAAGAAGAACAGCTTCTAAAGCAAAAGTCCATTCACATCACTCCTGTGATTTGAGACGAGGAACAGTGAAAAATTTGCATAATAAGTTTAACTGATATTCAACTTCTCTTGCCCAATACATTCATATAAGAATGCCACCGATAACTCAAACACTCGCCAGTGAGTCCCTTTGAAGTTCGAGTTATCGAGAGTTTATTGTAAATTCTGGTAGTTAATGAATACCAATTCTAAAATGGTGTACTTACATAAAGAACTCTCTGCTTGGTGATGGTCTACTTTCATTGAATGTTACACTTGTATTTGCCTTCGAAAAAGGGTCAAAGCAGTACTTTGTGTTCCAATTATGGTTGCATCCAACCCAGGGTATATCAGATTTGAACGAATTAAAGAAGTAATAGCAACTCCATGCCAGAATTACATTATAATATATTGAACAAAAGAATGAAACAAGGACCATTGAGATACCAATTCCTAAAAATGAATGAGAAAATGATAAAGTTAGATAAGTCGTCTATGAAGCAATCCATAAATTCTGTTTCTACAACATAGCCTTTCAACAAAATGACTGGAAAAAGCTCGTTCTTCATCATGAAAAGTGATTTAGACTCCATATCTTTAAATGTTTGCTAACTTAGGAAGGTCTTTGCATGGCTTCTTCAAAAAAGACATAATATTCACAAAATTGTGCCCGATGAAGGCCATTGTTGTACCAGTCTAAGTCAATAAAACTTATGACGTAAACATCCAGCCCTTAAGGTGAAAACTGTGGAAATTACACAATCAGTCAGCTATGGAATCATTAAACAGATAATGGGCATAAAGAGCTCTTTTCCAATTAAGCTCATGTTAATATGCCCGTCAAAATTTCACATCGTAGCATTAAAGGAAGCCAAAGCTTTGGTATTCCTATATCAAAGCATTCATACAATGTAGCAATGACAGAGGGGTTACAGGAGAGTATTTTGTTCAATCACAAAAATCGATTAAAGGCGGGAACCTTTTGTTCTATTCCCCTTATTACAATCACCCCTTAATATAACTAGATACTATACAAAAATAAATCCAACCTGAAAAAAGCGGACAAATTTTCTTCCAAGCTTTAACCGGACCAGACTGGGTAAACTGGCCAACACTCAGCTCCAAAAAGAAAAGTGGAACCCCGGCAAGAAGGAGACATATCACAAAAGGAACTAGAAATGCACCTAAGATAAAAATGATCAATGCTAAAGAGGATATACTTTGTTGTGATAGTAATTGAATACTTGGGTCCTGATGCAAATAGACTGATGCTCATATAAAACACCATGAAAGTCTCCCTTAATAGTTTCTCTCTATAGAAAACCCTCTAACTTCTTGAAATGGTGCTGAATATTTTTGGAATTGTTGATTTTAGGAAAATCTTTGAAAAGACGGAAAGCTATTGAAAATTCAAGGTTGAAATGACTTAGCTGCAGGACCTTATATCTAAGGGAATTGAGTTTAGAAGAGGCATTATCATGAAAATGGAAAATTTTCACTTCAGATTGTTTGTCCAGAGAACTTTATGGGATGATATTCAAGTATAAAAATTATATGTAATAAAATTCAACAAATTTTACTAATCAACACGTTTGTTTTTCAGGAAAGGCAATTGAGTAGAAAGGAAAGGCTAAGCCCCCTGAGCACCCCTCCTGAGCCCCCTCCACGGCACCACTGGAGCAGAGGTATAGCCTGAGCTCCAGATCCCTTGATACAAGTAATGAAGCCAAGGCCCGAGCCTATATAACCTTTTTATCCTTTTTTGCAAAATAATAAAGAAATATGAAGTCTTCTTTTTATAGGCTGCATAAACACAGACACCTATTCTTATATAGACGGGGCTTTGATACGGGCTTTTCCAGTGCCTCTAAAAATTTCATCAGTGTATGATTTGATTCAGTGGATGCGCTTTACTGGTATAATGTTGTCCTTTAGAAGCATGCTATCTTATCTGTTAATTTTTGATACATGCTTTTTTTGAAGAAACTAAACCCTAATATGACCGGTAGAAATAAGAAAGCATTGTCCTGATCACCATCAAGCTTAAGCAGCTGCTTGAAAATCCTTGTTTCAAAGGTTGGATGAAAAGAATCATTTTCGACTATTAGGCAACTACAGTTTGTTATATTATGTTATGTTATGTTATGTTATGTTATGTTATGTTATGTTATGTTATGTTATGTTATGTTATGTTATGTTATGTTATGTTATGTTATGTTGTTATGTTATGTTATGTTATGTTATGTTATGTTATGTTATGTTATGTTATGTTATGTTATGTTATGTTATGTTATGTTATGTTATGTTATATTATGTTATGTTATGTTGTGTTATGTTATGTTATGTTGTGTTATGTTATGTTATGTATGTTTGTTATGTTATATTTGTTATGTTATATTAATATGAAGAAAGACTCCATGCCACTGATAAAGTGTTAGATTTATGTTTAAGTATTATGTTTAAGGTAGCTCTTTATATTTGGCATTTAAGAAACCTTCATGAAACCTTTAGTATTAAAACCAACAAAACAGATTAGAAGATGAGTACTAATCCCAAACTTAGCTTTTTATAAAAATACGTAAAGTTGTGAAAAGGGAACCAACTGGTGCACTATGAATACCGAACCAGGTATTTATCGTCTTTTTTTGGTAGCAACACAAACTTATGTGTAGATAGAATGGAATCTGCTTGCGAACTTTTGGGCTATATCAAGAACCAATAGGGTGTAGGTTAATGTTACGAAAGAATTAGGCGCTTGGTTGCTGTTCCGTCTGGAACGTTTGTAGACATAATCAGAAAGAGAAAGGAAGTATTGCAAACTAACCTCCTCCATTCTTAAAACATTTAAATGGAAAGCGCCAAAAGTTGCCATATCCAACAGCGAAGCCAATGCACGAGAAAATAAACTCAATCTTCCGGTCCCACCGTTCTCTTTCTTCTAAATTTGTTTCATGTTGAGTATTTTCTTCTTTCTTTATGAGCTCCATCTTGAATGAAAATTATTGAAGGATAAGACATGTTCCCTTGCACTTATCAACTATGGCGGCAACCGGTGACCCTAAACCAATTCGCCCCTTTGCAGAAAAGTGGTTCACTGATGTAAAACCAGAATCCATGACCTTGTTACAAAGTGATACGTTAACTGATATTGTTGAAAAAGCTTTTTGGTTTAGCCCAAATGTATCAACGGAACTTGTGTGATGACGCAACAAAAATGCATCTTTGAATTTCGAGTCACATAGAGCCTAAATGTTTAATCACAGCCAAACTTAACATGGTATGGATAAATAATGAATAAATAATTCTTTTCTACTACAAAACAGCAATATAAGAGGAAAAATAATTGAAATATGATAAAACAGAGGTTTTCATTAAAAGTATTTGCTTAGATTCATTCATGTACGAAACAACCCTGGCTAGAGCGTTAACCTTTTTTTCTAGTGTCTTTATAAAAGTTTTTGATATGTTCTTCTGATCTACATTGTTGATTCAATGTTACTCCCAATAGTTTAACAGTAGAACCATTTATTTGAATTTTTGATTTATCTGAATTGGATCGGTTGGCTTTAAAAGTTATAAGCTTGCTTTTAGCACCCTTGAGCATCAACAAATTTTCACAAAACCATCTATTAAGAATAGCTGCTACCGATTTTAAGTCGTCAGTTAGTTTATTCACATCAGTGCTTGGCAGCCAGATTGTATTGTCATCTGCATAGTTGCATAAGTTGCTTTTGTTCAAATGCAGAAAAGTTTTGTTTATGTAAACGGGCCTAAGATTGATCATCGAAGAGCTCCTTGCTTTGTTTCCATTCAATCACTAAAATCTGAGTTTATTTTTACTCGTTGTACTCTTTTTTCTAGATATAACTATACATAATTAACATTGCTTTTCACAAAGCCATAAGATTTGATTTGGCCGGTTGAAGTTAATGAGGTAGACTATCAAATGCTTTTGACAAGTCCATATGAACATTTAAATCATTCTATTTAAGTCAATAAAGCCTAATCATATACAACTTTTCTAATCAAAATTATTTAGGCTATGTAAGTTTAGGAAAACATTTTCGGGTCAATTTCTACCCCAATAATATTTTATGATATCTATGTCCAAGCCAGAACCAAAAAAAGTGGACACGAAAAAGACGTATAATTATTCCGTACGTAGACTCAAGATATCTAAAGCGTTTTG
>NW_027018682.1:3245581-3347822 GCF_013076305.1 Rhopilema esculentum | reverse complement strand
TTATGTTGTGTTGTGTTGTTTTATGTTATGTTATGTTATGTTATGTTATGTTATGTTTGTTATGTTATGTTATGTTATGTTATGTTATGTTATGTTATGTTATGTTATGTTATGTTATGTTATGTTATGTTATGTTATGTTATGTTATGTTATGTTATGTTATGTTATATTATGTTATGTTATGTTATGTTATGTTATGTTATGTTATGTTATGTTATGTTATGTTATGTTATGTTATGTTATGTTATGTTATGTTATGTTATGTATGTTTGTTATGTTATATTAATATGAAGAAAGACTCCATGCCACTGATAAAGTGTTAGATTTATGTTTAAGTATTATGTTTAAGGTAGCTCTTTATATTTGGCATTTAAGAAACCTTCATGAAACCTTTAGTATTAAAACCAACAAAACAGATTAGAAGATGAGTACTAATCCCAAACTTAGCTTTTTATAAAAATACGTAAAGTTGTGAAAAGGGAACCAACTGGTGCACTATGAATACCGAACCAGGTATTTATCGTCTTTTTTTGGTAGCAACACAAACTTATGTGTAGATAGAATGGAATCTGCTTGCGAACTTTTGGGCTTTATCAAGAACCAATAGGGTGTAGGTTGATGTTACGAAAGAATTAGGCGCTTGGTTGCTGTTCCGTCTGGAATGTTTGTAGACATAATCAGAAAGAGAAAGAAAGCAAACTAACCTCCTCCATTCTTAAAACATTTAAATGGAAAGCGCCAAAAGTTGCCATATCCAACAGCGAAGCCAATGCACGAGAAAATAAACTCAATCTTCCGGTCCCACCGTTCTCTTTCCTCTAAATTTGTTTCATGTTGAGTATTTTCTTCTTTCTTTATGAGCTCCATCTTGAATGAAAATTATTGAAGGATAAGATATGTTCCCTTGCACTTATCAACTTTGGCGGCAACCGGTGACCCTAAACCAATTCGCCCCTTTGCAGAAAATTGGTTCACTGATGTAAAACCAGAATCCGTGACCTTGTTACAAAGTGATACGTTAACTGATATTGTTGAAAAAGCTTTTTGGTTTAGCCCAAATGTATCAACGGAACTTGTGTGATGACGCAACAAAAATGCATCTTTGAATTTCGAGTCACATAGAGCCTAAATGTTTAATCACAGCCAAACTTAACATGGTATGGATAAATAATGAATAAATAATTCTTTTCTACTACAAAACAGCAATATAAGAGGAAAAATAATTGAAATATGATAAAACAGAGGTTTTCATTAAAAGTATTTGCTTAGATTCATTCATGTACGAAACAACCCTGGCTAGAGCGTTAACCTTTTTTTCTAGTGTCTTTATAAAAGTTTTTGATATGTTCTTCTGATCTACATTGTTGATTCAATGTTACTCCCAATAGTTTAACAGTAGAACCATTTATTTGAATTTTTGATTTATCTGAATTGGATCGGTTGGCTTTAAAAGTTATAAGCTTGCTTTTAGCACCCTTGAGCATCAACAAATTTTCACAAAACCATCTATTAAGAATAGCTGCTACCGATTTTAAGTCGTCAGTTAGTTTATTCACATCAGTGCTTGGCAGCCAGATTGTATTGTCATCTGCATAGTTGCATAAGTTGCTTTTGTTCAAATGCAGAAAAGTTTTGTTTATGTAAACGGGCCTAAGATTGATCATCGAAGAGCTCCTTGCTTTGTTTCCATTCAATCACTAAAATCTGAGTTTATTTTTACTCGTTGTACTCTTTTTTCTAGATATAACTATACATAATTAACATTGCTTTTCACAAAGCCATAAGATTTGATTTGGCCGGTTGAAGTTAATGAGGTAGACTATCAAATGCTTTTGACAAGTCCATATGAACATTTAAATCATTCTATTTAAGTCAATAAAGCCTAATCATATACAACTTTTCTAATCAAAATTATTTAGGCTATGTAAGTTTAGGAAAACATTTTCGGGTCAATTTCTACCCCAATAATATTTTATGATATCTATGTCCAAGCCAGAACCAAAAAAAGTGGACACGAAAAAGACGTATAATTATTCCGTACGTAGACTCAAGATATCTAAAGCGTTTTGCACGTAGAAACAATAAATTTTGTTAATCTTTTAGACCCTAAGCAAAAAAAGTCTCAAAAGCAAACCTCCTTGCCCAGCAATTATGTTGACAGAAGCCAGAGAGTGTAGGGAATATTTTGCAGACCCAGGGAAAATGGCAAAAGATTCTAGAATACATGTCGTTAATATTGATATCCCAAGCCTAAAAATCTTGATTAGAAGGATCTTACTTCCAAAGCCAAACATTTACCTAGCTGCTAAATTAGCATTAAGACAAAATTCGCATAAAAAAGTTCAAGGAGGTCTGGACAGGTTGCATTTGAAGCCACAAACAGCAAGATGAGATCTTGTTAAAATTGCTGCGCGACTTGAAAAACATGCTTCTATGTTGGCCTGTTCTTTTCTGGAAGTAAAAAGCAGTGGGTTAGCAAGCAAAGCAACACCCATTCTGCTCAGTTTAACTCTATCTATTACACGCTGCTAAAAAGAGGATGTTCCTATAAAAATGGAAGGAGTCTCGAAAATATCCGAGAAAGCTGAAAAATGTTCGGGTTTCTTTCAATACAGTATGGGAATTTAATGGCATAGAACAAGAAACTTGGAAAACTTGTCAAATGTTAAGCGAAAAACGGTACTTTGCTACAATCACTGCCAAAATTATTTGGAACACCCAACACGTTGCGGTGTGCTTTTCTATCTTTCATTTGTTTTCCCGAATACTACCGTCCCCATTCCCCTCCCCTCCCCCCCTCAAAAAAATATTGAAAGTGTAGAAAAAATATCAAAGAAAAAGCGTGTACCATAACCGCTTTATTTTTTCTAAAGTAAATTGACACTGTTCTTAGGGGGAGAGAGGATTGCTTAATTTGCCTTTCGAAACTTGACGTTTGTGTTCCAAGACTTTGGGCAGTGATCTCCAAAGAACCCATCAACAGCAACAACAATAGCAAAAACAACAACAACAACAACAACAACAACCGTATTTAATAACAAAATGGCTCATGCACCTTAAGCACTGATCAGTGACAATAAGCAGTTATCAGCGAGCTTGAGCAAAACGATTATATCATGGAAATTGATAAATTTCTGGTCACTCAGGTAAGAGTATCTTGCTTTGTTTTCTCATTAGTATAAATAAGCTCCTTTTTAGAGCCCTAGGTTGTGTCAGTTCAGTCGAGTTCTGTTTTATTTTAAAATTCCACGGCAAACAAAATTCGTTAAATAAAAATTTTAAAGGAAAATGACACCAAGTTACAATGAAAAAATAGTTTGATATAAATTATTTCAGTGATACCATGAATTAGAATTTAAAAGAAAGCAAATCAAAAATTACAAATTAAACAACATGGTTGCATTTGATTTTGTATGGGAAGGTTTTTAAGGAGTATCTCTCTCAATAGATAGACTAATCGAGGGGAGAGCATCCCCTATCCAAAAAAGCCCATGTTCAATTTGCAACATTTTAACATGATTTGATCAATCAATGTAAATGTGACTTGTATTTTTAAGACAATCAGGACTAATATCTATTGGGGAAAAGATGTAATTTCATATTTCACGATGAAAAATAATTGATGAAAGAGAATGTTTTATAGTGAACAAAAAGTCATTACAGGATTTGGCACCTGTATATCTGATGGATCTTAAGCCCTATTGAAAAGTGTTGCATCATTGTGACTTCTATGACAACCGTGACCAAGATTCAAAGCAAAATTTATATATTGGATACAATTGCAAAATCATTCATTTATATGTAAAAACAAATGATTAATTGGTACTTTCATTCCAAAAGGCATTCTTTTGAGGAGAGCCTAGTTGCTTGCAAAGCATGACAGCTTCCTGAAAGGTCTTTTCGGCCCAAGAACACTAGAATATAGTTAAAAATGCAAAAATGATAGGCAATCTTGTGTGTGTACTACTTAAAGTACCAAGTAAAAGAACAGTAAGCATTGCTGAAAGCCAATGGTTTGAGATTGATTTTGACTTGGCAACATCAGTGTTTCATGGTCTGCCAATTTTTCAGACACTCCGCTTTGACGATTGGTAAAGAAAATAAACACAAACTGTCCTGCACAAAATGTTTGTTTACGGTTATGTGACCTGACTCCTTTAAACAAACCAATTTTATGTTTTCATTTAACTGGTTGCTGCATAAGGTGCATTTAAATTGTTGTCAGTCATGTAATTTTATTGAAGTATAATTCCAAGATAATTGTTATCTTTTAAAAGGACTTTTTGAGGTGCTGAGTTTGTTTCTGAGCTTTTTTTCCAACATTTTGTCACAATTTTGAGAAACATTATAAACATGAAAACCTTGACCATTGATCATTGATCAATTCATGAAAGGCAAGAACCAAGAAAAAGACTGGATTGACTGCAGTTTTAATGCAAGACAATTTGTACCCCATGTGAGGTCAAATTTGGCCATTTGTTTTGAGCTTCCACCATCCAAAGAGGGAACAATCATTGCCATAGAACTATTAAAAGATATTTTCAGAGACCATTCAATACTGCATAAACTACACAAGCGTTTGTGAACAAAGTCATTGGATGTGAAAAAATCGGGACCTTCAAACCCCTTGCTTCACTGTTGACTATAATGATATAAAAAAATGTTACTGCTAAGAATGAAATGGAAAACTGTTTAGATAGCTGCCATCCTTTTAACAGGAACCAATTAGTTAATTCAGAAAAGAGGATTTATAAGACCATTGATCAATGTTCATTTGATGGAATGTTTTTTGCCTTTGCCAAGCTGATCCATTTCCAAACTACAACACTCATAAGCAAGAATGTGCTGTCAAATTTGAGTTTGGCAATCCAACTATCTGCATGTTTCTAGCTTGAGCTGGATGAAACCTTAAGAAACTTGTTTCTCCCATATTCCTTGCCAATAGATGATTGATACTCAGGAATGAAAAAGATCACAAAATTTACAGGCAATGCTTAGTTACTCTAAATTTGTAAGTGCTTCTTTCAAATTTTTTTATGATGGCCTTTTTCACTTTCAATCCCACCTTTCAACCACAAGTTAAATATATCATAGAATTCTTTAACTTTTTGATAAAATGATTCAGTACAGCCACTTTTGTACTTAGAGTTATCATATAGTAATTTCAAGTTCATCTTGATTTCTCATAGGTTTCACCAAAAGTTTTCTATATCCCTGATTTTGTCTCTGAAGCTGAGGAAAAGCTGTTGCTAGAAAAGGTAAATGGACTGGCATTTGTTCATCTAAATCTATATATTCAAAATTACTGCTCTGAGCTATAAGGCCAATGCTAATGATAATTGACAGTTCACTTCTATTCAAGTTTCCTCTGAAACAATGTGATGATAATTGGTCAAAGGGGAGCTTTCATAAAATCCACACCATGACAGGCCCCCATTTTGCGCCGTACAAAAACTATTTTGGGCCACACCCCATTTTTGTTCCTGCAAACACCCTTGCATTGAAGTTAAAGGCTAGAATATGCTATACACTGCTTTGTAGCATAGTTTAAATGTTCATATTTTCTAAATTTTTCTCATCAAGCTTTGACCAAGGGTTCTATTTAATACAAAATAGTAATGAATTCGATGTTAAAAATTAATGCAAAAATATTAGCCATGTGGCAATCAAAAGTGTGTCAACTTCTGAGCCCCTCTTTCCCCGATGTATTCTTTTCAAGCTGCTACCCATTAATTTCCAAACCTACTTTTCTCTCGGAAAATCGTTGATAACATCATTTAAGTCAGTTCTTCTAGCAACATCACTTTCAAAACCTCAGCACGGCCAAATCATTCCTTGTCGTTTTGCCAGCCTCAGTTCAAGATTGTGGAAAATGTGTTTTAAACATATTAAACAACACAGAGCTAGTTTTAAATTATTGATATTTAATTTCAGGGCCTTTGGGCCCTTATGAGAGAAAGCCTTACTTTGAATGATGCATTATCATTAACAAAGAAAAAACGCCTTGATTTTGAAAACTGGCCTTTCCGACTGAACACTTCTATCTTTCTATCAGCACTTCTGGGGGTAGGTAGAGGGTACAATGGGGGCCTGGGCAATAAAAGGGGTTAGAAATAATTGACATTGCCACCCAATATTTATTAGGCAGATAATCACAGTTGGAATTGAATGACGTTTCTACTTTGCCAGGTCTATGATGCTCCAAAGCCAAAATGGACACAGCTGTCTGGTAGAAGACTACAAAATTGGGGTTTGTTCATTACGGTTTTTTCATTACGCCTGTTAATGCTCAAGTATCAACAGTATCACCAATAAAATACCGATTTTTCTTACTGTATTTCTTGATTATAAGCGGCTCTTGTTTGTAAGCGCCTCTTGAATAAATATGAACTATTTTAACCTCCCTTGATTATAAACTACACCCAGTTTCTTGAAAGTCGGAAGGGAGTTATTTGGTTAGAAAAGCCCATTTAATGTCCATTTCACACCCTCACAAACTCAGATATGTATTAAAAGTTTCAGCAAAATTGTTTGGATTTACTCATCCTAGTTAGGGAAACATTCTCATTTGTCTCATCATTGTTAATGGTACCTTTATAGTCTTTCCACCTTATCTTCTGCCTCACAAATTTTTTTAACACTAGCAGGCAGGACGTCTATGCTGAATCCTCGTTTAAAAGCCATTCTTACATATATAAATAGCCTTGAGCTATGCATTACACTTAAGGTAGCAGGGCCTCCGACGAACAGATCTCATTGATCTGCACGAGCAGTTCATGCTCCGAATTTCTGCTGGCACTTTTGTGAATCAACTTTTATTTACCTTTTTTGTTTAACTTTGAAATGCGAAAAAACCCGTGTAATTTCGAGATCTTAGAACTCTTGCTAACGAAATGAAAATATAAAACTTCAATCAGCCACGTTAAAAATTATTTTGTAAATATACCTTTATAGCCTGCTTTAATTGAAAGTGAAGCGTTTAAGATATTAGAAAACCTATTTGACTGAAGATGTCTTTATTTGATGAATTCGATTATACCAAAAAGACTGCTTGAGTAAGCCAAATCGCCAATAGATAAAACTGGATCATTTCATTCTTTTTCTTATGTACTGATCATTCGGTATATGTATCCTGATATATGATATATGGTTATGTATCCCTCTCAGGAATTATCTGTCTGTTAAGTTTTACATGCTGTTAGTGGCGTAGCTTGCGGGGGCATAGAGAATGTGAAATCTCAAATGCATTATGATGTGGTTGTTGGTCAGTTGGTCCACAAAATCCTTAGTTTATTGGAAAAATCGCTTGTCGGTAGGTGAAATAGCACCTAAAGTGTTTATCTATGTCTTAATCAGGAACTTTTGCTTTTGATGACATAAGAGCATCTGGAAACCAATCACAAAAGTTGCAAAATTCGAACATTTTGATGTCTGCCTTATGAATGGAACTGAAGAATAGGAAATAATGTCATAAGCTCCTATGTACAGTTCTTTTTTATCTCGTTTTTATAACCCCATGGATAAATATCAAATGCAAGCGTTTACAGTTTGCAACCTTTTTCATCGCAACGCGGCGAAATTCTTATCGGCCATGAGTTGGTAATTGAGGGGTCCATATCGAAACAGCTGGAGCGTTTGAAAGAAATAATTGATAGAAATTATGAAGAGTCTGTAGAAGCATCAGTTTAGCCCATTGCCTTTGATTTCTTGGATATAGAGGGTGAAAAGGAAAAAGTGAAGATGAGCTGGATGTCTTTGTTGTTGATGACGCAGAAAGACCATAAACTGAAAATGTATTGGATGAAAAGTGGATCTCAAATTATAAAAAGGAAAATCAAAAACAAGATTTGTCAAGCGTTTTAAAATTTTAAAATTCGGTGGCATTAATTTTTAGTTGCCCTGCTTCACTGAAAATAAATCTCGCCAAAATTTTCGATACTTACTGTAAGCTGGTGTAACAGTACTGAGTGGAACAGTAGAAAGGCAGATTCGCAATTTATCAGTATCTGATCTTATGTCGCACCCTATTTTACTTGCAGGCACATTTTCTACTCAGCCTTCCGTTCGCGGGCACAAATTTTTTTAATGAGCCCTGCGAAGGGGGGCCCCCACTTTTTTGCAAAACAATAGAGCTTTTCAAGAATTATTTTTTATGATTGTTAAAATCTCCCTTGGCCTCCCACTTTCTAACCTGCGTCGTGGCCCATAGGTAGTATGGTATTTCATTTCTCCCACACATTTAGGAATACAAAGAGCTATTTTACAAAATATATTGTTTTGAGTCTTAATTTGCCCCTGTCATCCCCACTTCCAACTTACCTCGGAAAAGTATGTAGCTTCATCGATTAGCAACCATTAGTAAGTACCTAAAGGCATAGCCCCCTTATTATGTTAGGTGATTCAGCATTTTTAGTTCTCTTTGTAGGTTTCACTACCTCTGTTAGAATATGTAACGTCAAGTTTAGTGTGCAGTTTAATAGAAAGCCCTTTCCCATTTTCTATTCTCACAAGTAGGTTTTCTGTATTTTTGTTTTGTTTTAGACTTCAATCATTTGTTTCTTCAATTCTAAATTATGCCTTTTACTGTATTTGTAGGAGGTCTTCCCCATCCAAAGGTGAGTCAATTGACATTAGTGATCATCTAAACATAATTTAGCTACCTTGAAATTTTTTCAACAGTATAATCTAATTATTTTTCATCATATTCAACACATTTCAATCAACACGTATTAGATTGGAACCACAGAAGTGAATTGAAAGCCTTTTGAAATGCTTTCCTCTGAGTTTGCAGAATTTTACTTTTTAATGCTTTTGTCAGCGTCGTAAACTCTAGTTTTTTTACTGACTAGATGAATAGTCACTTTTAGAAGTCTCGCTTACTTTCTTTCACTGAATTTTGAGTTTGCAATTCGAAGACCGTGCAAATGAATGCCGGATTTAAGACATCCCCTCTTGTCCTAGTATCATATTGGATCCTTTGATTAACCTGACAAGCAGACAAAAAGTTTTACGTTTCCGATCGACCAACAGTAATCAATAAGCATTATTTTGGTAGGGCATGGTACAAGAAGCAATGCCACAGGTATGCTGCTTAATACTTTTAGATTTCTCTACATCTTTGCCAAGTTTGAGGCACCAGTAGTCTCGTTGAGAGCGGGTTATGTAATTCACCTTCTTACAAATTAATGTCACATATCACCAATATTCACACCAGGCATTATAATCCTACAAGATAACTGGTTCTTTGGTTTTGGGTAATAAGAGGGTAGAGGGAATATCAAATATAGGTAAATGCCTTAGGAACAAACGGCGGATTGCCAGGGATGCTGAGAAGCTGCACCTATCGAGCAGTGTCTTGGTCCTTCCGCCTGATGTAACCACACCTCGTGTTTACTATGCCTAGAATTACAAAGAGCTAGCGACCCTCGTAAGTAAAAATTTGGTCATGGCAGGACGAGAACCTCTCGAACCCCATTGAAGGTCACGAACCTTAACCGCTAAGCCACATCTATAACCGAAAATGGATATTGCTATATAGCACCTCGTTTGGTATGGCAGTGGATTTCAAAAGCAATTTCCGCATATCTTGCGAATTTAGGCCAATTTAAATTTTATTTGTCGGAGGTTTTATTAGATTCTTTGACTTTCCTTAAAAGACACTAAAACCTCCAGCGTGTATCCTTCTCGTTGTTTTACGCAGTGGCTGACCAAGTACACCGATAGAGTGGCATCATACGATTTTTTCGATGGCAGGCTACCAAACCACGTTCTTGTCAATGAGTATACAGCTGGACAAGGCATCATGGTCAGTGACCTATGCTTTTAATTATGCGTCATCAGTAAAACATCGTTTAGTTTTTTGCACAATCTGGGTTTTCCAGTAAATGCTGCCCGATAGCAGAATCGCATGTTTTAGTTTTAGTAGTACTTTTAGATCTGCAAGACCGAGGTGGCTGTTCTCTTTGGGGACGAGTTTTGTTTCTAATACTAGACGGAACATGCTGTTTTATTCTGCCCTCCAATCTTTGTGTAGTGAATCCTATGGAAGAATTCTAATACCTGGGGACTTTAATATGGAACGTAGTTCTTCTAACATAGAAAATTTTATGGAAAACTATTATCTATATAATCTGATGAAAGAGCCAACATTCTACAAAAGTAACCCGCCAAAATGCTATGACTTGATCTTAACAAACAAGAAATACAGCCATATAAATACAGGTACATGTGAGACAGGTTTGTCTGACCACCATAAACTAACATATACTGTACTAAAAACTGAATTCGTAAAATCTGAACCCACTTCTATTTCATACAGATGCTATAAAACATTTTCTACAGATCAATTTAACGAGGATCTTCAATTTAATTTAGCTAAAATACCTATAGAAAATGTATCGTACGATGTTTTCAATCGAACACTGATTTCTATTCTCGATAAACATGCCCCTCCGAAGAAAAATAGTGAGAGCAGATAATGCGCCTTTCATGAATAAAGATATAAAAAAAGAATATGCTGAGGTCTAGGGCAAAAAGAGAGTTAAACAAAAGCAAAACAGTCTCTAACAGGGAGAAGTACAAAAAAGTCAGAAATAAATGTGTTGAATTAATTAGATGCACTAAAAGAAGATATTTCAAAAATTTAGATGTAAAATTCGTCAAAGATAATAAAAATTTCTGAAAAACTATCCAGCCTTTATTAAATGATAAAAATGCAAAAGCAAATGAAATCATACTGATAAAGAACGATAAAATCATGTCTGACAGCAAAATTGTAGCACAAACGTTAAATAATCACTTCGTAAATGTTACTGAAAGCCTCAATATAGCCCGAACTTTATCTGATAACTTGCAACAGACGTATGACGAAAGGACAGCCTCGCCACTATTAGATCAATTAAAATACTTTGAAAGCCACCGTAGTATTTCATAAATCAAGGAAACGTTTGTTCAGTTTCCTAAGTTTAACTTTGAAAATGTAGCTTCCGAAGATGCAAGAGAGATAATTTACAACCTAGAGGAAGAAAAATCAACATGAGCCGATAACATCACCCCATAAGTTCTTAGAATGGCAATTGACGTTGTCACTGGACCACTAGCTGAAATATTCAATCGATCTCTTTCTGATAAAACATTTCCATTTCTAATGAAAATGGCTAATGTGTGCCCCATTTTTAAAAAAGGAGATTCAACTAGTAAAGAGAATTATAGACCAATAAGTGTGCTCCTCTCAGCTTCAAAGATATTTGAGAGAATAATGTTCAATCAAATCTACAATTACATCAGTGTTAAACTGTTCCCTTTGCTTTGTGGATTCAGAAAAGGTTATAGCACACAACACGCTTTATTACGACTCATTAAAAGCCTGAAAAAGTGCCTTGGTGATTTCGTTTCATTGTGCGTTTCCTTGAGCATAATCAGAGACAATGAAAACGAGTAATGCCTTCTTTTGTTTTGCTATTTGTTAGCCGGGGAAATTTTTCAGCCTGCAAAAAAGTGACATTTGTCGTTCGAAATATGATAGGAGGACAACGATATGCAAGCTATAGATGGTTGGACACTTGAAACTATATTGCGATGCCTGTTTTTAGAAACATCAATTGAACTTGCGTCCACTTACCTTGTTATGTTAGAAAGCATGCAATTTTTGTTTCTAGCCTCACGTCGATGGTCCGTTGTTTCATCCAGCGATTACCACAATTTCGCTAGGCTCACAGACGCTTCTAGATTTCTATCGACCAATAACTGATACCATTTGTGGTGAATCGGACCGCATTTGTGGAAATCAGGTATGTCTACACTCCTTTATGTTAGTTAACTTAATTTGATCTCGAGATTAACATAGATCGTTTGATGCAATGTGGTCGAATTGGATATTCGAACCCTGTTACGTCACTTGTTCGCAACAGAAGTTTAAAAGCCAGGGATGTTTTCGCAATCAATGTACAATGTATTGCAGCACTTTCCCCTGTTTCGATTCTCTTTGTTTTACAAGTACTTTTCAAGTGAAATGTTGCAATGTCGAAAATTCTAAGTGACAAAAAAAGAGAAAAAAATAATGTTGTTTTATGCGCTAAAGGTGAAATTTTGTTTCGCGTATACGTACCTTCAATGCCTTCGTCAGGATTGGTTCAATGAAAACTATTTCCTTTGCATTTTATTGGAAAGAGCTGCTTAATGTTTTTCTTCTACTGTCTTGAAGGCTCTAGCATTACATTTTCTTTTTGAAGCCATCTTATCCAAATAATATATTAAAAACGGTGAAGTTTGAAACGACGTTTGACCCTTTGAGACTTCAGGCAGTAAACTTGAATAATGGTATCGTTTAAAAGGAAACCACTGATCTTTGCGAACTCGGTATTAATCATAATAATAATACATTTCTTTATAATGGGCTGTTATCATTTATCAATAAGGGCACAGTTAAAATTAAAGGAGAAAAAATACCATAAACCTAAACTCAAATTGATTACAATTATAAATTATATTTAGTTACAATAAAAAGTCTCTAGTTACTAAAAAAGTGTTCTTCGATTTAACTTCGATTTAAAAATCAAATAGACTGTAAGGAACGTATTTCTCTGGGAAGTTCATCTTTCATCTTTTTACGATTTTTGATCGATATTAATTTACAGCTGTTGCTTTCCTGTAATCCTTAAATTGCCTTTTGTACTATATTCTGTATTCTTTCAAATTTCTTTGACATTGTATTCGAAACTTTAACAACTGGCGTAGAGCAGTATAGCATTGTCGGTAGAATTAAGGAATTGTATACTGCCTTGGCAGCAAAAACCGATAATGAATCGCGCACACGAGACAACAGCTGTATTGGAGCAGTTGCTTTTTTTAGTATTCTTTGAAGGTGTTCGTTTATATTTAGAGTTGGGTCCAGCCAAACCTCTAGGTTCTTATACCCGTCAGCAAAATTTACTAGTTCTCCATTCAAAAACACTTGCATTGAATGTTTTGAAGAGAGTCGTTTTGCTGTGCCAAACGTTCGTTTTCCCTTTCTTTAAGTTGACAATGAGCCTGTTTTTTGAGCCATTTGGAGACATTGTGCAATTATACTGGTGTTGTTATGTGACGTGTAGATGACTGTGTCGTCAGCATGGCATACATGTGAATATTACAGCTTTTCACAATTTTAACAAGATCTGTATTAGAAACAAGAGCGGTCCCGGGATAGAGCCCTGTGGAACGCCATATTTGACTAGCTCTCGATAAGATTTTGCTCCATCACACTGAACATACTGATATCGGCCTGACAAATAATTTGCTATTCAGTTTAGTTCATCACCTACGATTCCCATGAATGGCAATTTCGGCAGGAGCACTCTATGGTCCACCATGTGAAAGGCTTTTTGTAGGTCTACGAGGACAGCTCCAGGCATTTTACCACGGTCAATCGCATGGCGAATGTTGTCAGTAAAAGCAGTTATGACCAGCTCAGTGTTATGACCTTTCTGGAAGCCATACTGGAACTCTGATAGCAATTCGTGTTGCGGTGTCTTTATGTAACATGTTTACTGTATAATATTTGTTTCTCGAACCAATTTTAGCTTCAACTAATGCAAACAAACCTGTATCGTGAAAACCTCTTAGGGGTTGCTCAAACCCAAACCGACGTCGGCTACGCCACTGATCAGCAGCACTTGATGAGCACCGAAAGCTTCCGTTACCTCATCCAAACAGATTTTGCCTCTTCCACAAAATGGAGAAACTGTTGCCAAAGCAAACCCTTTAGGTTCCTGTCCCAAACTCGAACCAAAGCTTTACTAAACGTACCCTGGATGCCAGAACCTCAGAGAGTCAAAGGGTGAAAAACGGGGGAAAGGGATTGCGGTTTTCCTCTTCCGTTCTCCTTCGCATCGTGAAATGTATCGTGAAAACCTCTTAGGGGTTGCTCAAACCCAAACCGACGTCGGCTACGCCAATGATCAGCAGCACTTGATGAGCACCGAAAGCTTCCGTTACCTCATCCAAACAGATTTTGCCTCTTCCACAAAATGGAGAAACTGTTGCCAAAGCAAACCCTTTAGGTTCCTGTCCCAAACTCGAACCAAAGCTTTACTAAACGTACCCTGGATGCCAGAACCTCAGAGAGTCAAAGGGTGAAAAACGGGGGAAAGGGATTGCGGTTTTCCTCTTCCGTTCTCCTTCGCAATCCCTTTCCCACGTTCTTGACCCTTTGACTCTCTGAGGCTCTGGCACCATAGTTCATAGAAATGAGGGCATTTCTATGAACTATGATGGCACCCAGGGTATACTAAACGGAGCTGCCGTAACAATGCAATTGCTATTATTCTAATAACAGTGTCGACCGTTTTGATCGAGACTCTTTCATGTCCTGAGCTCTTTCATGTCTTCACGTGGACAAATATTCTAGTATCAGCTTATTCGTAGTTACAAAGCTTTGGGGGCGTTTTTAGAGTTGTTCGTCTGATTCCGTATGTCAAATTATGCCATTTTCTCTTAAATGTTTCGTTTTGCTAGTTTTGTACCAAAATTTACGGCGGCTTTTGTTGACACAAGTGCTTTCGCTGTTTTGTCTTTCAGGAGACTGAAAGTGGTTTTGAATCTCGGTACATTATGTCAATATTGTTACATCCGAGGAGCCTTGTGATATTCAAAGACGATATGTATAAGGTTTATTTGCACGGAATCAAAGAATCAACTACAGACACAATTACAACTTCTGTAATTAATCCTGATCCAAGAAAGCAGCTTGGCATCGGGGAAACTCTCCAGAGAGGCACCAGAGTGTCACTAACTATTCGAAATGTCCCAAAGGTCCTTAGACTAAAGCTTGGTCTACAAAAATGATTGTTTGCCTCAAGCAGTATCTTTGACAACAATTATTTAGAAATTTAGCATCAACTTACAGAAACTAGAGAAAACTCATTTACTGCAAAATGAGTATGATTCTTGGCTAGATTTCAGTTAAATTTGAAGACAACAAATGGCATTGAAGATGCTTCAATATCGACTTCAAGACAGGAGTTTGAAAAAAGATTAAACAATTACCTTCAATGTTTGGAAAGAAGATAAGGCAAGAAGACTGGATCATTGATGTGTATCAATTGAAATGTATAATAAATTATATAGCAATTAATTTACAAGCAATCATACAGGAATATATTGTTACATTCAACAAAAGCGTTCATCGTAGAGATTTCTAAATGATATTTTCAGCATTCATATACAGGCTCCATATTTGCACTCAAATTGGTATTAAAATACCCAAGAACGGTAAGCATGCAAGGCAGCTTTAAGCTAATGAGCTCACAATGACATATTTATGTTATTTTTCATATCATCATCTGCAATAATAGCAGGCTGCCATTTGCACCAACGACCTTGAACTTCACTCAAAATAAGTTTCTTCAGAGTTCAACAAGTTTGCCGAAAAGAGTGTTGGTTTGTAAGCAATTACTCTTGCCCTTCTATGGCTGACTCATGGTGGGGTGAGTAGCTCTTAAAATTTGCTATTTGGAGTTTTTTAGAAATGATAGATATCATTTTTTCTCTTGAAAAAAATAATTCTCAGTTTTGCAATTCCATGTAAACCTGTACAAGCAAACAGCAAGCACTAACAGCAGGCCTAGTTTCCTTTATAAACTTCCTGCACATACCAAATCTTTTGATTTCTGAAGGGTAAGGCTTCTTTGGAAACTGCCGTTACTAGATTTCAATTTATGTTACTATTCAATAATTTCACAGTTAGGCAATTGCCTTTTGATATCATCAATAGCAAGCTCTCTGTTCTTTCCAAGTGTCTTTGTTAGTATAAGCTTTTTCAGTGCTCTGCCAAAAGGGAGGGAAAAATACCTTTTCAGTAACATTATAAAAAATTAATCATCAGGAATTATAACAAACTAAAAAAATTTTGAATACTTAATTATATCAATTATATCTGTTATATGCAAGGGTGTTTATACAAGACAGCTATAACAGAAAGTTTAAATTTTTTATACCTGCTCAACAGAAACAAAAACTAAAATATTCATAAGACTTACTTTAATTTTGCAATTGGTGTTATGTCTGCAAGACTTTCACAGTTTCCTACATCTAGATATTGCAGTGACTCTGAGACTTCTGTCAGTAATGACAAGTTTGTAATATATGAACAAGAATTCATATCAAAAACTCTGAGATTCTTTAGTCCAACTAGAGAAAAAGCACATGATAAGAACATTTTGAAAACTTTCAGTATAGTTGTTGTTAGTTTTATTATCTCAAGACATTCATTTAGACACCAAGAGATTTGTTAAATCCTATTAATAATATTATATTTCATGAGTGTGACTCTGCCTAGCAAAAGATGCCTATTTTTTACAATAGTATCTCAGTGGTACCAGTTCCACTAAAGTTTGCCTCGTGTTGTTTGCTATGAATTACTTGTGTTACTCAAGATATTAGATTTGACAGATTTGAGTAGCTTCAAATGAAAACCAACCTCCTTAAGATTGTGTATTTACCTCTTCTGTTTTATTATAACAAATGTCTGCTTCTATTTATTATTCATAAAGAAAAAATCTTTTGAAGGCTTAACTAATTTATAAGAAAGACCTACCAAGATGCTCAAATCCATTGTCAGTCAAACTTATGCCTCTTGCATTAATTTCTTCAAGAAGATATTTCCTGGGCAAGGATCCAACGGGAAGAGCATTGTAGTCTTGAATATATTTTTCATAGCCAGCAAACTTCACACTTCCTCCATTACGAACAATCCACTCAGCAGCTGCTCTAAAGATAATTGGTTACCAATTTGTTACCGTAAAAGATCTTGTGCTATAATAAAAGGCTTGAATATATTTAAATTTGCTTATCTAAATTGCTCTAAATAAATGCTTGAATATATTAAAATTTGTGCTATGTCTCTAGAATCCTGAATACTGGCTCTGCTTGCACCTTTCAGGATTAAATTTAAATCATACTATTTTATCAGTGTTTTAAAAAATAGACCAATCTAATGAACAAGTGAATTTATCTTGTTTCAATACCTGTCTGGACCAATTTCTTTTACTCTTTTGTTGTCTTTTCTACAAAAAAGCATGATCAATATAGTTGTGTGAATAATATATATGACCAGTTATCAAATGAATTTAAGTAAATGTTCAATGCCTTGTTTTTTGTAGATCTCTTTGTACATTTCTAAAGCGTTTTTCATAAGTTTTCTTGAATTTCAAATTACACCTGTGTATCACATTTAGTAACTATAGTATGGGTATTAATTGAATCTGTATATTGCACCATCTAAAAAAAGTCGGGGAATACACCTCTTCTTGCTTTGCAACTTTCAATTCTTCTTTTTTTCATTTATAATTTTATTGCCCCTAACAATCATGCTCACTGTCAATTATATTCAGCAACTGAGCAGTGAGAATACGATGCAGACATTGATTCAGACAAAGTCATTTTTGTTCTGAACTCTACTTCTAAAAGGCCCATATACACAGAAATTGTGGGAAAACTACAAATTTGTTATTGTGTGGGATACCAAAAAATGCAAGTTTAAATGAGAGTGACACTGTGGAGGACAATATAATTACAGATAGAAATAAAATGCATTCTGTCTTACAACAATTGTAATCCTGAATATTCTAAAAGACTGTAATATACAAGTGTGTGGATCAATCAGT
Source organism: Rhopilema esculentum (assembly GCF_013076305.1). Next base: position 3,330,180 of record NW_027018682.1, on the reverse strand, counting down.
GGATATTTTCACAAACTACAGACCCAAGGGTCTGGAGACCCAGTCCCTATTATGGCCAAGATTTCACTCTGAGAAAGGTTGCCAAGTCTCTGTATTTCCAGGCAAAGGACTCACTAGGTGCTGGTCACATCAGGATGAAGGACCAGGACACTGCTTGATAAGCACAGCTTCTTTGTGTCCTAAACCCACTTTTGGATGCTAGGTAGTAACAAATAGTACAAATACAAAAACAGAGGACTTTTAAATCATAAGGAATGCTAGAAGTCTGCTAGGAGAATGGTTTCAGGAAATAAGTATAAGAGACTTCCCCATTAGCACAAGCAACAGGACTATTGAAAAAAGGTTAGAATGTTTTCGTATTTAAGAACTTAATCAAATAGAAGTAATCTTACTGCTTGTTTGGAAGACATTGTGAGAATTGAAATTATATCTATAATTATAACTGAATGTCTTCTCCAATATTGTCCCCATCTTCCAACTTTTAAGTGCAAGAACCTAATTCGATCTGGCTTGATGTTCTCACTTCAACTAAAGCCCTGGCAAAACGACTAAAGATTTCACTCAACTTTTGTTTAGTCGAGCGAAGTTTAGCGAGGGTGGTAAAACGTGACTAAACTTTTCACTAAACTTCACTCAACTTTTTTGAACAGCGAGCTAGCTACGAGGCTGTTGGGTTGTGGGAGATCTTACATAGGAATTTGCTTTTGGTTTATTTTGTTGCATGCACAAGCAGTGGGTAAAAATAAGAATCAGATGAAGCAGCGGGGAAATAAAAGACTTTTTACTACTTTGACAACAAAGTTGACTGTTGAAGAAGACATTGTGGCGTTCAATGAGATATTCAGATGTCTCTTAAAAGCTTTTGGGTCACGCAGAGACAGGAAAACCAACTGAAATAGAAGAAAATTTTGGATTTCCACAGCTAGAGTGCCTGCCTCATCACAACAAATGTTTAATTGGTGGTAAAATGACTAAACATTTGCTAAACAACACTAAACAACGCTAAACATTTTTGACGAGGATCAAACTTTGCTCAACATGACTAAACAGCACTAAACAGGGTGGCAAAACGACTAAACTTTGAACTAAACTTTGAACTAAACTTTGAACTAAACAAAAGTTGAGTGAAATGTTTAGAGAAATGTTTAGTCGTTTTGCCAGGGCTTAAATTCTTAGATCAATCAGGGGCTCCGAAAAAAGTTAGAAAGTAGGGCAACCAATGGGGAAATTAAAGATCCATGGCAAAATGTTTTGCAAAATGCTTTATTGTTTTGCAATGTTTCTATAGGCATAGAAGGTAAAAACTAAAAAACCAATGTTCCGTTCCCTATTTGACCCCAAGCGCTACCAACATGGTCGCAATTACCCCCTTTCTTGAGAGGCCTTACCTATTAAACATGACATTTATCCACATGTAAAAATGCCTTCTTTGCTTTAGCTCTTGATTTGCATTCCTTTGAAGATGGATTGCCAGCCTCTTTGTACACTTCAGACAATTTCTCTCCACCAAATTCATTTTTTCCGAATATATTGGGTGAACGGTTTATGGATAGGCCAGTCTGCAGAGTATGGCATGTGCACACCGGAGATATTTTTGTGCAAAACCTGTTTCACACCCGTATTTTTGGGTGTGGCAACTAAGATGGGTGTGGCTTGGTGTGGTCCCATAGAAAATGTCAGCTGATAAAAACAAGCACAGTTGTGTATGAACAATTTGAGATATCATGAATCTTACTTGACAAGTTTACAAATAAAAACTTGCGCTATCTTCAACAGTATACTTCACACGCATTTTTACGGTGAAATGCAACTTCACAAATTTTAACCACAACAGGGAAAAATAGTCGGTGCACACCAGCACACCAGACAATTTTTGTGGTGCACACCGTCACACCAGGCTTTTTGCTCGTGCACACCGGAGATCTCGTCGAAAAGTGCCATACTCTGCCGACTGGTGGATAGGTATGTCCTAATTTGTTTTCTTGCAAACGTTGGAATGATATTTCAAGCCTCTGAATCAGTCCTGTTCACAGCGAGGTTACACTAGTGGTGCCCCTGTCCCTGGTGTGGTGTAGTCCCAAAATCTTAGGAAGTATAACGCAAAAGTTAAAAACAAGAACACCATTTCGATAATTTTTTCAAAAATGTCTCAATATTGATCATTTAACTATCAAAATTTATATACTTCATAAAAATCACCATTGCCATCAGCTGTTCGGGCGACTTGAGGCTGAAAGTCCTTCATTTCTTTCGAAATTGTGCTACTGATTTATGCGATTTTCTGCAGATCATATTTTCGTCCCGTTTAAATTCTTTTGCATCCTCTTTTCATAGAAATTGGTATCTGCTCCGTGATCATTTTGTCCACATGCTTGTTCATGCTTCTCCATGCTTCTCTGTGCCACTGCAAATTTACGCTTCTGACCATGTTATCACTGCAAGTATGGCTCTATCCATTACGTTTTTCTTCCACGTTGATTATTTCTCATGGAATCACCTAGCCTGCGCCGCAGACCCAATTCTCTTTGGAGGATTGGGTCTGCGGCGCAGGCTAGGAATCACCATATTGCACAAATCTTTGACATCCTGCTGTATTTCTTTGGTCAATTTTTAATTTATTTCATTTTCGGATATTATCAGCTGACTTATTATACATATTAACATATTATACGTAAACATATTAATTACCGCTCTCTATTTTGAGCACCGAACTACGTGGCCTCCGACGAATGGGAACAAGGGGCCTGACTTCCACTTTTTTTGAAAAACAATAGTGCTTTTTTCAAAATCTTTAGTTATGGGTGTTAAATTTTCCCATGGCCACCAACTTTAAAACCTGTGTCGGTGCCTATGAACTTCCCATGTCTAATTAAAATAATCAAATGCCCAAAAAGAAATAGTGATGTCGTCATATAACTTTCATAACTTTTATATTCACTTGGACGTTAGGCGAGACAAGTATTGCAAGTCTAATAAATTAAGCTGCTTTTATGGTCTAATAAAAATAGCTTGGTATGTAGTTCTAATATCATTAAGAAGCATAACTTCACTTCTTGCTTGGGCAGGTAGTTTAACGCTGCAACCCAAACATTTTAGAAAGTATAACGGCGTCATGTTGCGTTACCCCTCCACTACACCACCGCCCCTCGATGAGAGCGATTTCCCCTTCTTTAGTTGAAAAAATAATGAAAGATATGCACCCACAACCAAGGACAGATTTAGCGGAAGTGGGGTGAAGGGGATACGACACCCCAAATATTTCTGTGTCCTTCAGTAAATTTTGCTTCCACTCGGTAAAAAATCATTTTTTGGTGATATGTATTGGCGTTTTCATCATTTACCAGTGACCTGAAGAGTGTGGCATCAAAGCCCAGTTAATGTCTAACACTCCCACCCAATCCTTGTTGCTAAAATCCGTCCCTGTTCAAAACATATTCACTAATTTCCTCATATTTATTTCATGACAAGGGGGAATTAAAGCCCCATGACAAGAGAAAATTAAAGCCCCATGACGAGGGAAAATTAATGCCCCGAAAAACTTTTCATTTGGCTCCTGAGTCAGGAACAAATCATATGTCTCAGAATCATCATCATCTTGTCCCATCAAGTCGACGCCGATTTTTGGTGATGGTCATGATCTTCGTCCTCCACTTGTCCCGGTCCCTGGTGACCTCCCACAGATCTTTAAACAAGGGTTTCGTCACCGTCTTGACCTCATCCATCCAACCTGCAGCTGGCCTGCCTCTCCTTCGTTTTACCTCGTATATTCCGAGCACTAATGGCTTTTCTAGACCGTCTCTGTCCTCATAATGTGTCCGAAGTAAGAAAGTTTTTGTTTTATAATTCTTGCTTCTAACGGACATATCGGCTGTACCTTCTCAAGAACAAGACAGTTCTTCTCTCAGAATATTAGCAAATTATTGCAAATATGCTTTAAATAAAAGAAAGAACCAATCTTTTCTAGGTACCAAGATCGAAAATGGCTATGAAAACTATAAGCTAGGAAATATATACACCCAGTTGTGGATCAAAATTAGCCATTCGAAGAAATAGCCCCCCTCGAGTTGAAACCACGTCTTTCGAAAGACAAGTTCTGTGTTTCTCCATTATTTTCATCACAAAACTGACAACTACTAAAAGTGGGACACAAATATGCAAGCAATCTGAGAAATATTCTTACAATATTATTAAAAATGTGATGATTCTGAGCCTGAATGTTCTTACTTTTGTAAAATAATACATGGATAGTTTGAAGTTTGTAAATGAACGTGATCCCCTCCATTCACAAAAATGTGTGGCTCTTCGATCGTTCACTATTATTATAAATGCTTAGATCGGTCGATCTTGTAGCAAAACTTGAGTTTTTGAGACATTGGGGAAGGGCAGTAAATTTCCTAGCATTTTTTTGCTCTTCTGTTAGCAATGCTAAAATACAGAATTCACAAAGTAAATTTTCTGAGCTTCTTTGCCAAATAAATTTAAATATCGACACAATATTATTCATTCTTGATGACGGCGCGGGTAGAAACAAATGTGTTCAAATGATAAACATTATCATTTTCAAGCTTGATTAACTTACAGCTTGCAATAATAGCTTTGAATAATCGTATTCAGTGTTATTCCAAAATATTTGCTTGCTGCTGGTAGTACTACGTCTAATGAGCTATCTTATTTGGCTAAGTAACTATCTTATTTTACATGGTGATGAAATTCATAGTAGTGCTTTGGATTAAAGCCTGTTTGCTACTGGGAAAATGTTTCTTATATTCCTTTTATTTTCCAAGCTATGAATATTAACTTGGAAATTGTAAAAAAAATTTCGGCTCGTACGTTTCCTATGTTTTGGTACATAAAACTACTTGAAGAATATTATCAACCACTTTCTTATCAAGATAGTGTTTCTTAACCATTTTCCATCTATGGCACACTTTATTAGAAGAACCCTCTGGTCCATATTTACAATATGAAATCGTTCTCATCGAGGTATCCTGAATAGGCAATGGCGCAAATGCAAATTTTTTTAGGGGGGTGCTCTTTGAAGGGACCGAGTTTTCGCCACGACAGACCGAATTTTGCGATAAAGATATTGTCGGGGATAACAAATTCACCTAATTGAAATATGATTGCCTGAAATTATATAGTTGCTGTCACGAACCTCTGCAATATATTTTGTGAATCTAACTCTGTATATAATTCGCCACACATATTTTTATATGATAATAACGGACTCTCCTAATAGTTTTGTCAAGTCTCTATATCGGAACGGGTAAAGGATATAGTAACCACCTGAGGCGGCACCATGGTTGCCGCCGAAGGTGGAAATTTTCCAATTTTGATGCTTCCAGTTCCCTGGAAAATGCACTTTTTAAGCAAATTTAACTAAAGTATTCCTCCTAACCCTATTGAAAAATTTTTCTTGCAAAAATATTGGACAGCAGTTAGAAACAACTGGTACAATTTCGCTATGGTCTTGAAAATACCATGTTGTCAGTTACTTAACAAGCAACGCTGGTTGTCAATTTAGATCACTCTTTCCATCTTAGCATGCTTTTTGAATGTTCAAAAAAATCTGGATTTCATTGTGAATTGCAGTTCAAGAAACTTTAGGGGAAATGGAAATGAAGCACAATTTTACCTAAAGAGGGCCTGGATTTTTGGATTTAATGCCAACAAGAATATCATATTTAATTCAACCAACGGAGCAACTACCTTTGCTTGATCCTTTATTGACATTATGACAGGAAGGTCTCTGAAATACCTAAAGCGTTTCTTCCACCGAGCAGATTTTACCTGAAATTTCCAATTGATATACTATTGAGGGAATGTGACTGCTGCTCTCGCATTCCCCTTGAAATTTGCGCATCCAACGCTGCGCATAGCACGGAAACAAGATAAAGCATGTACATATGGCGAAAAAGTTATTGTTGTCGGTGGCAGCTAAAGTTTTTCTTCCAAAGCAGCGCCGGTTGGGACCGCACTGGACCGATTCTGTCCCCTGTCATTTTTCGGTGATTAGCCCTTCTTAGAAAATGCGCCCACTATATGCCTTACTTTACTGCAATATAGCATGGTACCAGCAGAATTGGGACCAGCTTTGGGTGTGATAGACAGAAATACTAAGCAGATGGCTAGATCGGGACCGACTTTATTGCTATCAACTTTCAACTGGGACCGGGTGGTGAAATTATTGGGGGGTGGGGGGGTGTGTGACCCCCCACACCCCCCTCATTTGCGCCCCTGTGAATAGGAATCAAATAGAGATAAAGAAGAAGTCCTATTTTTGACCAGGCCAATTAGGTGGAACCGGAGAATTTTCCATGGCACACTGGAAAATATCTCACGGCATTCTAGTTTGGTCAAAGAAAGGTAAATTTGATTCTGGCAGGTCAAAAGATTTAGACACCATTTCAACGAAATTTTCTACGAGGTTTTATTTTTAGTCTAGAAAAGATTATTGTTTTTTCAAGAAATGATAAAATTTGTATTGATTTGTAAAATATTTTATAGCAAAAGGGCTTTCATAATTTTTTTTCTGCAGAAAGTATTTGTTAATAGTTCAGTATAATTTTTTTAAGAGTTGATTTCTTTGGTCACATAATATTGACAATAATAATACCAAAATTAGAATAAAGTTAACAGTTTACCAAGGATTTTAACATGTTTTGCAACAGTTTTGCTACATACCATAACATTTCGACTTAGCCCAGTTTAATGTATAATTTTAGAGATTTGTGTACAATTTTTATGGATATTTGTCCATTTTTGTTTTATGTAAAATCTGTACTTTTGCCTTGAATCTTTGTTAAAAAGTCTACACTTTTCACTTCTGAGCAAAATTAATAGGAAGTTCAGCAAATCTTTTTTGATTTCACTACTAATGCAATCATTCGCCTTCGTATTGCTTACCTAATAGATACTACAAGGATATTCTCCCGGATTTCAGAGATACTCGTCCCCCCTCTTATCCCAAGAGACATGTCTAAAATTCTAGAAGCTCTTTCCCTCAGTACCTTAACCACGTTTTCTTACCAAACTCACCATTGCTGTCACAAATCTCTTCTTTTCTGCTCAGAACTTGTAAACTTTGAGACGCCGTGGCCTCTTTTTCCCACAGACATAGAATTAAATTATGAACTATATATATATAATAAAGCTGTATTACATAAACATTTAAAGCTGCTCAGCTAAAATACCAAGTTACTTTGGTTACATTGATTAAAAAATTACGTTGATAATGATTATAAACTTCATGTTTAGGAATAAATTTGCTAAGTCAATTTCATCATCACCGGAGCAATCTACCTCAACTTACCATTTGGACGGTCAGCCAGACCAGTATCATCTAAGGTAGGTGCAAATGGATTTTCAGGGCAAGGGCTTATTTGAGGGGGGGGGGCTTATTTGTTAATATCTTGGGTACTAGGGCCACAAAATTTCGAGCGCATGAATGGAATCGAACGGAGAAGTGAAGGAGAAAGGCACTCCTCAGATACCCAGGGTAATCTGCTAAAAGGTATTCCGATATGGAAGTATATTCGAAGAAGGGGGTTTATTCTAAAATGAGGGCTTAAGAGAGGATTTTCGGTACATAAATATATGCGTGGCCTTCGATCAAGGGGGAATAATCCCATTAAGACCTGACAAGGGAGCACCAGCAAATTTGATGGTCTGACAAACAGGCTACCAATGGTCAATTTATAGAAATAGCACTACCACTTGTGTGTATTTTAGGTAGTTGCTTTCGCTTATGGGGTATTCCTATCTGACCGATGAATTGAAATTGCGAATTATTATGAAAAATGAACAAGATTTTATCTTCACCGAATCTATGACAGTCAATGGATAGCAAAGGAATTTTACGAAGAAGCATTGCCGGTTTTGTGTATTTGGATGCTAGTATCAAACTTTTGCAGAAAATCTTTGTTACTTGATGCTATCAAATCACATAGTTTTTGTTTTTGAGCTACCATTAGGGGGTTATTATTAGAAAAGACTACAATTTTAGGGTATTTTTCAACATTACAGCGCTAACTCTCTTGACCCTAGCATGACCCCCCTGTCAGGCTTTAATGGGAAGACCGAGGTCCTTTGATTCACGGCGAAAAATATTCATTCGTTGTACAGAATAATTAAATCAGTATCACACTTTTTAATCAAATACTCAATTTAACTCTGATACGTACCCTATTTGCCTGATATTCATATTTGTTTGCCATTATTAGAGGTATCACGCAAAGACATTTGAGGGTGGCAACTTTGATGCCTATTTGATACCTTACGCCTTCTAGGGCAGCGTTTTCTATTGACCATGGATGAACAGGTTCTATTGACATGGGATGAACAGGTTGGACAACAAAGACAATAATTTTAGCTGATCGAAGAAAAATATGATGAGAAATGCAAGAAGGTCGTTACAATGGTTGTCCACAAAAGACCAACTGAGGTAATGTAAAATCATTGAGAACCCTTTTACAAACATGTGCGATAAATTTCTTGACAGTTTGTTTTTAACGTTGTAAATCTTAGATCCAAAGATAAACATTACTTGAAAGGTGCAGTTTAATAATGTTGATATCACTTGAATATTATTTGTCAATGATGATACTAATGTCAGTGGATCAATGATGTAATTTTTGTGATGGGCAGTATGTCTTTAGAATCCCATTACATCATTTCACTAAATACTCGCTGCGACAAAAGCATTTTCAGAAAACATTTTAGCAAAAATTAACTAGTCTATCGTCTGCCCTGATTTGAAGGCAACTTTCGTAACCTAGAATCGATGAAAAGCTGATGAAAAGACGGGGCAAATGTGCTTTGCATTGAAGTTCAAAAACATGGACGATGAAGCTGCGATTGGTTCAACCGTGGATTACCTGGATACAAGATTCCTACGGTCACTAAACCACTTCACTACAAATGTCTGTGCTACCTATTCTCTTCAGTCCTTTGCAATCACAGAATCATGAGCACACGAAATTTTAGAGTAGGGAGTTGGGCACAGATTATGGAAATCTGTTTAAAACCTAAAAGCAAAGATGCAAAGACTTCTTTCATCTGAGATCCATTACTTTTAGGAACTTTGCATGATTTGATATTGATTAAAGATTGATTTAATATGACACAATCTAATGTTGCAACTTTCAGTATGTTTAGAGGCGAGAGAAAGATGGCTCCTTAATAGATTAATCCTGTGACGGTCTTAACATTTTCATGAATTTTCTTAATATAAGATTGCTGTTTTGATTTTTTTGATAAAGTTTCGTTTTTGGGTTGACAATATCAGTGTAGCTACAGATTTGACATAAACATGGCTGTGATACTGTTGAATTCTGTTAAAATGGATGTACCAGGAAGATACAAAAATGGTCAGACTTTTTTATTGTCTGACTAATCTTGGGCACGAATAAGGCACTTTTGACTCGAATAAGGCAAGAAAATTCAATGGGAAATTGAAATCAATATAACATAGGAAAATTCAAAGTTATCTGGGGGTAGAAAAAATTTAATCAAGACCTCTCTTAGCATGGAACCTTGGGAAACAACTAATTTAGGCTCAAAATCGTTACACGATCAAATAATTTTTGCTTTGATGCATTCCTCTTTCCACTTCAGTAAATCTATCTTGATAATACCTAAACTTTTAATCACGATTCAAAACAAGCATCATTGTAGCTCAATTGCTATGTCACACCCCCCAATAATTTCACCACCCGGTCCCAGTTGAAAGTTGATAGCAATAAAGTCGGTCCCGATCTAGCCATCTGCTTAGTATTTCTGTCTATCACACCCAAAGCTGGTCCCAATTCTGCTGGTACCATGCTATATTGCAGTAAAGTAAGGCATATAGTGGGCGCATTTTCTAGGAAGGGCTAATCACCGAAAAATGACAGGGGACAGAATCGGTCCAGTCAGGTCCCAACCAGCGCTGCTTTGGAAAAAAAACTCTAGCTGCCACCGACAACAATAACTTTTTTGCCACATGTACATGCTTTATCTTGTTTCCGTGCTATGCGCAGCGTTGGATGCGCAAATTTCAAGGGGAATGCGAGAGCAGCAGTCACATAGTAAAATCCGCTCGGTGGAAGAAATGCTTTAGGTATTTCAAAGACCTTCCTGTCATAAAATCAATAAAGGATCAAGCAAAGGTAGTTGCTTCGTTGGTTAAATTAAAAATGATATTCTTGTTGGCATTAAATCTAAAATTCCAGGCCCTCTTTAGGTAAAATTGTGCCTTACTTTCATTTCCCCTAAAGTTTCTCAAACTGCACTTCACAATGAAATCCAGATTTTTTTGAACATTCAAAAGGCATGCTAAGATGAAAAGAGTGATCTTAATTGACAACCAGCGTTGCTTGTTACCTAGAAGTAACTGACAACATGGTATTTTTCAAGACCATAGCGAAATTGTACCAGTTGTTTCTAACTACTGTTCAATTTGCTTGCAAGAAAGAATGTTCAATAGGGTTAGGAGGACTGCTTTACTTAAATTTGCTTAAAAAGTGCATTTTCCAGGGAACTGGAAGTATCAAAATTCGAAAATTTTCGAAACTATATCCTTTACCCGTTCCGATATAGAGATTTGACAAAACTATTAGGAATGTCGGTTATTATCATATAAAAATGAAAGTTGTGCATTATATACAGAGTTAAATTGACAAAATGTAATGCAGAAGTTCGTGACAGCAACTATATAATTTCAGGCAATCATATTTCAATCAGGTAAATTTGTTATCCACGCCCCTCCTCAACAAGGCCTGCCTTGCGACGGCCCTGGAGAGCGGCCCTGACAATATCTATATCGCAAAAATCGGTCTGTCGTGGCGAAAACTCGGTCCCTTCAAAGAACACCCCCCCTAAAAAAAATTTGCATTTGCGCCCCTGTCCGGGCGCCTCATTGGATGTACTGCTACCTGCAAATATTTTTGAAAGACAATGAATGAATATTTTTAAACTACTGGTAACAGGTTAATCAAAGGGACGTTTGTTTGAGAATGCGATCACTCGTCTAGCGAATTCATTACACGCTGCACTTTGTGCGTTATGTACGTGCTAAGAAGAAGTTGAGGCTTTATTACAAGCAATAAATAAATTAGAGAAAACCTCATCCGCCTCCCCTCTACTTAAATTCGTGTGGCTCGGGACTCTGGGTAATTGAAGATCCTTACCAAGGAAACCACTTCAACAATAACAAAACGCGATGGTGACGTTCTACCGAGAAATTTCATCATTTTAGGATATAATTGAATAATTGGTTTCCTATCAGTATTCCCTGTTGATTATTTGCGTTTGATTTCCAAATTGCGTTCATTGGCTATGTTTTTGCATTCTTTTGATAAACATAGCCTATTCTAAGGAAAACTAAGCGCAAGCCTTTGTTTATATAAAGAGGAGGACAATGGCCTATTGTTTAAAACAAAGAAAGTCACTTGGGCTAGAGGGAAAATTGCCCCCCCCCCTAGTTAGTACAGTATGTTAAAAAAGGTCCTGTCTGAAAGCTTATCAACTTTGAATATTGCAAAAAACTTGGCAATATATTTATGTCTATATTAATTTGAATATTATATGAAAATTTCAGTTGAGATTTATTGTTTTTATTTTTCATATTCTTTCGTTTTCTCTTCTAGCTACCAAAATCCATAGAAGGCTAGAAATGCATTCTGCAGTAGTTGCCTTTGTATATTTTGCCTTCTTTGGCAGTGCTGTATCATTCAAAACAGGTACCTACAATTTGCACTTATATTATTCCATGAAAATACTACAAGTAGTTAGATGTACGTAGTTGAGGAGCAATGTACGCGTATATGAGGATATCTGGTTCCTAGTAGGCCCTTTGTTAAGGCCGTGGCCTGAATATACTAAAATTTGCTGCCACTTTTCTTCTAAATATTCAGTGTATTCCATGTTGCAAAATTTAAGCAAAAGCATCTGTATTTAATTAATTAAGATTTGTATTGAAAATGTTATTTAGCCTTGATTATAAACCTGACTTTACGAGCAAACTTTGGAACGTAAGAACAAAGGAGAAAATGTAGTGCTATTCAGTGGATCCTTAAAAGTACAGTACCCCTCCTCTCTCGAAGAAAATTTTGCGTTCCTCAAAACTGTGTCAACAAGAATAATAAAGTAATTTCTACATCATTGTTTCTTTATTCAATTAAATGCTTCTTTAGAAATCTGATCAATCAGCGTCTTTATAATGAAACAAATTCACGAATTTATTCAGAATTTGAGAAACAGTCAACGCTCTGTCCAAAATTCTTCACATGCTACTGTTTCTTTTGAATTTCTGTCGAGATAATTTAGGTTTTGAAGTTCTGCCGATGTTGCGAGATGGCAGACTTGAAGATTAGGCAAAGATACATTTTTTAGATAATTAAAAGTTAAATGTTTTTTGCTTACAGCATTCTACAAGCCAGAGCCTGGACTTCTTCTTGATACATGGATAGATTCATCCAGTAAATCTTTAGAAAATTTTGAAAGTATAAGTGGTTACCCTGGCTGTCCTACTGGTATGCGGAATTTGGCTAATTTTGAATGGGGTGTCGCATCTGCTTCAAAATATCACCATTTTCGATTCAGAGCCTACTTTGTGTCTCATTTGTCTGGCACACATCGTCTAATTGTGGCCTGCAAGAAGGAGTGCCAAGTAGACTTTGTGCTGCAGCCTGGAGTCGTTGAAACTGTCAATCATACAGACACTACATCTACAACTATAGGATGGTCCCAAAGGTAGGATAAATCAATGATAGTCATAGCTTGGTAACAGATGAAGCAAAATGATAAGCAAAACAATTTTGTCATTTTGATTCTTGCATTCAGCCACCGAAAGTAATGTTGAATTGGCAATAACACCAGACAACCTTGCATAAATGTCCCAACATGCCCAGTTTTTAGAAGCAATATCAATCGATAACAACCTTTCATGAAAAACTGCTAATACCTTTTATGAACATATAGTCATTTTCTCCCCCAAACATTATACAGAACTTTTGATATCTTTAACAGGGCTTTGTGCCACATATCTCTGCTAGCCATTTATCTAAAATCTTATTTCAACAGTAAACTTTCAAATGGGCTTCCGCTGATAAAAGGATTCAGATACAAAATCGATGCAAGGTACTCCGGTGGAAGCAGCTTTCCTCGTTTCATGAAGCTTGGAATATTGCTACCAAATGGGACAGAGATCAAGCCACTGGAACGACGGTACCTTCGACGATCAATCGGTTTGTTTCGTTGTTTTGAAAAGTTAATTTGCGCGGACAATTTTGTAAACGTTTAGAAAAGAAATATTTAAGGAAAATTTGAGTCCCTATATCACGGACCTATATCTGTGTCTACTTCATTATTGTACATAAAGTATGGATTGTACCCACGGAAAATTACTGTTTTACTTTATTTATTTTTCTGCCTGATGACCCGATTGAACGAAGAACTCAGGGTTCCAGCGTTAAAACCGTCCTTTTCCAAACACGAAAGCGAAAGCGTGAATGAAAAATGCTATTTCAATCAATAGGAATTGATATGAATATTTTTGCTTCGTAGAATTTTACAAAATGGACGGATTACTTGGAGAAATGTTTGAAAATACCACGTGGCCAAAGTCATTGACAATACAAAGTTTTGCAGATGCCAATCCGACAAAATATCCAAACAATCCATCGCGATATTTCTGTCGATCAACCATTTATGACACGAAATATGACAACTATCCTGATAGTTTTGGTGCTCGATATACAGGGTATTATTCAATGCCCCAAAATGGCAGCTACAGGTGGTACCAGAGTTGTGATTCATTTTGCGAAGTTAACCTTACAATGGCTAACAATTCAATAGCAAAGATATATGATAGCGCGTAAGTTTCATTATGCTTTTTTATGTCCGCAACTGTCTGATTCTTACTGAATTCTCATTCACAGGATTCATTTTTTAAGTACAAACACTTTTTTTTATAAAAATACTATAAAATTTTGGGCTGCCTCGATATTCCTGATAAATTTTCGTTTTGAGTCTGCATATATTCTTAAGTTATTCTTTTTTTTTCAAATCTGACATGTTTTTAGAAGAATATCGTTCGATAGTATCGTTAAAAGAATATGTTTTTTGCTATTGTTTTGATTCGTCAGTCATTAACAGCTAAGAGCCATTGAGTTAATTTTTAGCTTTGGACTGCAAAACTTTGGACTGTAGCTGCAAATTATGCAAAGTTTTTGTTCCAAATCTAGGTTTTTTGTAATTAATATATTTTGTAAATTGTAATTTGTATATTTTGTATAGTTGGCCTTAATTAGCTAAACGCTATTTTCTCCGCCAACTCTAAATATATTGTTTATTATTTTTTATTATTATCATAACTAGCTCACGTCCAGTTATATTCCTGAGAATGTGTTTTTATTTTTTGAGGTAAAACTTTTGTTTTACAGGTATCAAAGCAATGCAGAAGTTTCTATCGGCGAGTATGTGGAAAAAAGATACTACCCTATTGATATTGTTCACGTCGAGGGTAGTGGCAATGATTTTTTAAGCATGAAAAGAGAAAAGGATCTAAGTACAACGTGGGAACAAGACTGGACAGGTCTTCTCACTAACCTTTTAGAAGGTAAAAGAAAGTTTGTTTCTTTCAAGATCCTATTCGATTTGCTGTGCAACGTCCCTGAAAAGCCGTGATATCCTTGATTAAGAGACAACTCAAAATGCATTAGGTCCCGATGCATTTCGCTGGCCATTTAAATTTCCTATTGGTTGTACTAAACAATAGACCTATTGTTACGTATCCAATCGGCTAATCTTAACTGCGAACGGTTGACTGATGTCTGAAATGCTGTGTAAGGGGTGTTTTGCTTGGTAGTAGCGGAGTTCGATCTGCTTCAGATATTCCTTCATATATCACTTAACATAATAAACATAATTTGCTGAAAAAACGCACACAGTAAGTTTTGTACACTAAATCATTCGCTAGGCTACCCAGCGTAAAAGGTCAGTAGCCAAAAGAGGCGAAGTTGAAAAAAAATGACGCTAGAATATCAATGATGCAGTTTCAAGAATCAAGATACATCTTTAAATATATATTTCAGTAAATTTTTGAGCGTAAAAGACTACTGTCTATATAATTGCATATAAACAGAACAAATTGAATCGAGACAACGTTTTGTTTATATTATAACAGAGAAAAGGAAGTAATATTTGTTGTGAGTAAACTGCTCTATGAGGCTGAATAAGCTGTTGGTGACTGAAGATATCGCGACCATGTAAAACATCTCATTTAAGTCGTCCAGCTGTTTCAATAAAAAGATATTAAGTTTTTGTTAATATTGTTTATTACGTTATTGTCACTATGCAACACAGTTTACTTGAAGCTTGATGTGAAAGACTGGTCAGCTCCTTTAGTTTCAAAAATGAAGAAAATCCAGCAAGAAGAACCGGTTTCTTCATATCAAAGAATGGGCAAGGCAGTACGGCGGTGTCCCCGATTCTATCGTTTATAGGGCACATGATATTGAAAGTATCTCTAAAATTATGTTTAATTTCGTACAAGTCAAAAAACTTTGATTCCTGTTTCTTCCCAGTAAAGTCAAAACAGATCATTTTGGAAAGATATTTAGAAAGTTTCATTTACACGGCCCTTAGGGCTCAAACAAGTCAAAGATTTGCTCATTGATAAAAGTGAGACAAAAAGAGCCCCCTTCTCTCTTAACTCTCCTTTTTGGTCTACTTATAATGCTCCATTTTGTTTGCTTTTTAATCCCTCTACTACCCTAGGTATATTTAGACGTATCCTGAAACTGTCGTTGTAAAAAAATAGATGCAAATCTTTTTGAGCTTAATGTTTGAAAGCTATAGGAGCTGAATTAATTAAGGGACAAATCTGACAGTCGGTCCCGTGTAGCGTTTAAGCGGTCTGTATATGATCGCAGTTCATTGTGGTGTAGCTTTGTGAACATCCATCACAGATCTTTCTGTTTCCATTTTTTATAGCGGAGACACTTCACAACATTCCAAGTCCAATATTATCAGTTGAGAGCTCAACAGCAGTATCAGCCCAGCTTTTTGCACCCAGTGTCCCAAAAGGTGATCAATGGAGCTCTTCAAATTCCTATGAAATTCTGTACCACAAAAAGTCAGATCCGTCTTCAAAGGTCAAAGTAGCTTTCAGTGGGTCTCTGCCGGCCAAGAAAACCCTTACTGGTCTTCAACCGTATACTGAATATAGCTTTTATATTCACTATTTCGGTTTTATAAAATCAACAATTGAACACAACATCATATCCGGGAGAAAATCTGTACGAACATATGAAGACGGTAAGTGCTTATAAAGGCTTCTCTATTCAAATTGTCTCTCCACGCTGCACTTTTTTAGCGGAGTCAATTGTGGCATAGTTCACTTTGAATGAAGGTGTTCGATAATGTTTCTAAATGCTAGTTCTAGATTCAAAATCATATCCAATTATGTTATCTTTATCAGTTCCAGGAGATTATCCACCTAATCTTACAGCTGTAAAGAAATCACCCAACTCTGTTCAGCTAACCTGGGATGCCCTCTCAGGTGACGCAAAGAAGAACGGAAATATTACTGGTTACACAGTGAAGTACAGGATAAGGGGATCTCAAACCTGGTTGTATGTTGAAGGCACATCGCAAAACAGAATGTTTGACTCACTCAAGATGTACGCCGTTTACGAATTCAGTGTTGCGGCAAGCACTTCAAAAGGCGTTGGGGTATATAGCCCTGTTGTTGGAGAGATGACAGGCGAGGATGGTAGGCCCTCTTTCTTCCTCTGCGTCTTTAATCCTTTAGACAATCAATTGAATCTTTATGGCAAAGTTAAGTTACCAATGCTTGCAAAGTTTTCAGTTATTTCATTGTTGCCCGTCAAAAAAAGAACAATATACACTAGGGTAACAAAAATATTGCACCATCTTGCTCAAAATGGCGGCACTTTTTGTCGACCTTTTGACAACACAAAACACTTGGATGCATGAATAAGGTGAAATAGGCGTATTTCATAATGGATTTTGGCGGGAAAAGTGATAACCTAGTTAGAAATGTTTGAATTACGCAAACAAATTTTGTTTGTAAAAATGTAGACCATGCATAAGAAAGAAAATATTCAAATGAGAATCAAGTTGCTAACAAATATTAAGATCATCAAAATGTGTCGGTAAATAATCTTACACGGATGTTGAAATCGCTTTTCATGAATAAAGTTCCGTGATGATGCACTATATAAATTTTATTAGCTAGGAAATAAAATTATAAAAAGATATTGAAAATTCTACTGTTAATTGCATAATTTGTGTTCATATTATACATTGTCTATCAAAGTACAACTTTTTTAAGAAATTGGTACTATGATAAGAATACTGAAGATATTTAGAAATCGATAAATACCATGAGTTGAAGATTTTGATTTGAAGGATACAGCAAGTAAATTTCAGTATTTGATCTAAGTTAATTAGATATCAGGTTCCTTTAGGGATGAAGAATGGGGAGATGATCGGTAATAAAAAACTTTGAGCGTATGAATGTGTGCTACAATACAGAACCAATTTTTGATTCCAACATTTATGCATTTTGTTATTCGGATAGTTTAATCTTCCTAGAGAGGTGTGTAAGGTATAAACGGTTGTCCTTTCGTCAATCTTGAATTAGATGATGAAGTTACCATATATCTTGTACTCCGCACAGTGTAAGTCTTTAGCAAAGTGCATTAACAACTAAATAACATCTAAAATTATTCAGTTTTGTTGTTAGCAATTGTAATGTTTAATTCCCCAGAAAGCAAATAGGTTATTTTGTTTCTTTAATGCTACTAAATTGTTTTAACCTATCTTCACATTTCTATTAAATGGCAATTTCATGTTTTAGCTCAGCAAATTGTTGCAGAGACCCCTTTTGCTTTCACAACCAACATGAAATTTACAAACATGGCACTGACGAAACATCTATCAAAAGTTGCAGACGTCACTTCGGTTGTGGAATGTTTTAGCATGTGCAGACTCTGCTTTCAAGAGGCAAGTGGATGTAAATGCTCTTCTATGAATATCAAGAGAATGAAAACAGGCGCAAGATTAATTTGTGAAATCAACGATGGCAGCCTCGAAACATCTCTGAATAACCTCGTTCAAACGCAGGGGTCCCAGTATTATGAAGTAACATAGCTAACAAAACAGAGACAGGTGTAAAAACTAAGGAAGAAAACATGAAAGAATCACTATATTTTTTCAAACTTTCTGCACAGCCTCGACTTTAACTTTTTAAAAGAGACCTTTAATGATCTCATTTTTAAGGTTACCAATATCTCACATAACGAAGAGTTTAATAAATTAAAGTCTTTCAAAAAGGCAATGACAATGTTTGAAGTAGATTAATGCAATTTACCTCTTGCCCTAAGAGTTCTCTTTTGTATTATGATCAACGATTTTGTCAGGGAGGTGGTAGAGTGGCTACACCATTCTATTGATAAGCTATCTTGTTCCCCCAATGGATTTACTTCCTTTATTTTATTTACATTTCATATATCTGAATGAAAGGGAGCCCTTGCAGATAAATATATGAATACTCAAGGGAAAGCGAAAGTTATTCCAAAAAGAGAATTATCAAAATAGCGGATATCCAATCAAGGTCCAAAATGCTACAATTTTAAGATTTCATTCAGATGAAGCACACAATAGCAAATATCCACCTAATGAAGCACAATACAAAATTTTTCATAATATCAAAAGTCTCAATTATGTATGAAAATATTATTACTGGCTGTCTGCTTTTTTTCTGCTTCTGTTTCTGGATTAGCTCTATTTCTCGAGTATTGTCAAGATTAAAATAATTCTGATTGAGTTTAAGAAAAAACCACTCTCCCCATGGCATTTCTAGAATCATTTGCTACCTGCAATTTGCTAGAATCATCATGAATAGTATATTAAGAAAAGCGATTTTTTGGAAGGGGGAGGGGGGAGAGGGGAGTGGTTACAGCATTTCACGGATAGTCTAATGGATTAAACTTCCTTTATTTTTTTTATATTTCATATATTTATCTGCGTGGTTGGGAGAACTTTAGCTACTAATCACGAACAACCAAGGGAAGTGCAAATTATTCGGAAAAGTGAATTTTGAATTCAGTGGATATCCAATGAAGGTCCAAAATATTATAAATTTAAAATTTCATTTAGATTTAAAAACAAACCACCCAATGAAGCACAATGCAAAAATGTCTCATTGTATCAAAAGTCTAAATTATATGAAAATACGATTACTGGTTATCAGCTTCTTTTTCTTATTCTGGATTAGCTCCATTTCTTAAGTATTATCAGGATTTGAATAGTTTCAACTAAGTTTAAGGAAAACCACTCTCCTTATGGTATTTCTTGAATCATTGGCTACCTGCGATTTCCCACCATCATTATTTATAGCATTATCATTATGTTGGCTGTCATATTTCATTATCGACAACTAATCACCCTAGAGTACAGCAATAACTTCTTCTGTTGTTTGCTGTTGTCATTAATTCATTATTAAAATTCAGTAAATAATTGTAATTTTTTTTAGAGTTGGGTGATTTCCCTTCATTGTATTCAGATCTTTAATATGGTAATGAATATTGTTTGCACGTAATTTTGTGTTTGATCAGCAATCTTAAAAAGTTTTAGTAACATTATTTTTGCTTGTTTCTTTTTACACTTCAGCAGGAAATTTTAAAAAAAATTCGAGGTAAAAGGAATTTTTCTGCAAGGAAATAACATATTGTTCAAGACAACAAATGATCCAGACAAATATCACTCAAAATAGGGAATAAATTTTGTTTATGTAACAAGATATCAAAATGAAAGAACATGACACATTTCCGTTAAAGCGAGAGCTTGAGGTTTGAAAATAGTAGATGACAAGTGTTTAATACAAATTTTCATATATTTTGATAAATACTTACAATATTATTAGAAAAATAATCGGTAAGATGTAAATAAGACTAAGCTGGGAAAGTATTTTACGGTTTTTTTATTTTATTTTACGGCTTTGTTTCTCAATAAAATAAAGACGTTTGGCTATTTACTTCAAAGATGGTCTAAATCTTATGGGATGTGATCAACGCTATTGTTTGGGTCAGAACTAATAATCGAATAATAGGGTGAAAATAAATAATCGAAAGGGGTGGGATAATTAAATATAAGCTTGGATTATTTTGTCATTGACCAGTCAAAGCCTAAAATATTGAAAGTTTTATGTTAATTGGACCCGAAAGATCCCCGTGAGATCATTAATACCATTGATACTGGTTTTCCACGCACGGAAAGAAAGATTTGTTGCCATGTTTAGAAAATATTTTGCTCCGGATTACTTGTTTCTCTGCCTCTGTCCTTGAGATTAAGTATTTCAATTAACATGAATAATAAAGGTTTTGAGTGTGTTGAGTATTGGTAAATAGCAAATTGCCAAGTCTCGCCCTTTAGCCAAGGTTTCTCTCCCGAGTCCTGATGTGCCTGCCCATACGCGCCTTTTCGCGCCAATTTTATTGCGATCAGATCGAGGCTAATGATGGTAAGTTGGTTACTTTCATACCTTTAAATCTTTGTGAGGTCGCAGAATAGCAATAACTTTGGTAGACATTATTTCATGGAGTCTAACAAAGTTTTAAAGTTAGAAGGAGGAAAATGGACTGTGCAAATTACAATATCATCGGATCATGAATGATCACCTTAATCCGGTACATACAATTTAAGAATGTGATATATTGAAGAACATTTTTCTAAAGTTATCTTTATATATTTTGCATAAAGCACATGTTTGAGGTCAATTATTTCAATGTTGTTCCAAAATGCACAATTTTAAACCTATTCCAGCTAGCTGATCAAATAACTGAAATGTGCCTAAATTGTTTTTTGAATACCCTTTGGTTTTGTTTGTTTTGTTTGGTGAAATGTGAACCCCAACAGTCAACATTTCACCTTTCAAAGGCATAATGTAATTCTATTTTTTAAAGGAAAGGCTGCATAAATCAAGGTATCAATTTCATATAGACACCCATAAATGATACAATTGTCTTTATAAGTTTATACTATACATAATGAAAGATTTGTCTAATATACAAGTTGCCATGTGTGGTTCTATTTACAGGAGGCTAGTATCTGTTCCGTTTTTCATATTCAAAAGCTTTATTTAGCCAAAACTACCTCATTTAATCATGTCAAAAAAAGACAACAACCCTAGTGTCAGAACCCTAATGTCAGAACCCTAGTTTGTTTATTTGCCTGTGACGTTGATTCTATTTCATACATACATTACATTGCTGTGTAAACTGCATTTGGAAATTCACATGCTTTTACAGTTATTTCAGATTGGTTGTATCTTGACCTAGAGATGCACAAATAAATGTCTTGCTATGAAAATTTATAGGCCTAGTAGTAAAATAAAACAGTTTTTGGAAAGATATCCCAATCTGCCTTTGTTTGAGTTAAATTATCTAAAATACAGCATTGCTACACAGAAAAATAAATGAGAGATCAATTTTAAAGCGAAAAGATTTAAAAAATAAACTATAAATTGAAGCTTGAACATTTATTTTCTTAATAGGGTTAGAAAAATTTAGGAATTTTCATCTTTCACCAACATTCAAATCTGTTTAAAGTGTGCATTAGAATGAAAGATTTGTTAGCTAAATTAGAATTAGAAACTATTGTCTCATTTTAATGTTTGCTTGGTTTTGTTATTGCGTCAATATTATTGCAAAATAAATTATGATTTAGTAAAATATAATACATTCCATTACTGTATGACCACACAATTTCCAGAGATACAATTGTAAATTTGCAAATATATCTTTATTAATAAATATAATTATTTAGTTTTGTTGCCCTCCAGAGCTCCATCAACATTGATTTTAATTTGATTTGAAAATCTTGCAATTTGCCCCCACCTTCCCCCTTGTGCTGGCCCTTCCTGCAATCCATAATTCTTAAAAATATGAGAAAAAATTGTATGAATGTACAATGATTTTTCACAGGTACATTGAATTCTGAATTTAAGTAGAGTTGCCATGCCATTTGTTTGGGAAGCTTTTTCTTTGTTATTAAACAAGGGGCTTATCCTAGATTTTCCTAATTTATTCTTAATCTTTGTTTTACAGCTTTGAATGTCATGCAGCAGATTGATAAAGAAGATCGGTCAAGTCATTTTTGTCATCTTTTGATGCAATTCAATACAAAAGTAGGCAAGACTGCTATTCTTGACAAGCTATATAAGAAATCAGTCTTAATCCTTTGCTTCTTTGGGTTAAAAACCTCTCTCAACCATGCAAAATTACATGCTCTACAATTTCTATCATTTTGCTGCAGGTTTACAAATAAGGTGAGTTGCTGTTATCTGTTATCTGTCAAGACATATGCATCAATTGGTCTGCTGCATAAATTCATACACTAACCAAGGTATTTTTAACCAAGATAAATGATTTTTACAAATAAACTGCTGCAAATGATCCAATGGCACCTTGAGACTTGAGTCATAAGCTGGATCCAAACAATCAGAAGAGAGCAACAAGATACATGGTGATAACAAAAGGTGCCAGAGCCACAGGGGCAGCTGGGGTAGCTGCCCCCATGCCCTAGTGGTGCAGGGGCAGCATTGGGGCAGCAAAGTGCCTTTTCACGAAATCGATTTCTGAGAAATTTTAATTCATATCAAAATTTTGAATGCTAATCAGATCTAGGTTTCAAGCATCTCTCAATACCTACGTGCAAGAGAAAAAATAATATTTTCCATGTTGATGAGCTCTGCATAACCAAAAAATGTCCTTGAATTGCTGATATGCCATACGAAATGGGCAAAGGGGTGACATTTTTGGACCATGATCTCAAATATTTTCTATTCGATTAAATGCTTTCAAATGCTTTTAGAAACACCAAAAAACAAGCTCAAAACTAGGGTCACCAAATGGTGGCAAGTTGGCCTTGAGCCTTGAGGTTTAGGGGGCCCTCGAGGATCCAGGTTTGTAAAAGCAATTACTAAGA
Source organism: Rhopilema esculentum (assembly GCF_013076305.1). The sequence continues at coordinate 3,307,185 of NW_027018682.1, read as the reverse complement.
CAACAAAAATTGTACAACTTTTTAAACGATTGCAAGGAAATGACTGCAAAAATATGTTCCGAAATGGATTTTTTGCTAATCTGATGGGCATGATCGCCAAAATATTTCAAAAGGTTCCCTCTTTCGGTTATGTCACACGCGCAAACGGCTAAGCCAGAAAATTATATCTATATCATTGTAGCCATGCTTTATGTAACAGTCTTTCTGGCTCTAGAATGCTCATGTATTTTTAAGAGCCAGCACTTGAAGCTTCTTTAAGTTTTTGAGCGATTTGATTTTCTTTTGAGATCTTTATGGGAACCTTGGTGCAATCTGAAATTTCTTGCGCATAATTTTGAGGCCGTTTTGAAGCCAAATTATCTCTCTCCAGAAGTAACAACAATATAATGATATGGTTCCTTCTGCTTTCAAAATCTTTGTTATATAGATGTAGCCAAATATGGAACTCAGTTCCAAACCAAATAAGTACTCCCCCACTTTACAAATATTCAAGAAACAATCTCAAAATTTTCATCGTTCAATTATACTTGTGATCTTTGCATGGAATACGCATGCAACATCAATTATATTCAGTGTTGGTAATTTAAGTTAGTTGTTTTTATCAAGCTTATGTTGAGGTACAGATTGTAGCAACTTTGAATAAAGAAAGGAAAAAACAGTTTGTTTAAAGGAGTTATACCCAGAAGTTATATCAACAAGCCATGTAGATGGGCATCAAAACAAATTTTTCTTTTTATTTCAAGTAGGATTGGGTCCAGCCTCCCTTGATGGTTGAAGATGGGATATAAGAAACTTCGTTAATGACTTTTTAACTGTAGCCTTGATTTAAATGAGTCTTTTGGGCGTAGCAACGCAAAATTTCCCTAGGGGCTACGCTCTCTCTCTTGACTGGGCCTTCACCTACAACCAGGCTTTGTCTTGGCTAAACGACGATTCCCAATACCTCCAAGGTACCCTTCCTGCGGTTCCTGCCCCCGCCGCATCATGAAGCTTCTGGCGCCACTGGTGATAACAGATGCATTGTAAAGTGAACAGGCAAACAAAAGGGTCAAAGTTTATTAATGGAAAGAATATGTTGCATGCTCCAAAAGAACTGACTCTTCGGCCCCATTTGTTAAAGATGTTGCATTATCATACGTTTCATCAGAGGTTTGAAACTATGCAATGCCACGTATGCATTTCACAACTTAAATGCAACTTGTCCACGAATGTATGGAGTCCAAATTAATAGGAAGTGTGCACTTATCATATTTATTATTTGGTATAATCACGATGTTTGCCACGCAAGATTGCTAAAACTTCCTTCGGGTTTCAAATACACTCATTTGCTACAAGAAACAAAGATCAAATTTGAGTACTCCAGTCTCTTTACGCTTTGGGACATTCCAATAATCGTTGTTTGTTAAGAGTTTCTTAAGTATGACGTCATTGATTTTGACATTGGATTTCTATTTTTAATTTTTACGCTTAGAAACTTCCCACCAGGACCTTGCAATGTGGGGTTTTCGACGCTACAACCAGAGAATGCTCGTGACATTTCTATTAAGTGAATCAATTACATCACCAATGCTGTACTGAGATGAAGGAAGTATGTTTTCTTTCTATCAGTTTAAAATTAGTCAATCTGATTGATGGCATTTAATGAAATATGGAGATCTGGGTTTCCTGTTAAATTCAATTTTTTCAAAAGAAATTTCTTAATTTTTTCTGATTGATCAGTACACGTAATTTATATCGAGTTTCTTATGAAAAAAGACTGTAATACTATTTTAAATTTTAGGCCAGTGATAATAGATGACAGAATTTGTGAGATATGTATTTAAATTTATATTCATACTCGTATGAAGAGGTAAGGAATTATTACAGAAGGGGTTTGAACGAGCACAAAGCATTTGCGACAGTCATGTGCTTAGGTAGAAGATGAGAGTCGGTGGTAGAGATCAGAGTGCTAGTTTGGAAGTAGAAGGCTGAGATAGATATAAAGCTGAATTTTTAGTTGATGGAAGGAAGTTGCCGATCTCGCAACACATAGATCTCTATCCTCAACCAAGCAGCTTACTTCCGCGGTCATGTGCCGAGGCGTTTTGTCAAATGCATGTCAACTGATTGGTTAACGGGAAAATCGACTGGGCACAACCCTCTTCGCAGGACTCGATCATTTCAAAAATAATGTTTTCATACTGGTCACCTGGAAACGAATGACGGTCTCAAGCGACAGAAGAATAACCAGTAGGGGGGCTTTCTCCTTCTGTTTAGGCTAACCTGCTTCTAGTATCCATTAGTTTGAATTAGGGCATTCATTATCATACGAAGGTGTTAACTGGTAGCATTACATTTTATGAATTGCCTGCCACTTTTTGACTGCATAATTTATGAGAAGATGAAGTACCTTGGCTGGAATTTTCTTTTTTGGTTAAATATAGATTAATTTTGTTTTTATTACATGTCGAAGAGGCGTTGATGTTTGGATAACAAGGACAAAGTAATCTACCTTAGATAACAAAGATGGTGAATGCAAGGGGACGTCAAGGCGTTCTAGAGACATTGTGAAACGGCAAAACCGAGGTGATTTAGAGACACTATAAATTCGTTATCAAATCTTGTGACAAACACACGTTCTTTACTGCACATTGCAAACTTTATTGTTTTCGGCATATTTAAAACTAAAAAGATCTTAGATTTTAATGATCATTTGAATTTATCTAAGAGGCTTTAATGTAAACCTCATATTTCTTATTACGAAATACATTTTTGTATTTAAGGCCTCATCTAGGCGATCCATTCTTCCTTGAAATGTGTTCTTGACAAGTTATCTTGCTCGTGTACATTGGTTTGTTCAAGTCTTTTGTCAATAATGACGATTAGAGGATTCTGCGCTTAAAGAACACGGCTGCGATAATTGACAAGACACTTTATCTCTTCTTATCACAGCAGCACGACGACCGCATCTGATTACTAAAGCTAAAACTGTTAAATAAATTCATTTTTCTTTTCAAATTCTTTACTATCTTTGTTTTAAAAGTTGAACAAAATCTTTTACAAATAATTTTCAAAAATTATCTTGTTGGTTGCTTTCAGTTTTCCTGCAGACTCAATATATTCAATGCTTTCATCAATTCGTGCACTTTAACTTTAGAAAATAAAAACATTTGGAAAAGCATGGAGTAGGATTGAGGTCGCCGATCGCTGGATTCACTGAAACCCTGGAAAGAAGAGCTACTCCGTAATTGAGTTTTTGTTATTAGCATGGGAATAAAGAATCGTTTTTGTTTCTGATTTAGGCTATCCTTGTTAAACATGGATTATTGGATTAACATTTCAACTTGGATTAACAATGTAAATGATTTCAACTTGGATTAACTATGTAAATGATTTTACGCTGTAAAAGTAAGCTAAAGGGACGCTTCTGACTAGCCTTTGTTTGACCAGATAGTGTATCTTATCTTTAGCGTGACTGAATGGTATCGAACCCGGTTTACAAAAACCGGATACATTGCGTATCAGAAAACGTTTGAAACAAGATAAGCATTTCTGTTGACCAGACAACGGCTGAATCCGTTCGGACCGAAATTGCACTGCATTGAAATGTGATGTAGGACAGGAACGGATCATCTTTGGGGTCGTGTGAACGCTTGAACACTGAATCCGATACACCTTTGCTGAGGAATCTCATTTTGCATCCCGGATTCCGCACAGCGCCTTTGTAAACAATCCATGCTACACATTTTGAACCATATCTTCACGTGAAAGGCAGTCGACAGATACCGAAGGGGCTTTAGCCATCTTTCAATAAAAAATTGGCCAATCAGTGAGTATGACTGCACTCACACGCTCATTGATTGGCTAATATTGATTGAAAGATGGCTCAAGTCACTTTTATATCTGTCGATCCCCTTTAAGGTATAAGCTATTTACCAATGCATATGCTTGTTAGAAAAGATTTAACTTTAGTACCACACTAAGTATCAGAAAAACATAGCAAACTAACGTACTTTTCATCATTTGTATTTAAAAGATATATTTGTTTTGATCATGTCTGGAACGACATTCATGACTACTTTTTTCTTATACTTTTCTTAACACTAACACAAAAGGTGCTTCGTTGGCGCTTGTCTAATTTCAAGGGGTTTCTTCGTTACAGGTCTTGACTCCGATGACGTACATAATCAAGCTGTTTGCTTGAGCAAAATTACCAAACAGACCCTCTTCATATCTAATTATGGCATCCCTCAAACACAAGCTTAAATCACCTACAAACATCCTCTCTTCTATCTCTACTCCTTCGATCCATTTTGATATTATGTTCCATCCACATTGAAATTGACTATCCTCTTTGCAAGCCTCTCTAGATCCAGAGAATCAAATAACGTTCTTGCATCACAGCTATTTTTTTATACAAAGAGAGGGTTTTACCGCGAGAAAGAAATTTTGTCGTGAAACACTTGTAGTCTTCCGGATGGCACAGTAAAGTCTAAAACAACTTAGTTATTTCCAATACCAATTTGTTTATATGGGAGTCTGTTGTGTATAAATCGTCACTTGTTAGTCGTCCGACTTACTGCTATGAAAATTATCTTCATTTTCAGTTGACAAGTTATGACCGTTGTTTTTCTTTTTCAGAACATTGAAGGTTACCAAAAAATCAAAAAGATGGGACCATTCTCAGTATCACTCGTATTTGTTTACATTGGCTTATTGGGAAATGCCCTGTCTCTTCCGACAGGTATTTTTAAACTTGTACTGGTACTTTGCTATTCTACATTCAACTATGACTTGACTTCAAAGTTCAATTTATTAAGATGATCAATCCATTGATATTTTCATTCTCTAAAAAGATTAATTAGATGATAGGCTAGGAGCACCAAATAGTTCCAATACATCAGTAATGATTTTTCTTTTACAGTATTCTACAAGCCAGAGCCTGGTCTTCTCCTCAATACTTGGATAAAGTCATCAGGGACACCTATAAATAATTTCAACAGTATATACGGCTATCCTGACTGTCCTACTGGCATAGTGCATATGGATAAATTTGAATGGGGAGCCGCGACAATTAACCTATATCAGCACTATCGGCTTAGGGCCTACTTTGTGTCTCCTCTGACTGGTGCACATCGTCTGATTCTTGCCTGCAAGAGGGAATGCGAAGTAGATTTTGAACTGCAGCCTGGAATCGTCGAAACCACCAAACATACAGACACGATGTCTTCAACTATAGGATGGACCTTCAGGTATGGTGTTCTTACAGACTACCGAGTCATGGCAATTAGGACCTTTAGTAACGAATGAATGGAGGGTGAGAGCAATAGTTAAAATAGAGTTGTTGAGGAAGAGAAGAAATGAGCGGAAAAAGAAGGGTTATATGCATATATGAATGGAATATAGTAATGCCATTGTATTGGAGGAGCTCAGCAAAGTATTTCAAAAAGGAGGAGAAGATAATTAGATTGAAGATTCTTTGAGGTGGACGATTGAGGTGTTTTGAAATGTAGCTATGTCGTTGCTCTCTTCCAGCAATATATTCATTTCAAACCGCGAAGTAAGTAAGTCAGTGGCGATTGGCGTATGTGGTGGCGTAAGAATGTATATGGGTGGAGTATGACCTGTCGGCTTCGAGTTTCTGCCTGCCATGCCAGCTTACAAAAGGCTCCCAATTGCAATGTCCACCAATAAGTCTTGGAACACGAATGCTGCCAACCTTTGTTACACAGGTTATTGTGATATCCCTCCCATCCAAAATTCTGATGTAGATTTGGAGATTCGAAAATTCCCCATAGTAGCATTTTTAGAACGTGCACACATATAACTGTCATCCAAAATTGCCAACAGAAAAAAATTTGGCGTCAAATTAGGACTACAAGTTCTTAATAGCCACAAGATAGAACTGGATAGAATGGGCCTAGCTCCATCCCCCCCCCCCCCTACCAGATAGAAAGGAGAAGTTGAATCTAAGATTTAAGCTATATTACGTTGAGTTCACTCAAAAGCAGTGGTAGTTCTTTTGTAAATCAACATTGTAGATTTCTATTTTTCGCTGATTTTATTTAATGTATGTTTTCGTGGCGGCCCAAAATTCCAGTAGTGGTTTCCCTCCACAGCTAAGAGTGTTTTCGAGACAAATGTAATCAAACCAAGCAAGATTGGCCGGATCTGATTGGCTAACAAATTTAACAAACAAAGCATCTGATTGGACGAAAACGGAAATCCGTGTTGCTACATCCGTCCCCCTACATCTTGATGTTATCTGCTTAACAAAAGTCTTTACTTTAGATTTGAAATTTTTGTTTTGTCAACAGGACACTTTCCAATGAACTTTCACTGATAAAAGGATTCAGATACAAAATTGATGTCAAATACTATGATGGATCAGGTGGTCCATATTTCATGAAGCTTGGCGTCTTGCTACCAAACGGAACTGAGGTCAAGCCACTGGATACACGGTATCTTCGAAGATCAATGGGTTTGTACATACCTTTGCCACCAAAGAATAAAAATGCCATTATAGTATTCTATGGTTATTATCTAAGGAAATTACGTTTTTTACACGATCGTTTCAAAGCATTCTAAAAAAGTGACGCTAAAATTTACGAAATGATTGCCTGTATCTTGAAAGTATTTCACCAACATTTTAGTATTAAAGGTTATAAAGGATCTTATCCAAGGAAATCAAAACGGAATTTGAAAACTTTGCAAAAGGATTTAAGAACTCATTGAAAATTAGCTGTTATTATTAGGCTATAACAATTAAACTTTAAATGAAAGATGTGATTTGACTCAAAGCTGACATAGTTATCTAGTCTATTATTTGGTAAAGTACATGTCTTAATCGATTAATAAAATAAATATAGACTGAATCAAATAAAAGAATTGATAGCTAAAGATAGATTATGCGATGTTATAAAGCCAAAAAAATAAATATTCTGAGCAAATTTTTATTGAGATGAGACTAACATAATTTTTGAAAATCTGTATTTTAGGCCTCCCTTAAATCTAAATATCTCGACGTCCACAACCTATGATCGTTCTTGTATTGCGTCCAGTATTAATCGATCGCATTAAAAATCAGACCATGAATGTAGAAACTCGCATTCCTTTTGTGGAGGCGAAATTGCAAGTCTGTTAGAATCAAGGCAGGGCTTATTTCATGAGGATCCAACAGTGCTGAAACAATCCCCCCTCTATTATCTCTAGCTAAAACCTTAACCCTTCTCACTGAAGAATTCCTACACACATTCTGCAGAGTCACACAGCAACGTCATTTTGCATTCTCTAGAATGCTTTCAGGTTCTATAACTATTCATTTTTCTGCTTTGTAGAATTTTACAAGTTCAACGGCTTGTTGGCAGAATTTTTTCATTCAATCACTTACCCTAGCGTGAAAACATTACAAGGTTTTGCAGATGCCAATCCAACGAAGTATCCGAATAGCCCAACGAGAGTTTACTGTCGCCCTTCTATATATGACACACAAAATGACAACCATCCTGATAATACTGGAATTTGGCACACTGGATATTTTAAAGTGGCTCAGAATGGGAGTTATGAGATGAAAACGAAGTGTAATTCATTCTGTGTTATCAACATAACGAAGGCCTATAACAATGTTCAGAGAATATTCTCAGAAACGTACGTTGTTAGATTCATCCATATTGACAAATTTTCATACTCATTAATTCATCATGCCTAGTATTTTGCTGATATATCTTTTAGAAATATTCTCTAAGTATAGAGGCATCGTTATTCGTTAAGCACAAAATATCTTTATTTTCGTAGTTTTTTAGAACTTCCTGCTTACCTTAAATTTCCAATGCAAAGTTTGCATACTGCAAAGGCAAATCCAAACTGTGAAGTTGTTATGAACGAGGGAGATGGGTTTCCTGTTTTCTAAACCACCTTTGGTAAAAAAAGTATTTTCTGCACCCTTTTGGTATGGCGGCACTAAGTATGAAAAGTTTACCCCCCGCTCCGGTGTTGATTGAGACACCTCCGATTTTGCAGGACTGAATTCATTAATAACTGCTCATGCCATTTAACTATGAAAAGGGGGAAAAGCTCACTTTCTGTAGGATTTTATTCGTTTTCCCAATACTTTTTGCTGGTTATAACTCGTTGCATTAATCCATTTTTTCCCAGGAGTACAGGTTACGCCACACATTCAATTGGTGAATATGCGAAAAACGCGTACTACCCCCTTGATATTCTCCATGTTGAAGGCAGTGATCCGGATTATTTAAGAGTGGAACGGAGATTGGGTTCAGGAAGTTTTCAAAGTGATTGGACTGGCTCTTTGTCCAATCTTTTGGCAAGTAAGATTAATCTTGATTTTCAAATTTCATAGATAAATTTATGCGTTTATTTACTAGGTTGCAAAATTCTTATTAGTTAACTAATGCGTCAGCGTCAGAGAAATTTTCCGGACATTTTTTAATCGGGACAAAATTTAAAAAAGCACTTTTGTAAAATAGGCAGAAATTTAGGGGACAATGTTAGTTCTATTATCGATTTTTATCTTCACTTGACAACGAGCTATGCTCGAAATGTCGTATGACAAAATTTCCTTTTCTAATAAAATTATACTTTTATTCCTAGTTTTATTTTATTACATTGTACAGCACACAAGCTAGTATATTTAAGAAATATATGTGACACTGAATCGAAGGCTAGATTGCCATATGACTTCATCCATCATCACTCACAGTGAGGCTGAAATTCTCAGTCATGCTTCAGAGGGAATCTCGAAAATTTTCGAAACCGATTAAAACGATTTAGAAACTATAAATTTTATCTTTATTGAAAGTCTGCAGTCTGCAAAATGAAATGTGACGTCATGTAGCAATCTAGCCTATGTGATGACTAGTGTGATGTCATTATGCAATTTAGTGATGACCAGAAAATAATTATCCTTATAAATGAAATAGACATTGACACATACCACACCATATTTGGGAAACTGATCTACATTAACAGTAAATTCTGATGCCTGATAGGGTAGAGTTGACCGCAAGTAGCTTCAATAATTTTTATATGCTTAGAATCCTATAAATTATGCAAGTAAGATTGAATTTATTAGATATTTGCCTTTAAATGCATTTTATTGTCTATGCTGTTCTTTTTTTTGCAAGTTGACACACTTCTGTACATTCCAAGTCCGATTCTATCTGTGGAGAATTCAACAGCATTATCAGCACAGCTTCTTATTGCACCGATTGTTCCAAATGGTGATCAATGGAGCGCGTCAAGTTCCTATGAAATTCTTTACTACAAAAAGTCTGATCCGTCTTCAAAGGTTAAATTAACAATAAGTGGAACACTACCCATCAAGAAAACTGTTACTGGTTTTCAACCGTATACTGAATATACCTTCTATGCTCATTTTTACGGTTTCATAAAATCGACAATTGAACACAACATCATATCCGCAGAGAGAACTGCACGCACAGATGAAGACGGTAAGTGCTTATCAGAAAGCCTTCTTATATTTTCAATTAACATCAAATCTTCTACAGCGCAGGACTGCAGCTAGATTGGCTTTTTCATAAGTTCGCCGTGAAAAGCTATATCAAATTTTCGGGATAATACAATCATCGATGATCAAAAAAGGTAAAACTAAGGATAAGATCAACATGTCGGAATAAACAACTATGGCAATAAAGTAACAATCGTGGTAAGACATCAAAGACTGTTGTGCTAAACAAACTGTTTTGCTAAGAATACAAATAACTTACTTCGGAACTTTAGCCAACTTTTTAACCAGAGTTTATCTTTCACAACTGGTTCTTTAATTTTGCAGCATGGCTTTTCGGGCTTTTTAAAAGATGCATTTTGCTAAAAAATGAAGTTCTTTATCTTTGGACTCTGATATTAGAAAGAGGAATGTTAAATTCGTAAACTTTCCAACATTGCGTGCCGTAGTTTCCCTTATTTTCTATACAACTCGTTTAAAACATCGAAAGTTTATTCAGTTTGATATTGATCAGCTGAAAAGCTCATAGTGAATGAGTTAAAATGTTTTGAGGGTTTGGCCGTGCATAACGACTGAGGATGACCCAGAATGACTTTTGCGGTCCAATCTTTTATACGTTTTTAAACGTTTATGGTCATAAAATCTGCAATACAGGCACAAATAATAAGAACAATTTAACAGGTCTGAAAAAATTGTGGTAAATCCAAACCTGAGCTCAAAAAAGCAGTATATTTTCGTTAAAGGCATTGAGTCATGGTAAATAGGCCTTCTTTATAGGGGGTCATTTGGTTTCGGCGTGATCGCTGCTGTCTCATGTGATATTTCGCATCCGTTGTTAACAACTTGCTTTTGATGGAAATTGTTTTGTCAATCAGTACGAGGTGAGTTCATGTGACCAGTTCCAGATCAACCAATAGCATCGCAGTCGTGAAAACCATGACTCAGCGGATTTTAGAACTTAGGGTATACCCAATACATTTTATCATGACTCAATGCCTTTAAGTATAATTTCATACCCTGGGCAAAGAGTTGATCAGTAAAATAGTATCCTGGGTGCCAACGCCCGAGAAATCAGGAGAAGAATATTGATGAGAAAAACACTTTACCTCTTCATATTTCCCAATTGTTTAGGCTTTGGTACCCAATCAAGTTATTTCCGAAACATGGCCGTAAGTTGAATATGTTAATATGGTCTATACCTAAGTGATCAGTAGAATGTAAGACAAGAGAAGATTTTTCTAATGTTTCTGTTACATTTTCTAGTACCTGGAGACTACCCACCTAGTCTTTCAGCTACAACAGCATCGTCAACTGCCATTCAATTGTCCTGGATGCCTCTCTCTTCCGATGCAAAAAGAAACGGAATTATAACTGGCTACACAGTTAAGTTCAAAATAAATGGGACCTCCACTTGGCTGTTTGATACAGGCACCTCTCGATACAGAACAAGCGATTCATTAAAGAAATATACACTTTACGAATTTAGCGTTGCCGCTAAAACTTCCAAAGGTGCTGGTTTATATAGTCCAGCAGTTGAGAGAAGAACGGCTGAAGATGGTAAGTTTCACGAAAATTAAACAAATTTGTATTTCAAGTTCTGTACCGTCAAAAAATTGTTCAAATTTTTATTTATCGATTTTGCTGTCTCTTCAAGTCAACAATGCAGCTTCGCATTTCTAGACAAAAATTCAGTATGCTTAAGCATTTTCAATAAATGCTGCATAAAATGGCAAAAAACATCAGAACAGAACAGAACAGAACCTTGAACCTTGAACCTTGAACCTGAAACTAGAAATTGGAAACTGGAAATTGGAAACAAGAGACTGGAAACTGTAAATTGGAAACAAGAAACTGGGAACTGGAAACCGGAAACTGGAAAATGGAAATTGGAAACTGGAAATTGGAAACTTGAAACTGGAAAAATGGAAAACAGGAACTGAAAGCTTGAAATATTTTATGCATGTTTCTTTAACAGAGTTTTCATTTATAGCTCTAGCCTACTTTCCATACTGGTCATTGCGAGTTCAGATTGTGAGAAGCGATCACTTTCCAGTTGCTAAGATTTACATGTACATAAATCTGCATTCTATGTTGTTATCATTATTTCATTTAATATTCGTTTGTTCACTTATCAACCCGTTTTTAGTTCCAAGCTCTGCTCCGGACAATATCATAGGATACAACACCAGCTCAACAAGCTTAAAAGTTCAATGGGGTGAAGTCCCTCAAGATCATCGCAACGGAATCATCACCGGCTACAAATTCCAGATTAGGAAATCTTCCGGGAGTTGGCAAAGCCCGGTCTCGATCACAGATAAATTCTATGAAAAAACCGGCTTGGCCTATTGGACATTGTATGATGTTAGAGTATCGGCCGAAACGTCGATTGGAGAAGGTGCAAAAAGTGAGATCATCGAAGTCAGGACAGATGAAGACAGTAAGCTTTCTTTTTTATTCAGTATGCCAGTCTTTCGTCGTTTTATACTAAATAAAAGACATTTCAAATTATAGTGGTACAATAATGACGTCATAAAAATGAGTTTTTTAAATTTGCTGTTTGGAAGTAAGTAATTTGAAGGAGCACCATAGAATTTATCTAAATGTTACGTACAGGATACTTTGATCAATAGAAAGCTATAGGGTACATACAAATCTGTTCCAATTAGTGTTCCAATTAGATTCGCTCAACTGTGACAGTTGAGCGAATCTCCTGAAAGTGAAACATAAAAAAATGTCTCATTTGACGAGAGATTGCTCGACTATAAGACATAGGAAGACGCACAATGTACACACATTTTAAGCAACCTTTAAGGAAACTAATTTTTGCGGATATGCTTCTTAAATCTGCAAAATTCATTTTACTCAGATCCGTATAAAACACATTTTTCACTTAACTTAGTTTCGGGGATAGTGCAAAAGAAAAAGGATGTAATAGAAATGTGTATCGACATAACAACAGCTTAGTGTTCACAAGATTTGAATTTCGCTCGAAATATTTACAATCTAGTATTCATTTTTGAACAGTGGTACAACCACCAAAAGTCCTAAATGAAGCTTTGATCGTAAACGTAAAATTGGTCCCACAAAGCGAAAGTCCCAAATGAAATTTGTTAAGTAAGTTCAAGTAAGGATTGACATGTTATCTCATTTAGCAGAAGTGTCACATATTTGGGGTTCCGCATTATCGAGAGAACACTGTATATCATTATAATATATTTTGGCATGATTAGAACTACTTTGGCTGACTTTGGGACTATCTAGTATCTTTGTAAATATCTGGAAATGGGCAATACTTTATAAGAATTCTTTCTTCAATAAGTCTTGATATTCAACTTTTGCTTCTATTTAACAGTTGATATGTTTCATCATAGAACCAGGTGGGCCTCCAAAAAATGTAATTGCAACAGCTATGTCGTCCTCCTCAATCAAGGTTCAATGGACAGACATTGACTCTGATCTACGTAACGGCATTATCGTATTATATGTTGTGCAGTATCAGCGAAAGGACAAACTTGACAGTCTGCAGACAACTAACACAACAGACAAGTTTGTATTGCTCACGGGGCTTGCTAAATATATTGAGTATGACATGAGTGTGGCAGGTGTCACTGGAAAAGGTGTTGGAATATTTTCAGCCACAGTTACAGAAAGAACAATCGGAGACGGTAGGTATTGTTCAAGCTATTGTTCTTTGTGGGCAACTTTATGTAGCTGTGAAATATAAAGTCCAATAATTAAAGCAGTGACGTAAGTTGACCTTATGGACAAGAATTGATCCTGTCCCTAATTTTTGGGTTGAATGGTCATTGAAATTAAAAATTTACCGACAAATGAAGTAATATTTTCCCTATTTTATCCATCCTTTTGCGATTTTACCTACTTGGGACGATTTTGCTGAAAACGTTTTAGACCAACTGATGAGAAATTAAGGGTTCCCCTCCCTTTCTTCATCCCCTACATCTCCTGTTTGATACACTCTGGGTGTTAAAGTAGGCTTATTCGTTTCAAATTTCTATTCAATGAAAAGCAGCTCTGCCGTTATACATAGAAAATTTGGCACTGGAAAAGTATGCAACTAATATTTATTGCTCAGGGGAACTGAAGCCAGTTAGAAAATTGGAAAGAACATGCATGCTGGCTGGCGCTCAGCTTGCTGCAAAGGAAAACACGAGACAAGAAAATGAAAAATATAAGAATCTCACACCACTCGTTAAGGATCATTCTTTATGCGCAATTTATCAGTTATATGTTTCTATTTATAAATTTATTATGTCTTAAAAGTTTGACCATTTAATATTTTTTATGCCGAGCAGTGCCTACAGAGCCGCCAACTTCATTGGGTGGTGGGTATCTTAGTGCGACTATCATATACGTCACATGGGATGTCATTCCAGTACATGGTCGAAATGGTATAATTGGCCAATACAAAATATTATACAGGAAGAAGGATTCCGATTCGGAATGGCTATCCGAAACTGTCATGTCTTCTAACACTAGAATTGAAATCAAGGGTCTGGCATACTATACTTACTACGCTGTGAAAGTTGCTGGTGTCACTGACCATGGCATAGGAACTTTCAGTTCTGCAGTCTATATTAGAACAGATGCATACGGTAATTGTATTTTATATTAAAAAGTATAAAGTTTGCTTCATCTAATCTATATAATATTCTATTATTGGTATATGTAAAATGGATTAAAACACTTCAACTTAAAAAAGGCTGTTGTAAATTTGAGTCAAGTTAAATAAAATAAAACCAGAATAAGCAGCAGATCTTTGGACAGGGATACTTGGACCATAAAACCTCACAGCAACGCTGCTGCAGAGGGGAAAAGCGAATCTGAAAAGAACCCAGACCAATTTAGTTTTATAAAAACGTTCCTTAGGCACGAGTATCTGGTAACATTGTCTATTAGAATCTTAACTTGGAGAAGCGAATCACAACTCACAATAAGAATTCGAAAAAGTTAATGCAGGAAATAAATGAATTCTACAGTTCGGAAAATCCATCTTTTTTGGGAATATCTTCCGAGAAAAGATGTAGCCAAAACCTAAGAACAAAAAATCTTCTACAGTTACCGAACACCAACACATTGTCATATGGGAATGATTCATCATCCTTCAGGGGTGCCATCTTTTGGAACACTTTGTCTGGCTCGATAAATAGCCTGGCAACAAGTTTTAGCTTTATGGAGTCAAACAAAGAGTGGAAAGGTTATAATTGCTCATGCAAAATTTGTAGATACATGGAAATTTTTCCAAAATTAAATGTTTTTATTTATCTAGTCATTGTAATTAATTTAACTTGTGTAAATAGTTGATCTTCATTAGTTCAAACGAAAACTAATTTTTCACCAACTGTCAATAATGTTATGAAAACTTTCAGTTTCAATTAAATTAATAAACCAAAATTACAAACCTCTCTTTTACATAGTTAGTTTGTAACTGGCTAGCCTGTGTTTACAAGATAAGACTGTAAAAAATGTAAGTTCAAAAGGGAAAGCTGAAGAAAAAATAATCAAATTAAAAAGGATGTAATTCTTGGTTTGTCCTTGGTTTATTTTTGCAAAAAAATATAATGATAATTGACTAGGGGTCATTTTGCAGGTTATCAAGTTTAGTTCCCGACTAGCAGTAAAAAAGAAGCTTTAATGTATTGACACTTTTTTCCTAGGGCCAACAAAGCCACCTACTAAACTGAATGGTACCTTTGTAAATCATACGAGTGTAGAAATATTTTGGTCGAGAGTGCCTGCTGACTATCGACATGGTATCATTACTGGTTACAAGCTAACCTACTCCGATTCGACAACCAAGTCTGCGCCATGGATTAACCGTACTGTTCCAAATCATAATGGCTCTGAGGATGCTGTATTCAACATTACAATATCAGGATTGAAAATTTACACTCCCTATATTTTCAAGGTTTTGGCTTACACTTACCGAGGAGAGGGACCTTTCTCAGAAAACATAACAGTCTGGACTGACGACTATGGTATGAGCATTCCTGAATTACTGCATTACATCATGTTATATTTAATTATATCATATTTTATTGCATTTGTGATATCAATATGATACGATATGATATGATATGATATGATATGATATGATATGATATGATATGATATGATATGATATGATATGATATGATATGATATGATATGATATGATATGATATGATATGAATATGATATGATATGATATGATATGATATGATATGATATGATATGATATGATATGATATGATATGATATGATATGATATGATATGATATGATATGATATGATATGATATGATATGATATGATTGATATGATATGATTGATATGATATGATATGATATGATATGATATGATATGATATGATATGATATGATATGATATGATATGATATGATATGATAATGATATGATATGATATGATATGATATGATATGATATGGTATGGTATGGTCTGGTATGGTATGATATGATATGATATGATATGATAATGATATGATATGATATGATATGATATGGTATTGTAGGACCTTATTTCTTGCAGAGCCTGATGAAATCCCGAAAAATATATCAAAAGGTAACAAAACATCTACAGAATTGAGTTTCAGTTGGGTTCCAATGGATGAAATAAATGGACAAGCTAATGGAAAGGTAAAAATCCTCTTAATAGAAGCTTACACGTACAATAATGTATTTACACAAGTTTTAACAGAGAGACTAGATTGCCGTTTATCACCAAGTGAGACTTGTCAGACTGTAGTAAATCACCAAGGACCTAGGATTTTGAAAATTTCGTTTCATTAGTTTTGAAATCAGTAGATAGACCAATGCCACGATACGTTTGACACCAAAATTGCCATAATTCGACCAGCAAAAGTGCGTTTAATCAGAATTTGAAATTAGGTAGTTCTTGCGAAAACCAAGGCCAGTTTGTGACGTCACAGTGATGAGCCTGGTCGCCAGCCATCAGGAAACTACGGTTGTACAGAATAGGTTTTAGAATTGTGCAAATTGTGATACAAGCACCAAAATTTCAGAAAACACCAAGTTTGATACGCTGAAAAAGAAGTGATATACACCCAAATCATATCTTTCCCATAAGATCTATTTTTAGGCTGGGGTACTCCGGTCAAGACCCCCAATTGTACCTTTGGTCATAAACGGGGAACGCCAGGCCAAAGAAAGTTGAAATTCACAATAAAAAGACAGTTTAACTAGACAAAAAATATGTGATATAGAACCGATTCATAATTTGCCCCTAAATTCTATTTTTAGACTGGGGTACTCTGGTCCAGATCCCTAATTGTACAATTGGCCATAAACAGAGAATCCTAGTTCATAGAAAGTTGAAATTCACAATATAAAGGCAGTTTAACAGGCCGAAAAAGATGTAAAATAAACCCAATTCATATGATGCCCCTAAATTCTATTTTTAGACTGGGGTACTCTGGTCCAGACCCCTGGCCACAAACGGAGAATGCCAGGTCATAGAAACTTGGAATTCTCAATATAAAGACAGTCTGACATGCAAAAAAAGATTGGATATAAAACCAAATCATACCTTGGCCCTAAATTCTATTTTTAGACTGGGGTACTCTGATACAGACCCCTAATTCTACCAATGGCCATAAACGGAGAACGGAAATTCTCAATATAATGGCAGTTTGATACGCTGACAAAGATGTGATATAGTTCCTTTTCATATCTCGGACTCTAAAAATAGAACAAGGGGGCAATTTTCAGTCGGGGTCCATATCCTATCTTTTTAAGCGTGTCAAACTGCCCCTTATGCAAAGTTTCATGCTATTCTACCGGCGTGAGACTGATATACGATTTTACCGTCAATAAAGGGCAAAGTACCCCAGTCTGAAATTAGAACAAGGGGGCAATCTTCAGTTGGGGTCCATATCCTATCTTTTTCAGCGTATCAAGCTGCCCATAATTGCAAGTTTCGTGCTAGTATCACAATTTGCACAATTTGACCTAATAACTGATTTAATAGGCCTGACTAAATGGTTTCGCCTCTACTCTTCACTGTGACGTCACAGCGGGAAATAAAATTTCGCAATGCAACTGCAGAATATGCATACTTTGACACTCAATTTAAAAAGAACCATTTAACTTATCGAAATTTTGTTTTTTTATATAAGGACAAGTGCGAAGGATTCTATAGATTTCTTTTAAAATATTGGAAAAGTAAATTTCGCCCATAGGCACTTTAAGAAGAAAAAGATGTCTAGAAGAAGGCGATCGATGACAAAAACGCATGAAGAAAATTTGTTTGGACACTTTTAAAAATTTTTAGAGAATGTGTGAACAAATGCTTATTTATGTATCATATTGATGGTATTAGTAATTTCGTAAAATTCATGATTTTCTGAAAATTATATTTAGGCAACTTGGTTAACTTTAATGTGTTTATAAACCATAATTATAAAGACACATGATTTTCTAGATAACTGGTTACAGAATACGGTATCATGTGGTTGACTGCCACGCGGATAGGCCGGCCGGGTGCAACGAGAGTGAAGTCTTCACATTGATAACAGATGGTGCTGAGCCACGCATATCAATAGCAGGATTGCGCAAGTTTACAAACTACAGTGTAACCATTCAGGCAGTAAATAGGAAAGGATCTGGGAACTTTTCGCAACCAATTTACGTCATGACAGCAGAAGATAGTGAGTTTTAAATTAGAGTTTTCACCAAAGGCCTGAAATCTGAGCCTCTTCTTTTGAAATCAGGGACTAAACATTGATCCTTATTATCACACAACATCATCGCTTTGCCTCTATTGTTATCGGTCAATTCTTGTTATTTAGGAAAAGATGACACTGAAGTAAAGATTTTTCAGCCCGGTGGTGAAAAATCCCATCTAATTAGGCCCTTAGCAGAGTGTTATTTTCTTCAAGACTTCTTGTGACCGTAAACTTTTTGAAAAAATTTCCTGTGAAATTAGTTTGGACTTTGTGATTCAAAAACCTCAATAATGCAATAAAATTATGTTGTTGAAGAAAAAAGGAGTCACATGAGTAAAATATGAAAGTAAAGATTTTATCAGAAATGTTTTGCCATATTTATAATCAGAACTGCACAGAGATTTCGGAGTCCCTAGGACAAAACCGAAGGTCAAGGCCCCCAGTGAGCGGAGGGAACAGAAAATATTTGTCACCAAGCCCTTAAGATTAGCTTAAAATGCATTTCAGAATATTTATCGCAGTAATTTCTTGCAAATATTTTAACACCTTACGTTCTTAAGCATACTTTTGCTACAATTGATTAATTCCATTCCTAACATAGCGCAATCAACCCTGAGGCCCCCTGGGGCATTTTGCCCCTCATCCCCCCTTTCAGCAGCCCCACTTATAGTGGATGCTATTGTCAGAACTCTTTCAAAGGGTTAGCAAAGAAATGTGGAACATTGCCATTCTTGCATAAATGAGCGAGCATTAAAATGGCAATTCCTGCGTCTTGATAAATGAAGCGATTTCATGAAAGACTCAAAAACTATAACTTTGTACAAAGGAGATTTATCTGTAGTGTTGTGAGTGAGTTACAAGCAGGAAATCCCTGCAAAAATACACCTGTGATACGGGAGGTTGGTTCTTTCTTTATAGCCTGCATTTAAAAATATCTCAAACACTAATAACGGTATGGGGTCGTAATGACATATCAGTAATGGCATAATTTGTTACTTTTTGCAACGAAAGCTGATCCCCTTGATCTCCCTCAGCACAGTATTACTTTTCAAAACATAGTTTTGATCTTTTTCAGTGCAATGAGTTGATTTCTTCTGAGCATTTAGATTCCTTCCAACCTGCTTACCTTCTGTTAAGTGTATAAAACTTTTCTATTATTCATCCATGGTTGAGAAATTTCCTGTGAGGAAAATATTCTAACTGATTTCCTGTGACCAATGGTCACACGGTCACGGGGAAAATAACGCCCTGGCCCTTAGAAAGCAGTCTCTTCAGGGCAAGATATCTTTGAGAGTTTTGTTAATACAGTATAGATCGTGCGCTCAAATATGAATTATAATGACTGGTTGAGTTTTTCTACTCTTCAAATGCCCTTTTTGCGCTTATTTTGATCCGTTAAAAATTAAGCTATTTGAAAATGCTCTTTAAACGAAATGCGAATGGATTAAAAAAGAAATCGGCAGATAAATTTGTTTTGTATCCTAAACACTTAGAGGGTTGTACTGTCTCGCTTTTATGCTGTAGAGCAATGTGAAAGCCTTTCGTTTTAATTGAATGCAAGGGAAGAAAAAACATAAGTATGAATTTGGAATTGAAAACAGAACACATTGAAAACCGATTAGTGTGAATGTTGCCTTAAAATAGAGAAGAAGTAGAATGGTATTAATGGTTTTGTCATTTTCAATTTAAAGAGCCAGATGCTCCTCCGCAAACGATAGAGACATGGCCAGAAAAAAGTGACAAAATCGCTGTTTACTGGAGTCCAATACCAGAATCTTTAAGAAACGGCGTCATCACAGGATATCGAATTTTCTACAAGCATCTAGACGTCCCCCTTCGCAAAGCTGGAAGAAGTCCGAGATCCATCAACCCATTGGCAGTGTATGGTGCTCTTCCGGGAGAAAAAATGAAGGAAGTCAATTCTTCGACATTTCAAACAGAAATTGAGAATTTAAAAGAGTACAGTTGGTATCAGATCCGGGTTGGGGCAGTAACGTCAGAAGGTCTTGGAGTAACATTCTCGATCAATGGAACCTGCAAACAAGGAGGTAAAAACTTGTTGGTTTGCCAAATGACTTAAAAATCATAAATTTATCATTCCCCAGCTTTGAAATCTCAAACTTCACTAGTTTTTTATGTATCCAAGAGAGGATCCTTTCGTCATGGTGGATTAAAATAATTCTGTCGCAAATTTAATCAGAAAGTTATACTACTTTGCCTATGAGAGGTATCACACAGGCAAAAATTGATAGAAATGAAATTCAATTGCCAAATCTCGTTTCTCTATAATGACAGATTACAAGTATTACGAGGATAAGGATTCTCTGCTAAGAAAGGAAGTATAAAATCTAAATCTCGTTCTAAATGAACGATTGTTTTGTAGCTCCTATCGAAGCACCTGACTTCCAAATATTTGACAATTACGGATTTCATGAAATTTCCCTTAAATGGGGAAATATAAGCCATGCTGCAGCAAGAGGAGAAGTACTGGGTCACCGGATCTCTTACTGGTCTATAGAGCAAAATGATGTGCCTGTATTCCAGGGGAAGATTTCACAGATCGATGTCCTGGAACCAAATCGAAGCTTGGAAATAAAAGGTCTCGTGCCATATACAACCTACGGTGTGATTATTTCTGCATTCACAGAAGGAGGTATTGGAGTGCCATCAGAACACAAAAAAGGAGGTTGGCGCCTTGTAGCTTTGTTTTAAATTTTTCTGTTTTTAAGTAGATATATTGACATATGTCATTCGGTTAGTGAGCAATCATAATTCACACCCGTTTTCTAGTTCTATGCTTGCTTGAAATTTGGTATTATCTTTGCGTATGCATTTTAAGAGTGTGACTAACAAAATACACATGGACTTATAAACATTTAGAATTATTGCAATGATATCATTAGTCCTAAAATATGGCATCACATAAAAACTTGTCACTTTTGACAACTTAGAATAAAAAGCACCATAAAATAGCTTCTTATATGGAAATCAGACAAGTATGTTCATAATTGGATGTGGTAGGACAATGAAAGATTGCGTTCATTTTATAGTTTACTAACATATTATTGCTATTTTGGCTTGGCTCATAAAGTAATAAAAGGAAGCAGAATCACAGGGAATTGATAGGGAAAGATCCATAGCTCATGTGGCCATATCGCAGCCAATCTCTAACACAGTTAGAACATTTAGAGGTTTATCGTGATACTATCAGGCTTTTTGATCAAAAATAAAAACTTCTAAAGATATATTTTGATGACTTCGTCACTTTAGAACTCTATACGTTATACACCAATTATAAGCGGGTTCTACAACTTGTATCTAGAGACCTGCCGGTGCCCGAAGGTTTTCAAGTCAGCTTGGATCAAGCTGGCACCTATTGTTCAAAGCAACACAACAATTGCAGGGATTATTCCGAAATACGTCGACGAAGCTGTTCAAGAGTGTTGTGGCAACTGCACGTTCGGGCAGGGACCGAGCAGCGTTGATTGGGTGCACGATGCATTTAACAACACTGCGATGAAGCAAAAGAAAAGTTCTCTACTTGATGCCACTTTAAGTGACACGCACATAACTCTCCCAGTGTTCAAAGAGAGTGAAGAGGCGGCGGAAAGTGCTTCCACTCTTTATGACTATATCAAATTTCTTCCTTCGTCTGGCATGGTCTTTTTCAAGCGCAAGCCATCGAAAATAGAAATCGGAAATGAAGGAGCGTTAAAAGTGGTTGATTCGCTGCTTAGTCTATACACAGTGCTGGTTATAATGGTCCTGTTTATGATTGTCGCTGGATTTGTTTTCTGGTTTCTGGTAAGTTCGTAAAATTCATCAGTGTATTTTGTAGTAAATTCAAAAACTCATCCAACACACACGGTATTGCAAAGATATAAATGGTTGGTATAGCTACAGTTCCAGTTTATAGGGAGGATAATTCATTCAATATACTGAGAAAAACCTAATTTTTTCTACTAAAGATAGACGGAATTCTACCCTTGAACCCAGAGCCGCAAAAATTTACGGAAGCAGAAAAAAGATAATTTTCTGCTGTTAATTTTTGCGGCTCTGGTACCCAGGGTAGCGGGATCCTTACCCAGTAAGCGATCTTCGAGTTTTTTGCTGAAACCTCAGCTAGAAATTCACCTTTTTATGTTGTCTTTCCCAAGTTTTGAAGTTTTTGCCTATCAGGAAAGAGGTGATAACGCAGACGAATTCCCAGATGACTTCTTTCGTGGCACCGGAAGTGGTATTTGGCTTGCCTTCATCACCATGACGACCGCAGGGTGAGTAGAAAGATTTCTGTTCGGACATACTTTGTTGGTTCATGAAATTTTAATTCTAAAATATTTCCTCACCTTTGATGAAGTGCAAATGAGAGTATAATATTACTATTTGAAACAAGATTAATAAAAGATAGGCAAAATAGGACAATAGGCTTGAGTAGATCTGTTAGCTGGACATTTAGATTCCTCTATAAATGTGTACTTTTTTATGTGAATATTCGAGGTAATTTATGAGAAAATTAATAATATAAAGATTATCTTTGCGGAAATATGACAGACCTGGGAATCCAAGCCACGAATGAACTATACGACGTTAAAATACTCTACGCACAATAATGGTAGACTTAGCCAGTGGCGGAGCCACAGCGGGGGGGGAAGAGGAGTTGGTTCTTGAGATTCTTGCCAAACTGATAAGAAAACTTGGGGGGGGGGAATGTACGTTATTTAGATCGTCACATTTAAATGACATTTCTCGGGAGACAAGAGGTGTTTCCTCTGGATAAAAATGTTCCAAACAGGGGAGAAGGGCGTGGTCTAAAAAAGCGTGGTCCCTGACACAACTTTTGCCCCAAACTCATCCCAGGCTGGAGTCGCCACTGGACTTAGCTAAAAATTGTCATCGTTTTTCATAGATACGGCGACATTGCTCCCAAGACAATTTTAGGACGATTATTTGCGGTTGTTTGGACGCTGGCTGGGATCATAATCACAAGCTTAATCGTAGGGCAGATTATCAACTCGCTCTCTACAAGCACAATCACTATGCCATCGTCAAGTGCAGCCGCAGGGTCGAAGAGCGAAAAGGTCAGTGTCACTCATTTCACGTAATACGACTGCTACTTGAACCTTTGCACTAGCTATCATTTTCTATGAAACACAATGCTTAGGTTTTAAGCCCTGTTGAATTTTTGCATTTAACGAAAACTTTTTTTGAAAAAAATTCATTGTTCTCGAAGATGTGTTTTAGCTAATAATAGTCAATTAAGCGAGTTGCTGCTTTTAAGAAGCAGTGTCAAAGTCTTTCAGCAGCGATTAGTTGCTTTCTCATCCTACCTCATTCACAACCATAGGTTCCCTGGGCTCGGCCTTGAATAAATACTAGCCTAGGATTATAGCCTAGAGACCTGATAACATTTAAGCACAAGAAGTTTCTGTCACATTCTGTGATCACATAAAATATGTGATGCAAATGTGACCTGAATATGATCGTGTAAACCGGCCTTAACTCTGTTGAGATCTGACAACTGTTGTGAACTTCATCAATAGATTACCGAAGTGATGACGTCATAAAAATCTATTTTTAGAATTTCTGAATTCTGATCCCGGAACTTAAAAGAGCATCATGAAATACCTCTAAGTATGCAAACTTAGTCGAAGGCATCACGAATTGGCTTAGATATGGCCACATAAGGACAAGCTCTTGCCTCATCAAACCTCTGTAATTTGGTCTTGGTTCATAACTTTATGAACCAGGCCAGAAAATCTTCCATTTGCCATATCTCGTCCAGTTTGGAACATATCCAACTAATTTTACCTAATAAAAGATATTTTATGCCGTTCTTTCAGATTATGTGGCGAAATTTTAGAAATTCTAAAAATAGACTTTTTGGTGACGTCACACTTCGGTACTCTATGTCAAGTTGAAGTCAAAACAAATTTTTAAATGGAATTTTCTTGAGTGTGCAGTTTACTGAGAATGAATGCAAACTGCATGTCAAATCTAGTGTTGCAATATACAGTGATGTTTAATGTCGAGACTGTTTCAAGTGTCAACTCGGAAAATTAAAACTGCAAATTATAAAAGTTTCTTAGCTTTTTTCAATTTGGGTAGGGTTGTTTCTTAACTTTCGAAATATTTTGCCTACGGTTTCTTATAACCTGTTTCTTATTAAAAAAAATGAATGTAGCTACAACTCTGAATTTAAGATTTAATGCGATCATCTGGCAATTGTTAGACTAATCTCTCTGCTTGTGTTATTATATTTGGTTGTTATGTCTCTGGAGATTTCGGGAACCAGATACCTGCTGGAAATTATATTGACCTCCTTGTTGAACATGATTTATTAAATGACCTGGTTGACAACTGGTTTGAAAATGAATACCAAAAAACGTTGATGTATATTGTGTCACTGTTTTTATAAAGCCACCACGAATACTGTTGACAATAACAGCACGAAAATTCTTTAAAATTTAATTAGAAACGATTCAGAAGCCACTGGTGCTTCTGTTTTTAAATATTTAGTAAATCGTCATGGTTATAGAAAGGACCAATCATCAAATCACCTACTGAATGCCAAAAAAATACCAGTTATTGAACAATTAAGTAAATTTGCACACTAATTATGCACACTAATTGGATTTTCGTAGGCCTGTTGGTTACTATATGCAGGGTCATAAGCTACCAAACAAAATTATCTAGGCAACTTCAAATATTGTTTTGTCAAAACGCGTTCTCTAAAGGTTTTCTAAAATCATTCCAGCGTTCTATGAAAGTTCAAAATACCAGTTAGGAGAAGCAATGTTGCTCGAGCAAGGCTATTGTTTAGTCAGAAATATTACTAAGAAATATTATATTGGCAAGAAATTACATAATATAAAATATACAAAAAATATTGACAAGCATCCTATTAATTTTATTTAATTCATTTACTGATGATGTGTGACTTGCAACTTATTATGACAGTGCTTAATTGTGAAAGGTAGTATAATAGATAATCCCACTTAGAATAGTTCCCAATTTGGCTTTTCAAGCTTTACAAGATAACCATTCAAACGCGTCTTTCTTCGTCTCACGTGACTTTCGATCCACATCATATCCAATGTTGATACTTTGAAGAGTGTCGGACGAAAAGTGCTTTGGTATGCTATGTTTCCTGTATTTCGTGCAATCATAAGTTTTGCGGTACCAAAAACTTATTTGGCTACTTGATAGGCCATGATACTAAGGATCATCATGCTTAAAGAAACAAGAATTATTCATAAGATTTGTTCACGTATGGGAAGCTGAACCAAACCTTAAACGAGTAGAAGCATATCTCTAGCAAACGCTAAAATTTTATGATATTTCAGTTAAAGGGAACCTCTTAATGAACAAAATGCAGTGCATGTTCTAGACTCATTTGAGCATCCTATAAAGATCTCTCTGGCCAAACAAACATTGCTTCGAAGGAGGATACAGGGATATATGCCCTGTATGCTGCCATAAAGGCCCCGTTAACCTTTTTCTGTTTAGATAATTCAGATTCTCGTCCTTCCTGGCCTTGTGAATGCAAACATTATTCAATAGAATCACGATTATTTCCTGCATATCAGATATTTTTTTCCTGACGGTTAAACAAACATTTTATTGAAGTAAAAGTCCCCGATGCATTTTTTAATACATGGATATTGATTTGTCAATCATTTTGCCTTAGGTAATGGCATCGAACGAAACACTTATGATATCCATCACAAAACTGAGAAAGAAAACTGTTTCTGGTAAGTGATAGGTATTATGTTGTTATCAACACTAGAACTTGTTTGTCTTATTTTGTCTTTTCAAAGTTTACTGCAGTACTGGCGCAATTTAGGCTTTAACAAAATGAAATTAAACATGAGAAAATATAGGAATTGGCACTGATTAAGGCAACATCCCTCTGCTCCAAAATCACCGAGCCTTTTTCTCCAAACATCATGGGCGAGACCTTTTATTCAAGGAGATCTATTAGAAAGGCTTATATAGATCAGTTTGAGAATTATTAAAAGGTCTTTTTGCAAAAATAAACACAGATTGAATGGGAATAGATGCTGTAAAGAGAAATGTGCGTTTGTTTATTCTGCCATCAGGCCGCTTAGAGCCATACCTTTATTTCCTATCTAGAAACATAAGCGCTATCTCGCAGCATGAAAAATATGCTTCCCTTGAATCAGAATAGCAAATCTGAGTTGCTTTTCTATCAAGAACGACAGAGGCAAAGGGTGGTTATATCCCTCAATCCATAAATATATCTCTTAACCGTTTCTACGACAATGTTTTTTTATTTTATTGTCCTTAACTCCTGAAACATTGCTAACATATGCTTCTCGACCATTTTAGGAAACACCGCTGATCCGGAGGTAGTCAAAAGTTCCCTGCTGTCAAATGCAGTGACAAAAGTGATGATCGAGGCATTTGAAGCTGGAACTATGAAAGAGCAACTGAAGCATCCTGACATAATGTTTGACAAACTGGTGTCAATTGATGCCTCGTACGGAGTCGTTCTTGCTGCCGAGGCGCGAAGATTAAAGTCTTGTATGAATCGATACGTAAAAGAAAATTCACCAAAGATCTTCAAAGAACTTGCAAAACATACAGTTTCATTTAAGGTAGAATTTTTACCTGTTTCAATATTTCTTCGGCCTTTTCAATGCAAAGAGATACATTTCTTCTGTTGCTTAAACATTTCTTTCTAATTTTCTGACTTTTAAGCAGACTGAAATCTGTTTCGTACCCATAATTATGTTTCATCTTTCTGAACCGTTGATTTTCGACATATTGAAATGATTCAAATTTGAATTTTCACAAAGAAAGGAGAGGTATCGATTAACTCTAAGTTTTGCAAGGATACACTAGTAGCAAAAACTTCACTAAGAAAATAGAATATAGTTAGCTTCGTAGATAAAATATTTGATAACAGTTTTTCTGGCTGTGAAAGGCGATCGCTCCAACATGACACTATTTAAAATAATTTCACAGCTGTTGTGAGTTTTCACTAAGAGCAGAACATTTTCTATCTGAAGCATAACAGCCATATGAAAATTTAATGAAGGACCATTTTTACATGCTAACTAGGGGGCAATTGCCCCACCAGCCCCGGTGATTTTCAGTTGTTTTGAAAATAAGCTATTGTTTCCCTCCTTATATAAACAATGTTCCCCCCTTTACATTCCCCCGCAAATAATTTCTCTTCAAAAAGACTATGTTTTTGTGGACCTTTCTTCCAATTCTTACAGTTTGTTTAATTTTTGGGAAATGTCTTAAAATCTGGAAATATATTACTAAGTTACTCAAGATTCTATGAATAATCAAAAGTAAAGTCTTTTTAATTTATGTAGCTTTGTTTTTGTCGCTGGTTTTGTAATGTAATTTTTTTAATGTAGTCTGAAGATGTCAGTGAGGAACAAAGTATTCCGGTGATATTGTCGAAAGATGCGGATATTACGTCAATGCTAGTAAAGTATGGTGGAATCTTGTTGTTTCTTCTAGTCGTTCTTGGTTTGATCTATGATGCAGTTAGATATGTAAGAGGTAAGACATTCACATGTTTTAGTTAAATTTATTGATTACACTCTGTCATTCAATATTAAATGTTCAATTTGTTGCTGATTTTTCATCGAAAATCCCTTTCTAATATAACATTTAATGATCTGATCTAGCGCAACATTTTATATGGAAAATCTTATTACGAATATTAATGATGATCGCGTTTAGCGTGGAACCTGGAGTAGCAGCTTAGAACCGTCTGGTTCATCGAAAACATGCAAATCTCCGGCAAATGGGTTCGGGTAGGGGAGGTTGGGGCATGGTGTCACAGGGGGGGAGTTTTCACAGCCTTGTGAAAATTTATTGAATGATGGCAGACCGAGAAACAGAAATTTCTATCATAGTTGCATCAGATATTTATACTGGTTTGATATAGATTCTATGTCAAATTCCAGGTTTTTTATTTGTGCTTTTCGCCAAAACTTCACGGTTTTATGCTGGTTTTTTCTTTAGCAAAATGATCAAAACATTTATTTCTAATAAATTATGGAATTACCACCGACTGTTAATCTAGGTAAACGTCGTGCAGAAGCAAGGGAATTTTTAAAAATTCATTTTTCAGAAGGATATATATCTTACTTTATCAAGAATAAGGTGCAGCCTTTAAAAATAGGCTTGAGTGTCATCTTTTTAGCAACTACTCTGAGCAAGGTTCTATTCTATAGGGCGGACTAAAGTTGCTACGCAGCCAATGCCGGTTGAGGAATTGTTTCATCAAGCAGACAAACTGATCAATGATATGGTGGAAAATCTCTCAAAGCAGGCAGAACTTTTTGACAAAAAACATACAAAGGAAAGATGGCGTCTTGTGCGAATGGATGTGAAGGACCTGAAGGCAATCATGCCGAACCTAACGATTTTTCATGAAGACTTGAGAGAAGACCTTGGACAAAATAACCCATATATTGTTTATCAGGAAAAGACCAATTATGACTCTGATGAGAGTACAGTGGATATGCCTATTGACTATAAAATATCTTAACTTACTAAATATGCAGTAACCTAAATTTCAATTGATTGAAATTGTTGTCATATGTACAAAAAACATAAAATACTTTAAAAAATAAAATATATAACATATAATTGTTACTTAAAATTATTATAAATATTATAAACTGCATAAATGCTTTTTTTACAATAAAAATCGAGTTTTTAAGCTAAATTTTGCTGAGGCAAATGCTTTGTAGCTAAACCAAAACCAAAACGTTAACTGAAAAATAAGCAACAATAAGAAAAAAGATGGTTTTTTAACCTTATACTAAAACATAACAATACATACTACAAGCTACACTGCTAGCAAATACTCCTTTGAACGATACGAGGAAGCCCCCAATCCCAACCCCCACCACCCCCCGAGGAATAGAGCAAAACGAGAAAGATGTTACAATCAAATCCGGGGCTCTCGAAAACTTCTATTATTTCCACACTAGGTTGTGTATTTTTTGCAATAATGTAAATTTCTTTCGTATGACTCCCAGAAGCATCTTCTGGTAGTATATATTATTTGAGAACTGAATCTATACTCGAGGAATTAGCTGTAAAACCAAATTAAATCAATGATTTGACACTCTTAGCAGGCCCTTAGTTACTGATTTTTTCTCTGTTTCACGCGCTCTTACAAAGACACAATAACGGGCCTTCTCGACCCGCCAGTATCTTTCTATATGTGGCAACAATGCAAGGCTTCTGACGAAGGGGGGAGGAGGTGGAGACCATGTCTTCCATTTTTCTACAATGTAGTATGCCTTTTTGCAAATTCTGTTGTTATGGGTCTTCAATTTGACCTTGATGGCCATCTTTGCCTACTTTGATTGGAGCTCTTGCAATGTCAATTCAACTGAAGGTGTTGCAGGTGTTTGGTCAAATTTCCTCTAAGGGCATTTATAAACATCTAATAGCGATGGTGATTAGCAGATTGTGGGTAAGCCTCGATTAATGTTTCAATCCACAATTCAAACTAACTACGAGAGAGCTCACAATGTATTCACCAATGCATATTTGATAAACGGTATTCAGTGACACTTCGTGGATCATTAGAAGGTGGAAGGTACACTGGAAAGTAAAAGGTATGTTTCAGCCTTAAAATTCCTATCAAATTTAAGTTTTATTGAAGTAGCACGTTGATGTAACTTTTTATGCAATTATAAGAGATTTAATAAGCAATGAGTCAAAGATACAGCCCTGCGGAACTTCTGGTCTGATATATCTCGGGTCACTGAAAGTCAAACAGGTGAATTTGAATCGCACTGCACAGAGGAATAATTAACTTTTTATAGACAGATAGATTCTGTTTAAACTATACTCGAGCTCCTCTGATGTCTTGCGACCTCATTAGACAGTCAAAAGAATAAACGGCGAACAGGAACAATGCAAATTGACTCGAAACAGTCCAGTAAAGCGAGAATGGATTTTGTAGAGCTGGTTCTCAACTTTCCGGCCACTCTGAGATATTGTTGTGTCACACAGAGGCAGATTATGAAAAAATAAAAAACCCTCGAGAAAGAACATTATAATTGTGCAAGGATTGCATTAATCAGTACAAAGATGATATTCATCAGGATAAAAACATTTAAGCAGAAACAATGCTGTTCTGATTGTGTGCCATGTATCCTGGTTGGTCATGTACCCGGAATCTTTGTCGGATCATAACAGTATGTATTTCATTAAAGATACAGCCTTAAAAACAGGAAAGATATATTTGCATCTGAATTGAAACTGATAATCATATAAAACAAGTAAGCAAACCACACGTTTGACTTTGTTTTACTTTACTGAACTGAGAGGACAGACATGCGAGCCATAGCAAATTTTCGGTCAGCTTGTTCACGGCTACGCTCGGTTTTTCTTACAAGGAACTCACTATAAGAAAGGATAACTAGACAATCGCAAAAAACTTCAGAAACTTAGATACTCAAATCAAAAGAAGTCAGGAGATAATTGAATCTGATAATGCCCAAAAGTCGATGTGAATCCGAGTCAAACTACATTCATTCTTTAAGAAGCTCGCTCTAAGTAACGAGTAAGCCAGAACTCTGAAAATTTCATTAAAATCCGTCAATACGACTTGCTGAATTCAAATCTCTTGATAGAAATGCCACAAGTATTATAAATCAATAGAAGCATTGACGAGTCTTACTGTTTGCAGATGCCACGTCGACCTTCGTTTTCTTATCGAGAATGAGTGTATTTTTTAAAACTCTCTTCCAATGAAAGGCATCAGCACTCTTGGATATCCAGGTATATGCTCGCCAATTTGAACAAGGCAATTTATAAAATTCTGGAAGTGTGGCCAAATTTTCTTGTGCAGGACGAAAAATTATTCTTTTGATCAAATTGAAAGCTCGAAATTAATATTTTGGGATGACGGCTTATACCCAGGCTTAGCACCCCGATTCTAAATATGTATGAGAATCCCCTTTGGGTATATAATGCAGTTCTCGATATCGTATAGGCAGTTCACACCCATTGGTGTATACAGCAGGACAACTCTTAGTTGTAACGTTGAGTTTCACATTTAATGCAATCATCAAGCGACCCATTGCACAGAAGCGTTTGGACGCATTTTGTTGGAAAACAACTGATTTAAAAGTAGGATTTTACCTAAACCAATGTTGGGGATTTTGTCTCTTTGACTCCTTGCATACGATTATTATTCTTTCGAAAGATAAGAAAGTTGTCTTGTTTTGTCTTGAAAGTCTTTTTAGATTTCGTTATAATCCTTTTTGCTCTGTATTCTGACAAATGAAATTTATGACAAATGACAAAATTTTTACACTATTATTGCCTCTCGTTCATTTACTGGATACATTCTTGCTTTTTATGTTTTTCCTTTTTTTTCTTAAACAGATCAGTTAGGATTTTGATTTATGCAGACATCTGCGTCAACATTTAAATTATCAAAAATAATTTTAAATCATTAGTTAAAGCCAATCGACAAATACTTAAAGCCTGATTTCCACTAGGCGAACTCTTCCGCGCGAATCGAATAAATAGTCGTAGCGATAGAGTAGGACCGTGGTCTACTTTCTGCGAATCGTATTTTTTCGCTGCAAAATTTGAGAACACGACATCACGCATGCTTAAGGCTAATTTCCACTAGGCCAAATCTTTCGCGCGAATCGAATTTTTGCCAATGTGCGCATGCGTGGTGTCACGTTCTCAATTTTCGCATCGAAAAAATTCGATTCGCAGAAAGTAGATAATGGTCCTACTCTTTTGCTACGACTATTTACTCGATTTGCGCGAAAGAATTCGCCTAGTGGAAATCAGGCTTTACATTGGCAAAAAATTCGATTCGCGCGAAAGAACTCGCCTAGTGGAAATCAGCCTTAAGAGGCTTAAGCCATTTGTCAATCAAAGTTAGCCAATCAATAGGCCTGTGAGGGGTATCACGTCGACTGATTGGCCAACTGTTGATTCACAAAAGGCTTGAGCCACTTCAGAATAAATCGATTGCCTTTAAGGATAACTCGTGTTTTTTTCATCATCCAAATATTTTCATCGCCTAAGCCATTATTTATTAATGACAGGTTCCTGCATTTAAATCAGCTCAGCAAGGCTATCAAATTTTTATGCGCTGTCGTTTAGAACTAAGGCCTTTAGTTTTTAAAACATTTTATCACTTGCCGGTAATTCTTTTCTTCTGATTAATGTAAAAAAACTAGTCGAGCATAATTTGTCAAAGCAAATTTAAAAGAAGGCGAGAAAGGGAGAAACAACACAATCGTTTGATATCTAATAATGAACAGCTAGTTTTTAGATGCCAACCTATCTTTTTATAGAACTGTTGGACGAAAAGGGGATGGTAGCAGCCTAAAAGACGATGTTTGCTCTTTGGTATTTTCCTGTTGCTATGGTAGCAATCAGAGCTGTTAGCAGCTCCGTTTCTTTACCCGCAAGTATGTAGAAGTTTCAAAATCACCTATCTCATGGATAGATATCGTATTTAACGTAATAGAATTTATACAGATTGTCTTGTTCAAACATTTCGTAGTGTGTTTTCACTCAAGGATCTGTTACTCTACCTGATACATGATAGCAATCGTTTGAAATAGTTTGAAATAAGACGCTTGATCTATTATTTAGAGATTACGATAGAGTATATGATTTAAAAGGTAACATCTTTATAAATCTATTGAAACTCTCTTTTCGTACCCCTTTGTATTTTAATCTTGTAGTGGACGCTTTACCCAAGTCCTAACGTTTGTTGTTTGTCACATGCTTACAATCTGACATGTTTGATTGGTTGGAATTGCAGAGTGCTGGCATTTAGTCATGCCAGGGACTCGAACCGCGGACCCCTGGGTCTGTAGCCAGTGACTCTAACCACTAAGCCAACCGCTTATCCTTGCTGTTGACGAAAGGGAGGATAAGCACTTGAGTATGCAATGTAACATGGACTTATTTGGCTATATTCGTCCAATACACCGTCTGTGGCTAGGAAAAAAAATTAATTTTTTGCCTCTTTCCCTGCTAACACTCACCATTTTGGCTGCTGCATCATAATTGAAAACAATAGCTGTTTTGTGCTAGACATTATGATCATACTTGTGGGGAAGACAAGTCTAGGTTCCCATTTTTTTTGCAATGATTCTATCCATTTGTCCGAACCAATGAGAAGTGTTATACACATGCGCATTGGGGCAACAGTGATACAAGCCACAAGAAAAAACTGACTCAATTCCCCCTTTCTTTCTTCTATGGTAAATAGGCAGGGAATTTTCCTCAACAATCTGAACTTCGACCTAACTTTGAATTTCATTTTACGTTAATAGCAATTCGACCATGCTGATTCCAAATCCGAGATGGGCCCTTTGAAATTTCGACCGGAAGTGTGAATTTTTGATGACGTCACAGAGGGACATTTTTTGCCAGTAAAACACTCAAAGCGGGGCAAAAATACACGTAAATTGAGTGAAAATGGTCTCAATCGATAGTTCTCGATGTTATGATTTGAATGGTATATAGTTCTCAGAGTTTTGGAGATGTCAGCAAAAAAATTGATCACGTCATCATTTGGCAAAACAGTACAGTATAGCACGAATAGCGGGTAAGCGAAAGCTGTTGGTTACAATAGATTCTTAATGCTAACTAATACTTGACCACAATGTATCTATTTAACTAAATCATGGTAGCCAATCAGATCCGTCAGAATCATCATTATCGCTTTCGTCACTTGACGATTACCAAAAAAATATATACTCCAAATCTTCTGTTTCTTCACATATTCCTTGATTGTCAACCTTGAATTCAGGTGCATATCCAGCACGTTTTTGGGAAGGAGAATTACTGTGAAAGCTCGTGAAACCTACAAGGAATAGCTTCTTGCCCTACCAAAATTTTCGACACCACCTATTCAGTCTCACCCTCTCTCCGTTGAAATGACAAACGATACATACAGGAAAGATAGCGTAAAAGTGGCACAAGGCAAATAAGGGGCGAAGAGTCTGCCCGTCCTCACATTCAGGGATATGATCAAAAGATGCTTCAAGGAAATGCCTGGAATGCTTTGTTCAACAACATTGAAAACAAAAAAAAATTGATTGAGCTGGCAGCAAATTTTTTTCAAAATTCAGAAGGAAGGAAATTAATATCGGTCCCGTTTATCTTAACGTGTGATGAAAATACATTAGCGCTTACGAAAACTACTTCTAACAAACTTTTCAAGTGCGATCATGAAGAAGCTCATACGAGACTTATTGCATGCTTCTCTTCAGGACACAAATGTCGTAATAGTAGCGAAAGGCACTGACGTTTTCATTCTGCTGGTCTATGCTTACAGTAAGCTTCAGCCTTGCAACAAATGGTACATGAAAATATATCATGATAAATACGTGGACATAGGCAAAGTGAACAAATACCTTGGTTCTAAAATATCGTCTTACTTGCCACAATTGCACAGTCTGACAGGTTGTGACACAACTTTCTTTTTCTTTGGGGTTCGGAAGATCAAAGTTTTAAATAAAGTGAAGAAAAAGCCAGAATTACTAGATTTGCTACAATCTATTGGCCAAAGTGAAATTTTATCAGAGAAAGGACTTGAAGAAAGTATGAAATTTGTTCAAACAGTAATGCATCTGGCAAAGAAACAGAATGATTAGTGGAAACGTGCATACGTCTCTACAAGTCCTTGAAAACCAAAGCGTCACAGGCAATCCCACCCGATCCTGATTCATTGCGGCAAGCCTTGCTACGTGTACATTTCCAGGCATATTATTGGCTACAATTCGAAAGCTATACAGTCACTAACATTAGAGTTGAAGATTGTGGCTAGAAGAAGGATCTTCAAAACGGAATTTTGGTGCCAATATGGTTTACTGGTAATTCCTGTTTCCATTTACTAGCTAGTCGTTTAGTAGGTAGCAAAATATACAACCATTGTACTAGAAAATCCGTTTTAGTAGGAAAAAGATTTTGAAAAGTATTTATTGTGCAAAATTCAATGGTGCCATTTCTACTACACTTTCAGGAAGTCAATTGCCTTCGTCAAAGGAATCTGCAATTAAAACAAGAAGCAATTCTCCTTCCCAAAAACGTGCTAGTTGGAGTATATATTTTTTGGATATTCGTCAAGTGACGAAAGCGATAATGATGATTCTGACAGATATGATTAAATAGATACCTTGTGGTCAAGTTAACATTAAGAATATATTGTAATCAACAGCATTCGCTTACCCGCTATGCTTAAGATTGGCGGTAACTTCCAATCGCGTGGCGTTGGCGCGGTTACGGACGGCGAGGTTTCGAATCGTTGTCTTGCAGAGCATCATCGATCGATACTTCGATGAGATCCTCATAACAGATTTGGACAATGAAGAGTTCTTAAAAGACGTTGAGACCCCTTAAACTTGCGTTTTTCGCGTAATTTCTATACTCTCTGAATTCACTCAACTTGTTTTTTTCATGTTTTTTATAACATTCAACAATAACAAGTATATAATTAACGAAAGCCCAATGAGTCCATGGCCACTGAAGATTTTTTGTGGGAAATTTAGAATCATTTGCTTCAGTATAAATAGCAGTGCTATGACGGTATCTCAAAAACATTTTGAAACATTTATCACAGGTCAACAACAGCTTAAAGAAGTATATTGTAACATTTTTTAAACGTGTGATACAAAACAAAGAGCGGGAGAGGTTTAAGGTTAACCCATAAACTGGTCTAAAGGGCAAGTGTACCAGATGCCTAATAAAATTTCAAAAAGTCTTAAACCTGCTGCGCAGGCACCCTATAGCTTATATAATAGATTATATTAGCAGCATTAGCCTTTTTAAAAGAGACAAATTTACATCTATCAATTTTCAGTGAAAAAGTAATTACTATTTTATAGTGCAATAACACTGAAAAATAGGAAAACTTTTAGTACACATCAGTTGAAAAGGAGCCTATTGCCAATAGCCCCCTTCCTAGCGATAGTCACAGGAGTGCGAGTGATTTTTTTTACTAAATTTTTTAGCAGAGCAAGCTGCTTTTTATCACGTGACCCCTATGGGGCGTGTCCATTCAATTTGAGATAGAGGCTAGACATTTTGTCTTTTCTTTCAGGGGCGAATTTCCTATAATTCATTGGGGGCTTGGACAGAATTCTTGTCTTTACCAAGGCTAATTTTATTATCATTCATTGGCAGTTTTAACAGACTTCTTGTCTTTGCTGATGGAAATTTTACACTCGCGGACGTAAAGGCTGCAGTGTGCCCGCGTAGCGCGCGTAACTGGGGCTAGTACTCTACTATTTTGCCAAATGATGACGTCATCAATTTTTTTGCTGACATCTCCAAAACTCTGAGAACTATATACCATTCAAATCATAACATCGAGAACTATCGATTGAGACCATATCACTCAATTTACGTGTATTTTTGCCCCGCTTTGAGTGTTTTACTGGCAAAAATGTCCCTCTGTGACGTCATCAAACATTCACACTTCCGGTCGAAATTTCAAAGGGCCCATCTCGGATTTGGAATCAGCATGGTCGAATTGCTATTATCGTAAAATGAAATTCAAAGTTAGGTCGAAGTTCAGATTGTTGAGGAAAATTCCCTGCCTAAAAGAAACATTCCTAGATTGAGAGAGGGCTGGCTGATTTTGCCTTTGAAGATGACATTTGTGTTCCAATACTTTAGGCAGTGATTGTACCAATCTAATGCCACTGAAAGAATTCCAACATAGCAGAAATTCAAAAACCTTCAATTAAACATCTATTTTTAGCCGATATTAACCTTTCAAAGTCTCTGCATGTTTTCATAACTCTGTATTTTGAGCTTTGATAAAATGCTAATTTTGATTTGATATTTCAATGATTCAATTTCAGGGTTTTACAAGCCAGGTCGTGGGCTGTTTTTAGAGCGATGGATGTTTACATCTAAAGGCTACCAACTGAACGAGTTTGACGAAATACCTAATTATCCTGGCTGCCCAACTCACACAGAGAACTTGAATAAATTTGAGAAGAACCAGCTGATAAAAGGCACTTACCAACATTGTCGCTTCAGTGCATATTTTGTTTCCCCACAATCAGGAAATCACAAGTTTTTTGTTATATGCAATAACCATTGCAAACTTGAGATCGAAATGAAGCCATTTGGCGTCAAAACAATATTGACGACGAATGAAAGAACAACCTTGGATTGGAACGATAGGTAATAACTTGACATTCATTATCTTTTTAAATTATAAATACAAACTTTTATTTCTTTATAAGAAACAAAAGTCGACGTTGACTACACTCACTTTTTTATATAAGAAACTGGCTAAAAGAAACAAGAACTGGACAATCAAAAAAAATTAAGAAACTTCAGTATTCGAATCAATGAAATTTAGAAACTATTGAATCGTGATAAAACTGAGAACAACGAAATTTTGTAAAATCCAAGAACATGATTGTCCTGTTGGCCTAGAACTCAAGACACAAGAGATAAAAATATACTTCCAACATCTAAACACAGCATCGGAACGGAAGCGAACTCTTGACGTGAATAAATGTCACGAACATTTCATAACATCATTCATTATATTTACGAAACTTTTAAGAAACATGAGTATTGAAATTTCCAGAACATTAAGAAACAGGAGTACTCAACATTGACCTTTGTTTCTTATAGAAAAAAATGAGTGCATTCTCGTTTCAATTCTGATTGCTTCTTTCAACACTGACTTCGGGAATTTGGAGTGACTTTGAAAATGTGTTTCTTATAGGATATGTTTATATGATGTCATTATTTTTACCATTTAGGGGCCTACATTCGATTTTTCATGCTAGGAAATTTTCCAGCAGAAGCTGCCACTTGTTAAAGTTTCTTTTGTTTTCCAAATCCAATTCTCGTTACCTTTTTGGAATTTTTAGTATTCCATCTGACACTTTGCATGTATTGTCTTTTTTTATGTTATTTTTGGCAAGTCAATGTTGCGTTGCTCTTGTTGTCTTATGTAATGCATTTTATGAAAAAACAATGTACTTAAAAATCAATGCCTATGGAAACAATTTATGCATAATTTATGCTTAGAAATCTTTGCGTGGTTATGACGTACACAGTAGTGAAATGAAATATTTGTGCAGATATCTGTGTGCTTCGTAAACCGCTTCTTGGTTTATCATTTTGCTGCTGCGACTAAACATTAGTGGATTGTTTCTAAATGTTCAAGAAAACGTGGTGAACAAACAAACTTTTGTAGAACGTTGGTGCTACGTCACAGCTACTTCTTATTTTAAAAAAATCCTGTAGAAAGATTTAAAAGTACCCAAATCTTTTTTAAGAAAAAAATCTCAACCTGTGAATCTCATGAATGGATTCCGATACTTGGTCAGGCTGTATATGTATGGCAATGGCAAGTTTGAAGACTTTGCAGCCCTTGGAGTTGAGTTTCCGGATGGCACAAAAGTGAACCCGATTGATGAAAGATTTGTATGGAGATCAACGAGTAAGTAATTGATTGTACTGTAGTTTTTACCCTGGGCTGAAAATATGACATCATTAATTTTGTTACACTCTCGTCTTTCACATCTGTCACATGACGCCATCACATTTCACATGATAGTATATTGTTTTAGTCTCTACAGCACCGCATATCGTGATGCACCCCAACGAACAAAGTGAATCTTCGTTGGTAAGGCACGTCACAAAGCTAATTTTGCCTTTGGTTCGGCATAGTGAGACAGAGTCGAATCATACACCGAGCATATCTCGAGTGCGACGACCCGGTGCGATTTGTAAAACCAACAGTTGCGCTGCACCGTTGCCAACCATAAGTGCCTATTTTAGTGTGATCTTCGCCACACTTTATGGACTTGGCATTTTAAAGTATGGTCTTGAAAATTCTAAAATGTGGTCAACTTTTCATAATGTTGAAACTCTGAATTTACCTTTAATCTGTTGGGCCATTACTCCTTACGGTGCTAAAGTTTTTAATGGCCCTCGATTCAATGGTCAAATTAATAGACAGATTTACCTGTGATAATTTCTACGTTTGGTCATTGTTATTTATACATCTGTCTTTAGATTCCTTGATTCCTTTTCTTAATAACGTTTGATTTCGTGTTTCGTGAGGCTAGTCATAACAGTTTTCGCACATAAATAGTCATGAACATAGGACCTTTGAGGAAGAAGAAAAAAGTGTAAATTATTTTACCATCCTTAAAAAAAGGAATGACGAAAGCAACAATATTCCCAAAGAAAAAAGAAAACAGTTCTCAAACAGAACAGAAATCTAACATTTTTAAAATTGTCAAACGCTTCTCAAAATCACAGAACTGCTAGAGTAACATTTTTACTTTAAATTTTTCTTCTTCAAATTTTTCAGCACTTTATAGATGGCAAGGACTGTTGGGACAGCAATATAACGGAATCATTTGGGATAATTCGCGGAAAATGTCAGAGTTCTACAAGGACAACGCAGCTAGTTTCCCTGACAACCCCTCTTCATACTGTTGTCTGCCGACATTGTACGAACCGGATCAGGATTTGGCTGAATACTATGCCATGAAATTTGCTGGCTACATTAATTTTCCTGAAAATACTCAATACGAATTCAAATTTCATGCTAACGAGATAGCTGAGCTAAAAATAATTAAAAGCAGTACCACAGAGATTGTTAAAACGGCTGACCTAATGTAAGTCTACTTTCTTTCTGCTTGTATTCAGTGGCGTCGTGTCAAAGCATGAAAATGATGTGCTGCATTTTCTGTAAACGTTTTAACAGTTTTAAGCATTTATTTCCTTTGTCCACAAATACCCTATCAAAATAAACAAACTACTACTACTACTACAGTTAATTATTTCTTTAGCAAAGCTTAACTTTCCATTCTACTACAGGGCCGCCGGAGCCAGGGGGCCACGGGGGCACAGGCCCCCCCTGTTTGCAAAAAGTATAAATAAATGCCCCTTTTTGAAATATATTGCGTGTATTTTTTCAATGCCAGATATTCTGCCTTTAGAAACTAAGTAAAATAACATACCGCTGGACGTTGTTGGAGGACCATTCATTGAAAATTGTACTTGGTTTTGCTGCAAAAAGCGCAAGCTCCTGTGATGAACAATATCAACTGCGAAGGAGACTGCCAGTTCCGCGAGAAAATTTCCTTAGCAGGCTTAATAAACTCTCTAGTATGTCTTCAGCAACAAACGCATTAGTGAAAGGTCCGGTCAAGTCCCCGGCGGGCACAGTCAGTTGGTCCAATGTATATCGTGTGTGTTCTTGAAAGTAAAAACTGGAGCCCTACCTCTGATTCCGGGATGCGTAAAATGTACCCTATTCTGTGACTTTGCCAAAATTGTGTAACTTTTTTCACTGATAATATTAAGGGCTTGAGCAGGAATTTCTGATACCAATTCATGTCAGAACCATTCTTTTTCTTAAACTTATGAATAGACAAGTTAAAAAGCAGAGTTCACTAAATTTGATTTCAACAACAATCCCTAGTGGTTCTTGACATATATATTAACAAAATCAGACATCTGTAAAACTATAACTGCGACATATTGCTTGCTTCACAACATTGTGCTCAATTTTTTTTATGAAGAAATGAAGAAGTTGTGTCCCTGCAATGAATACATGCTAACAAAGACTCAAATTTCTTATCTAGGATTAGAACAATATACAAGACTAGACGTACTGCAAAAATTGTTATATTTCAATATGCCATTGATTTATCTAAAAAGTTATCTGCAACATCATATCAGTAAATACCTGCCTTTTTTTGTTTCCTCTGACCGATTAAGAATGCAACCCAATTTTCAAGATTCTATGTCCCAGAATTCTAGCTTTTTTCGAAGTTCTCGGAACTCACATGTAATACGTTTTACCAACAGACTGAGCCCCACCCCCCCCCCCCCCCCGGGATCAAGTTTAGGGAGAGTTAAAAACATGTTTTAGTCATAAGGCTGACGAGATAAACCGAATCAATGTTGCAAATTAAATTTGCTACGACAGTGAAGAATGTGCCTGTACCTTCAGCCGATTGCGTGAATATGATTTAGCCATAAAATTTTGTAGCTTTTAAAAAAAATTTCATGGAGTCAAACAAATTTGTGTTTTAGTGGGGATGGTGCGA
This sequence comes from Rhopilema esculentum, assembly GCF_013076305.1. Next base: position 3,265,920 of record NW_027018682.1, on the reverse strand, counting down.
ATTCCAAGGGGGACGAAATTGTTTAAATATGAAAGTATGAAAATTAATATCATTATTATGTCCAACGTGTCATAATTTTTTTAGTTTAGTTCAATTTTTTAGTTTTTTAGTTTTTAGTTGTCTGAATTATCGTGAAATCTGTACCATTTTTGGCACTTACTTATTTTTCGGGAAAAAATATTTGTGCCCTTTTTATGTGTTTTGCCCCCCCCCCCCTGTTCAAACCTGCGTCCGGCGGCCCTGTACTATTACTGATGGTATTACAACAGCAATCTGTCTTTTTCTGGATATAATTATCAGCAGAATGTGGGGCGCGAGAGGCTATAGTGACCCGTTAAAAATGCCACTTTGTCTGATTTTGCAAAAAATATTGCTTAGACCTTCCAAAAAAATTGCTTAGGCAAAAAATTTACTTTAACTGCATCCTATATACCTTTGTGAAGCTAGCCCCACCACTACTCAAAGATTATTTGTAAAGTGAGTTGAAAGAGAGCGTCCCCTTGCTAAGGACGACCATCGGATAGAAAAGCTTCTCTTACCAGGGTACGAAACTTTGGAATGGTTTGTCTAAACAGGCTTAAAATATGACAAATCTTAAGACTTTCACGAAAGCCGTGAGAATTTCGTATCTGTTCATGAAGAATCAATAAAACTTTACTCTTTCTTAATACCTTTTGCTGAATTATATTTTATTTGAAATGATTTTTATAATATTTTCACTATTGCAGTTACTTTTAGTATGTTAATTGAAAATTTTTCATGTAAATCAGTCCCTTGATCGAAAGGTTGCCATAGATAAAAAAAATTAAAGAAAATGAAATTTTAATTCATTGGACTAGAAAAAGTACCTAGCATTAATTATGGTTCCTTTATCTATAGTAAGTACCCAACAATCTTTGATGGTGGAAGTTTCATTAACTCTACATGGTATCCTGTAGAAGTTACGAGAGTTGAAAGCGAAGGTCGCGATTGGATCGAAGTCCAATATAAACATGGGTCCAATGCTTATAGTTCTTCTTGGAGCGGAAAACTGAAGAATCTCCTCGGCAGTAAGTTTTCTTGAAATATTCTTTCCTCCATCAAATCTTCCAATTAGATGAACAGAGATAAGTAGATTCTGTTTCGGCCTCTGAGGCTCCACTTGAATTTTAATGCTACATGAAAAAGAGTTTCAGACAAACTTGAGTTTTCACTTTGCTTTGGAAACTTCTACCAGCCGACGTAGGACACACTCATTTTCAGTGGTGAATGTTTCTTAAAGTATTCTTAACTATCAAATGCTTAAAGAGCTATTTCTAGAACACAAAATGTACTTTACAATTTAATGAAAGACCAGTGGAATGGAATTATGGATTTGAAAAGCGACAGAAACCTCATTTTAAAAAGTGAAAGTGACAAAGGAATATCATGTGTGGTTACGTATAGCAAATACTTTGAAAGCAGAATCTTGAATATATTGCAAGGGAAAAATTAAAGGGAAAATACAAAATACAAATCAACTGTATCACAAGCAATCAAAGCTAAATCATAGCATAGCTCTCAAGTTATAATAAAAATGCTTATCAAGTTTCATTCAAGATGATATCAACTTTCTAGATAAACTTGAATTTTTATGAACCAGAATTTGATTGGGACAATAAAAAAGACGCAATGAAGATCAATTTGATTGACATCAACTTAGATTTTCAGTTTCACGTTGTATTCTTATTAAATCTAACATCAAAAATAGAAACATCTTTACAAAGTGTAGATGAATTACTGTAATTCAATTTCATATTTGGATAAGGAATCCATCGATAAAAAGGAAACATAACCTCTAAGAGATCAATAGAAGTAACAAGTGCTCGAGGAAAAACACCATGTTTTATACCAAAAGGGGAGTGAGGGATGGGAGGAGAGACCAGCCTCGAAGAGCATTCCAAACAGGCACAGATAAAGCCCACCCAAACACTTAAATACAATCATCTGAGCCATGGGACAAGCTTTCGGGCAAAATCCCAAACTACAGAACTTTCTTCTCTATTATTCCGAAAGCCATCAAATGAAGTACACAAAGGTGTTATGCAAAAATGAAAGCATGAACGTAAATGTCTCCATGTGAATAATACAATTCAAGTAAAATAAGAACCCTTTAGTGAAATTAAATTCTACAACATCCTTCGTGCAATTATCTCTGATAAAAATTCATTTGATCAGCATTTCTAAAGATTAATACCGTTGCCAAAAAAGCTGTATTTTCTGGAACACCCAACAAAAATATTCTTGGCAAACACAATGATTTAGAATAATATTCTTGAATAAAATCTTAAAAAATAGGGGTGGTATATGTGAGGGGGGGGGGGTGTGACAGCCCGCGCTGGCATTGCATCAAGACAAAACATACTGAGTTAATTTCCGTTTTTTCCGGGACACTACCGCTCTGATAGTTGGACAATTTGAAGAAAAAATCAGGTTGTATTAAAATTCGGGTTGCAGGCACCAAAAATTCTGTCCAAAACGTTATTTTAAACGAGGTAGTTTCACTGTATCATGGAAAATAATAGGCAAAATATAATTTCACCTTCCAACAAACAAGTACTCTTTGAATTTTCTGACCAATTTTTTATGAATGAGTAGACTTTAAAACAATGGCTTTATTGGTATGAAGAGGATGAATCTATCCGAGTCAATCATTTCACACGATAATTGCGCATAGATAGCATACTCCAAACTGTCACTTCGTGTGGTTACTTGATTTCCTCGATTTGAATTTTGAATTTTGAGATACTTTGGGATAAAAGATGAATAAGGAAGCTGGAAACTCTGTCGAACTCTTTTGAGGGTTCAATTCAGTATATAAACAGAAGAACTGTAGTCAGTCAGGGAGAAATGCAGCCATTGTTGCAATTGAAATTTAGATCAAAATTCAAGATTTACAGAGAAACATAGCTCTTAGGATTTGACCGGATTTTTTAAACCTGTGCAGCCGGCCTAGACTGCGTCTGGCTCTGTTTTGTCGACATGAGTGGAAATCTCCAAAAATATATTGCTTTGTCTTCTAAATTTTTAAACAATGCTTGGGACGTTTTTACGATGATTTTAATTTTTGCGCAAATCCAGCCTTATTGTTCTTATAAAGTGTGATTATTAAATAAATTGTGCTGGAGTCCATTTATACCTTGACCCAATTGACCAAACGCGCCATTCCTGCTTTTAAGCCGGCTAAAAAAAATGGACGCTCTTTGTCCGGTTAGAAATTATTCCGCAAGAGTTGGGACTGGGCCTCAGTTACCATATCAGGTCAAAAATTAACAGGGCCTCGATTACAATGTCCGGTCAGAAATCAACTGGGCCTCAGTGTGCCCTGTAAGGAATAAAATCGGCATCGTTTGAACGGTGCTTTAGTTGCAATTTTTCACAATTCAATAAAATCTTAGACCCCGTCCACACAGTGACGGATATTTTGAAAACGCAATTATTTTTATACGTTTTCACCTTCCGTTCAAAATATGAAACTTTTTGAAAGCACCGTTTTCATGTGCATGTGTGGACGGCAAAAACGGATCTTTTCGAAAACGCTGACGTCACTCACAAACAATTTCCAGACAAGATGGCAAGTGAAGTAATCGTTCTGCTGGTATTCTTTTTGCCAAGCCTGATAGCTTATAAAATCAGAATATAAACCATATCATCACCGCATCGTCTGTTCAACAGGTTACACGCATGCGCTTTTCGAAAATTGGCGCGCATATTACATTTTTGGAACTTCGTGCGTGATCAAAACACAGTTCAACCTGAACATGGAGGGAGATAATGCTAAAAAGAGTAAATTTTCGTAGACAAAGTTTCGTAATAAATCTTCAACACAGTAGTCTGTCAACTTGATGTTCGATCTTCTGGTGCAAAAAGCCACGCTTACATATTGAAACTACCTTGATTGAAAAATATTCTGTCTCATTTTCGATAAATAACGCTTACACGGGATCCGGTCCAGATCGGATCCATACGGGACACCTCTTAAAGCGATCCCAAAAGTGTTCGGATAGCGGATCCAAAAGTATACGGAGCCACCATTTCCTGTATAAACGCAAGGCCTATCCGTACTCTTTTAAATCCGATCCGGATCGGATCGACTCTCGTGTGATTTGCCATGCGAAAAATTTTATTATGAAACCCGACGGAATCTATCAGTACCAACGGTGAAATCCGACATCTTAGGATTGCATGCAATTAACCCCTATGCTTTGTTTTCATTTTTAATAATTTAACATTGAACAAAAAACTCGATAAATTAGATACATTACAATGAAATCAGAATATAAGATACGCAAGCTAGCCTTAAGTGTTAAAAATTTCTTTTTAGGTCACACAGCATATCGCCTATCTCCTCCAACCCTGACAATGGTTAGTTCCTCCGTGATATCAGCAAAACTTTCACAAGAGCCATTTCTACCTGCTACCGACTATTGGATTCCAGCCGAAAAATATGACATTCTCGCCTTTGAAACGAGTGCTGGCGAGAGCGCCGTCGTGCAGAAGCGGGAGTTCACCGGCAATCTGCCTCATGAATACAACTTCACTGGGTTGAAGAATTACACAATGTATTCATTCTACGCCCATTACTACGGACAAATCAATGGAAGCAACACGTATAATATCATTACATCTTTGTCTGAAATGAGAACAGACGAAAATGGTGAGTGACTCGCGATTTTTACGACGTAAAGCAAAATTTCTGTTGAGGATTTGCCCGAAATTAGTGCAACCGAGGGTGAAAGATTGCGGGTGAGAATGAGATTGTACAAGTTTCACCTGGAGAAATTTTTTGCGTTCCAATCCTTTAGAAGTTGTGACATTTTATATCTTCATAAAACTTACAATACAAGCTCAAGCAATAAGAAAAACGGTTTCAAATTGCGATGCCGAAATTGCGTAAGACCCACAGTACCTAATGCCAATTTTCAGTTGGTAAAGGGCCATTTTCTTAGAGTTAAAAAGGCATGGCCTAATTATCTTCATTTTTTCATTCCTGAAGGCTTGTGGCACGTGGCAACACTGACTGTTTCCAGACTAGAGCCCTGTCCACACTACACAAACTAACCCAGGTTCGCTCCAGGTTAAATTTAACCTAGGGCGAACCCTGCTTTGTCCACACTTGATTTTCATGTTTTGTAATGTGGACACAAAGTCGGGGCGAACCCAGGTTAGCTGACGCTACGCATGCGTAGTTAAATTACAACAACAACAAAACAACGACAACAAAACAAATTTTCCATAAACACGATCAAGATGGAAGCTGCCGAAGTCACAGTTTATTCAAATGTTTTCCTCCCTCTTCCTGACAAGTTGTTGTTGTCTTTAACTTTCTTATAAGACTGTTTTAGTTGTTTTTGTTTCACTTATCTGGATGTAGTTTCGCTCGTAGCCACTTTCTTTTTCTAGGCGCTGTGCCATCTTTTCGTAAACATGTTTTTTCCTTGTACAGTTATCCAACTGTTCTTGAATCTTTTCGTCTCTCCAGATACTTATGAAGCTGAGAACTTCTTCGCGGCTCCATGTAGATCCACGATCTTTTTTGCAAGTTTCCATATCTTGCCTGGTATTTGCATGTAACGTATTTTTATTTTTCGGCGCGCAAAATGAAAACATATTCAAATGCGCATGCTTTAAAAAACTAACCCAGGTTTGCCCCAGGTTTTGTGTCCACACTAGAAATTCAGACCTAGGTCGAACCCACCTCTGGAGATGGGTTAAACTAACCCAGGGTAAACTAACCCAGGGCGAACCCAGGGCGAACCCAGGGCGAACCCAGGGCGAACCCAGGGCGAACCCAGGGCGAACCCAGGGCGAACCCAGGTTAGTTGTGTCCACACTGCAAAATCTAACCTGGGTTAGCTGAAACCTGGGGCGAACCTGGGTTAGTTTGTGTAGTGTGGACAGGGCTTGGAAGTAGAGTAGCAAATCTAAATCAGTGCTAAAAAAGCTGTATAAACACTCAATGAAGTTTGGAATAACCTCCATAAAAAAACAGCAAACTTAAATGGTGTATTTTCTGCATGGCAAGGACCAAAAATAAATAAACACTTGAAAGTAACCCTTTCTCGAAAAAGAATTTTAGAGTCAGTTCTTTGGCAAAAAAAGATTTTAGAATCAAGTAGAATGTATTTTTAATTTCATCATCATTGTATCTGAATGATCTCTTTGTATTTTTGAAAACACAAGATACACTTATGCTGCATATATAATATATTTGAATTTTACTGTGTAAATCTGCTTTTACATGTAGAAATCACATATGTTAATATTTGAGATGTTATATTTATTCTTATTCGCTAACAGTTCCTGAAGTACCACCTCGCAACATATACTCAATGGTCATTTCTTCAAAGTCGATACTAGTATCATGGCATGCTCTTGTTGATCCTGACCTTCTCAACGGATTGTGCACTGGTTATGAAGTAAAATACAGAGTAAAAGAACCCCTCCAAAAAAATTGGACATCGTTAATAATAGAAAAAGGGACAAGAGAATTCAAGCCCACACACTTAGAAGAGTATACAAAATACGAGGTGATTGTAGCTGCACGAACAAGCAAGGGGAGTGGAGTGTTCAGTCAACCAATTGAACGCACTACGAAGGAGGACAGTGAGTGTATCTTTTCGATTTCCCTTATATCCATATTAATACAGATTTTGTGGGGCTCCAATAATCATAGATTAAGAAAATACTAGTATCTGCAAATAAATTAAAACATTTACTTTTCTCTTAAAAATGATACCCAAAGATTTAAGATCATGCTAAAAATCAATCCCAAAACTGATGACCATGTTTGATTTTACCAAAAATGATTCCCCAAAATGTATTTTCTACTTGAAAAAAGTTACCCAAAAATGGCACATCCCGTACCTGTGTAAGTGGCAGTTACCCCCCCCCCCCGGGTAACCATCAAAAGTACCATATCTACCTCTCCCCTCTCCTCTTCCATTCTCCTTCGCAATTCCTTCCCCTGTTCTTCATCCTTTGACTCTCTGAGGCTCTGGCACCCAGGGTACATATCTACTTGTTACATTTTAGAGTCACATTTCCATATCCAAAATTATGTTCACTACTTCTTTTCAAAAATTAATTTCAAAGTTATAATTTCAAATTCAAATTTTAAAAAGTTAAAATTTCAATTTTTTTAAGAAGATGCCGCTCAGATGGCTGCATTGCAGTCCTAAATGTTTGGCGAGACGTGGTCTTTGTGCCCATTACCTGAATACGAATATGAGGAGCATACATTTTTTAGTTCTCGTGAGGTTATAGTGAACCTTTTCTCAATCGGAATGTCTCTTTCTCATTTATTTTACACTGTATTCAAGTTATATTTGTAATTCTTTGTAGATCCAAGTGCACCACCAGTGGAGATAGTGGCAAGAAATACCAGCTCATCAAGTATACACATTGAATGGGACGAAGTACCATATTGGGATCGAAATGGCATTATAACCAATTATAAGATATTCATATCTAAACACGAGAACATGGGAGGTTCCGATAAGGAAACTGTAACAGAAAAATTCCACTCAATTAATGGACTTGATATTTGGGAATTTTATTACATTCAAGTTTCTGCATCGACAACCATTGGAGAAGGACCTAAGAGCAACGTGATACGTGTAAGAACAGATGAAGACAGTAAGTCAGTTACATTGTTAGCTACATTGTTAGTCTTAGAGCTAACACATCCTTGAATTTGTAGACATCAAGACAGAAAAAATCCTTGCTACACTAAATAGAAACATTTCTTTACAGCTAAATTGAAACTATTTGTTTTAAAAAACAATACCTTCTTCTCGTCCATGCGAAATTCAAGATTTTGCATTCACCTAATTTCTTTTACCGAATCACAGGCACATACCCCCTTGGGAGAAGCTGTTGTTACTGCCCCTTTTCACTTATCCATTGTAAATAGGGGCTAAGTGTGTTCCTTCCAAGAAAGTTGGTGGCAGCAGAAATTCTTCGAGGAGGTTCTTGACCCTCCGATCGTGGGCTAGATGTCTTCCTCAGATGATTTTCTAGGACCTGTAGAGCCCTAGGCACCATCTATGCTCCTTCAAGATTTGCCTGGATAAACCTGATTCGTATATGAGTATCAGTCGTATAACATTTGGTTATGAATTTCGTTGAGTTTGGAGACGATGCCTTTAAGAAAAAGTTGAATAGCCTTTTTTCAGAGATAAATCAGGATTTCACCGCATTTTCCCCAATATTTGCCATCTCAATATTTCTCTTACATTCTAGAGCCTGGAGGGCCACCAACCAACGTAAAAACGCGTGCACTTTCTAGCTATTCAATTAATGTCACTTGGTCAGAGATACAGGCATCGAAAACATATGGTGTCATTGTCTCATACAAAGTAACATGCAAAAGAAGTGACGGTCAAGGATCAGTGAAAGAGGTTGTTACTTCCGAGAAAACTGCTCTGCTGCTAGGGCTAGAAAGTTATGTTGATTATGATATCAAAGTTGCTGGCGGTACAATAAAAGGCTTTGGTGTCAACTCTTCCAAAGTGACTGAAAAAACGTTAGCATTCAGTAAGTTGATTTAATGCTCAATATTTACAAAACAAACTTATGTACTAAGTTTTTCAAACAAAAACAGCTTCGGATAATATTCAAGCTTTTAATCTGACATGCTGCAGAGCATGAAACCTTTGAATAAGGAATGAAAATTTGAAGGTAGGAAATATATAAACAATGTTGGATGGAGAAAGGCCAATATAAAACGCAACCAAATGGTGGATAAGGATGCTAAGCTTATAACAACTGCAGTCAAAGGGGTTAAAACTTACAACTCGTTATTATGAAGAAGGATTCAGAATTTTCTATACTGAGCGACGGCTGGGCCATGGTCATCACGTGAATCATGTCACTGTGATAGTTTTTGGTACAAGCTGGGTTTTCTATTAAGAATTGCCAATTAGCAGAATCGCGTTTGAGAATCACACTAGCAGTCAAACTCTCAAAAAACGGAACTCTTTTGCGTGGTAGAAATGCAACCGTTTGTATTTTCAATGCCCATTTTCAATGCCAATTTTCAAATGGTTGAATGTTTTTCTAGACTCGCATTTCCGATCCTTATTCAGTATTTTCATGCTGAGAATTACCGGGAGAAAAGCTTAATTATGTATAGAAATATTTGCTTTTGAAGCAACTTTACTTTTTACTTTCAATTACATGACCAATAAAAAATTAAAAAAAGTTAAAAATTTCCTGAATTAAAGGAAAGTCTTTGCAAGAACTCTGCTAGATTGCCCTTTTTTAATAAGCTACTGTTTGATGCAGAATGTTTCTTCCAGATAAGATGGTAAAAAACGTAGGTTGACTGATAAAAAATCAACTCTGAATAAGAAATGCCAAGAAACAAAGACTGCTGCTTTCTAATATATCATACTTTTTTCATCAACATATTATGATTCACCATTCAACTGACTTTCTCGTGGCACCGATTCTCCCTTTACTTGGCTTGCAAATCTGCGCTCAGGTAATGTCACATGCTACACTACAATTCTACAGTGAAATTATGACGAAGCAAACTAAGGCTAGTTGATCTCATTCAACAGAACCTACTGCAGCTCCAGTGAATATTAACGGGAAAAATATCAGCTCAACAGCAATACAAGTAACCTGGGGTCTGGTACCAACTGAAGAACAAAATGGTGTAATCTCTGGCTACAACATAATATACAAAGCAGAAGAAGACTCTGATGATGCCTGGAAAAGTATCACAGTTAGTTCGCAAACAAGGATCACGAAAATTACTGGCCTAGAATACTACACAATGTATAATGTCAGAGTTGCCGGTATAAACAGTGTTGGAATTGGAGTGTACAGCAACATCACTGATATACGTACAGATGCACACGGTAAGATAGTTATCCTTGCTTTATACGAAACGCAGTAGATTCTGAGTACATAAAGTGTTTACCCCTCCATTGTATTATGGTATCTAGGAATGAATGGATTTGGCCTATTAGAATGAATTTATACTCGACCTGTTTCCGTTAATATTGGAGAGTCTTCATTTTCAAAAGAAAAGTTTTGGTTGAGGCTGCTAAATCGATGTCTGTCTCTGCATGATTGTTTGAAGTTTTCTCTCTGTTTATTTCATTCCCTTGATATCACAGTAGGATTTTAGATCATACTTTTCAATTCTACGTCAAGATTGGTTGCACGGATTTCTTTTGTAGCTCCTGGAAGACCCCCTGTTAACTTGACTGGAAATTTCATCAATCATACTGCAATTATGATGAGTTGGGGGCGTGTCCCAGAAGCATTCAGATTTGGCATAATAGAGGGATATAGACTGTACATAAAGGACAAAACACTAAAGAAGGCATCTTGGAGAAGTGTAACGATTCCAAATCGATTCGATGGAAATGATAAATTTAGCTACACATTCGCTGACCTCAAAATCTACACTCCATATCTATTCAAAATAACGGCTTTTACAATCAAAGCAGAAGGGCCTTCAAGTCGTAATGTAACAGTCTGGACAGATGAGTATAGTGAGTTTTAAGTTTATTGTCATTAAGCATGAATTACCATGAAAGAGAAAGTGAGATAAAGAGAGAGAAAGTAAGAGAGAATAGGAGGGAGAGGGGAAGCGAAGATTTTGCGATGTTTAGCAAGGCCACATTACCTATAGAATAATTACTTGGAGGTAAAACGATATTCATTTCTGTTACTCTTTACTAGTTACTCTTTAACTGCTTAAAATTACTGCCTGCTAATCGCTAACAAAATGCTGTTTGCATAGCCGGATAAGACTAGGAAGGGGAAAGTGAAGGATATCGAAGGTTGAATTTGATATTCTTCAAACCTTATAATGGCACTCAAATTCAATTGGGAAAATTACTTATTGCTATAGAGAAATCAGACTTAATTTTATAGTAGGTTTAAAAACATTAATTTATTGTTTGCCAATTTACAGTTCCTGAAGAGCATCCAAAGAATGTAACTGGGTTAGGTGAAACATCTACCGAAATCTTTTTACATTGGGATGCTATGGAGGAAATTCATGGTGATGCAAATGGAAAGGTAGCTAGATGCCTTTAAATCATTTATTGTTTATACAAGAGTACTGAACTATTTACGTCTGAAGACGCTTTGATTTTGCATGTGACTCTGTTGAGGTCGTCGGAATGGCGGTAAATAGGCACATATGCCCCCTTATTTTTTCAAAAGACATAATCCTTTCTTAGAAACGCTCTTTCTTAAACGTTGGGACAAGGATCCTTCTTCTTGAAGGTAGTGTTCATGAAATGCTTCTCAATTTGGAGGGGATTGGAAGAAAAACGTCCATGCCAAAAGCTTTTTGATCACTGTGTTTTGTGTGATGCATAAATAGTGAGCTTTTTCCAGGCATTTTCGTCTACATAATTTGCGTGCCATCTAGTAATTAAGCAACAGTAAGAAAAGACTCAAACACCTCAAACAATGGCATGTCTGAAAGTCGTCCGTCCGTGCGTCGGATTCTATGAATCTTGCATTGAAAATTTATGAAATAAATGATAGAAAGGAACACCACAAAACGGAGTTAGATAATCCAATATGAACAGCAATAATATCAAAAATCAAATTTAGTAATACAGGGAATCATTCAAGCCCCTTACCCGATTCTTGCAAAATGAAATACCGTTTTTAAAAGTGTTAGCAAAGGCTATCCCACCGCTGCCATCAATACCTTATCTAGCTAAATAAAATGTTAATGTATAAGACCAGAGTCAGGAAAATATTACGGTCGCACGGCCACTGACCGGAGGAAGGACCACGAAAAACATTAGAAGCTCATTTGACACACCCTAGCCACGCCCACTTTATATTGTTTTGTGAGGAAGGTTTGCCTTCTGGGATGTTTTTGTCTGGAAGAAGATTAAAAACTTTTCTAGACTCTGTATAAGACTTATCATTTCTAGGTTCTGGGACACACAGTGAAGTATCATGTCTTTGACTGCCACGAGGATAGGCCAAAGGGATGCGATGAACATGAAATCTTCCATTTGACAGTGAATGGCACTAATCCTATCATCAAGATTCCAAATCTAAGAAAATACACTCAGTACAATATATCAATTCAAATGTTTAATATTAAAGGAAAAGGAAACTTTTCAAGTGAAATTACTGTGAGAACGGATGAGGACAGTGAGTATATATAAGGCCTAATTGAACATAGCATTTACTCTGTTGCTTTGACTGCCTGAAATTTTAAGGATTATTCTCTGCCCTATTTTCGCAATCGTATCTCAAATGAGATTGAAGAAAATTTCAAAAAGACAAATCAAGTTAATGTTTAGCATTATATATAGCCAGTAAATCTATTCGATGCTAAATAAACATTATTTGCAACAATATACAAATTTTGAATTACAATGTTAAACCGCAAGGCGAGTCATTTGACTTATCGTTTCGAATATTCAAGAGCCTGATGCACCTCCAACATATGTCGAAGCATGGCCATCAACATATGAATCAATTAAAGTATTCTGGAGTCCGATACCGGAATCATTTAGAAACGGTATAATACTTGGTTACCGGATATTCTATAAACCAATTGACGTTGCATTGCGGAAATATTCTCGATCACCGAGGGCAGTAAACCCGTTTGCGATATATGGCGCCGAGCCCGGTGAGAAAATGAAAGAGGTCAATGAAACGACATTTGAAACTGAAATCACAGAATTGCAAGAGTATCACTGGTATCAAGTCAGAGTCGGTGCTTATACATCGAAAGGACTTGGTGTAACCTTTACACTCAATGGTACATGCAAACAGAAAGGTTAGTTGATTCAACCAGCCAAGCCAACCTCAAGGTGACTACACTTAGGTGCCAAATAAATGCCCAATTCCCTCTTATTAATTTTGAAAAATTTTCCAGTTGCCCTCTCCTGCTCTAATAAAAACCCCCCGCTTGTTAAACTTTCTGGTCATTTCTCTTGCTGGTTGGCGGGGAAAATACTTTTGTCAAAAATTCTTCTGTCCGTCTGTTTGTCTACTGAGTTTTCCTTGAATAGGTGTTCGCTCTTGTATTGCATTTTTATCCCAAAGAGAGTAATTAAATATTACTTTAAATTCTGAACCCCCCCCCCCCCCTCCCCGACTTTCCCGATCCTCTTGTCTATAAAGTACTTACAAGTAGTAGACAGAGCCTCTCGTGAACAGTGGAATTCATCAAAAATATGTTTAAAATATTTCAATATGAAATATTGTGATATCAAAGGGGTTTTTAGCTAGCGGTGTGTCGTAGAACAAATGTTTCACTGCCGTATATCATCCTTCCCGATAGCGTTTAAAGGTAAATTATCTTTGGAATACGTTTAGAAATTGACTGATCAGGCGTCGATGATTGATTAATGAACAGATCTCTGATGTATCAAAATGAAACATTTTTTCTCAACAGCTCCATCTGTTGCTCCATTGATTGCTAGCCTCAAAGATATGTATGACTTTTATGAGGTATCGCTGAATTGGAAGGAGGTCAATCAGACTGGCGCCAATGGAGAGGTCCTCGGGTATCGCATAAAATACTGGCTTTCGGAGCAGAATTATGTACCTGTATCTGGAAGTAATGTAAGCGAATTGCTGGTCTTCGCACCGAATAAAACATTGAAAATTGAAGATCTTCAACCCTACGCTATTTATGGAATCAACGTTTCTGCGTTCACAGAAGGAGGTTACGGGCCTGAATCTCCTGTGGTTTATGGAGGTAAGATTGCTGAGAAAACCTTTTTATACCGGTAGGGATCTGTTTTTAAGAAAGAATTTCATACCCCTGAAGATCTTTTTTACAAAAGAATTTCATACCCCAGAAGATCTTTTTTTACAAAGGAATTTCATAACCCTGAAGATCTGTTTCTTAAAGAAGATTTTTATACGTACCCCGAAAGATCTATGTGTTACAAAAGAAATTGAAATCTGTGCAGATTTCCTGCCTGTGAAGATCTATTTCTTATTAGATAGATTTTCGTATTTGTAAAGATCTGTTTCTTAAGAAAAAAATTTCACATTTTCATGAAAATTATTTATTTGTTAAATTTAGAAACATGCAGATGCCCTAAGATTTTATCTTCGTCAATTCTACATCTGCCACCGCTGGTACACAAGAACCTTCCAAACGAATCTGTTATGCAAGATATGATCAATGAGGCAATTATCAATTGTTGCGGAAATTGCTCGGGCAGTCATGGAATGACCGAAGTTGACTGGAATAGGGATGCTTCCAACACGTCATCATTGAAAAGCAACCGAGTCTCTGCTGTGGATTCGCTCAACTTAGGAACTCATGTAACATTGCCGTTTTACAACGAATTCTTGGAAATTCAAGACAAACAGATATATACATACGTTCCAATTGTTCCTGTTACAACGTTCTTGGTTTTTAAAAAGAAGATAACATTGAAAGTTCTTGGAAATTTTGGTGCAAAGATTGTTCTGAATTCTTTGTGGCAACATTACCCTCTATTATTGGTTTCATTTGTTCTTACATTGCTGGCAGGGATCGTCTTCTGGGCTGCGGTACGTACCAATCTGCCTCTGCTTCTGCTACAGTGCTAGATTTTCATGGCTTGCGCACTGTTTTCCAATGCAAGGTTTAAAGTTCATGCCATTTATTAAAAACATTTGCAATAGAAAATAACTAATTGTGTTTGTCTCTTGTCTTTTTTACTCGTTTCGTTGAAGAGAATTGTAATCAGATATATGGGCTTCTTCAGTACTTCTTAAAATCTGAATGCATCTTCAAATTAAAAATTCATAGCCATGGAAATATTTAACAACAGCGTTCTTATGATTTTCCCTTTACTTGAGCCTGTCCCAGCAAGATACAAACCCTATTTTATTTCTTCCAGCATTGACTGCAAACACTAATAACCATCATGAAAATGCCCCTCTCCTCCTAAAAAATTTATGAAACATCTTTTTGCAATTATCAAAGTCTTTTGTTCCTCTAGTGCCAAAAAAAATTGTGTCTCGATAATTCTAATCTTCCTACGGTATTGTTGGAATTAATAGAAATGCTGCCTCGTTCAAGTCTACAATGTATTGTCCTGATAGCAATGCCTCATGCCCTTCACTTAAATGATCCCTTCTACCCATTCCTCTGGTTTAAATCATTGACTAAGAGCCTGGCTGATATTTTGTGCTATTTTGTGTTTCTTAGGCGAGGGACTGACACCTATTATTGGCTAATGTGATAGAAAGTCATTTTACGTTCCTTAAACAATACTTTATGGAGAAAAGTCGGGATATATAATTTATACAACATAACAGTCGATTTGCTATTATTAGGTAGAAGAAATTTACCAAAAATTCTTTAACATAAATCTTTTATTTGAAACAGGAGTCTGGCAACAATACTGCCGAATTTCCAAGCACGTACTTGAGAGGGGCTGGAAGTGGTCTTTGGCTGGCATTTATCACAATGACAACAGTTGGGTGTGTAGCTTTTACGATATCAAATTTTATTTTACTTCATGTCCAGAGAAACGGTGTCCATCTAGTTGACTTAGACAGAGAAGGAAGAAAGTCCTTTGTGGCCATCATTTGTGAATTAGGGGTCAGGGATGTATTTATTCAGATAACAGCAAGACTTAAAGTTTCAAAAGAAGCAATGGACCCAGAGGAGGGATTTTGTCGCGTGTATTGTTTATGAATAAAATACAACTTCAGATTATAATCATTTGATAATAAGCATCATCTTGAATTTTCACACTGAAATATGTTTGCTTGTATTTTTTTACCCACTTTCATAATAGATACGGTGATCTTAATTTGATGACAAAATTTGGAAGATTTATTGCTATGACGTGGATGCTAATTGGCTTGGTGTTAACGTCGCTGATCATTGGAAGTTTATCAACAATTTTCGGTACCGAATTTGTTTATGATCCAAAACCAATAGAGATAGATGGAAAGGTGAATATTCATGGGATTACTTGAGATATATTGTTTGTATCCGTTTCTCTTATAGAGAAATTTAGATCAATAAATTTTTCGATGTAGAACAAACCCCTATCAAATTATATTTTTGTTTAAATTATCATCGATGCTTATACAAATCGATGCTGAATTTTTCTTTCATGATTATATTAAATAATATTTTGCCACAAACATTGACAAATGTCTTTAAATCTCTTTAGAAATAATGCTTTCTGGTGACATACGGGAAACATTATTTAGTAAGAGTGCACAGTATTGGTATCCAGGTGCCAAGTGCTTGGGGCATTTGTCCATAAAATAGATTTCATATAGGCATTAAAGGCGCCTCCACTCTAAAAATGATCTCAAGATTAGAAATATGACAAGATATCCAGGAAGAGTTTACCCATTGCAATTTGCTCTTTTTGGAGAGAGCATAACAAGAGCACATTTTGATATTTTAGACACCGTTTGTCTTTCTGCTTAGGGCTCCGAGATTTGTACGAAACAAATACTCTAGAAACTAAGTTTGACAAATCTTCTAGGTTAAAGAACGTAAATTTTTTTCCCGGGCAAAAGTATGGGGGTAGGTTTTTCTCCACAGCAACTGTGTTTTGGTTTGAAACATTCAAAAATCAAGCTCGAAATGGAGGCCGGTGATTGGCTAATGACATTTTGTAAACAAACCCGTTGATTGGTCTAGAACAAAATGTGCTCTTGTTAGAGAGCATACAACTATATGCAAAACAAAAGACTTTTTTGCATTTTTTAAATAGGGGTTGAGAATTCTGCTTATATATATTACTCCCTCTCATCTGGTACATATTGTTTGTAAACTCTGATCTGAACCTATAGCGAGCGACCTTATATGTTTAAGTGTTACTTTTCACTTTTGGAAATATAAAAACTTCAGTTTTCTTACCCTGGGTACAAGACTCGCTCTATTGAAAATAAGTCTTATTATCATAGAGTGAGTCAGGTGCCCAGGGTACAGTTTTCTAAACATTGGAATATTCCATATATTTAGACTTCTTTGTAATTTTGCTACAGGTACTCGGCTCCAATGAAGCCCTGATGATTGCTTCTAAACTCTTCGGCAGAAAGGTCACCTTGGGTAAGGCAACAAAATATCTTTATTCAAGATAAGACAATCTTGCTTTATTGTATTGAATATAGAAAACCAGGTCTTGTTTTTATCGAATCAGGCTGTACTCTAAACTGAAATCTGAAGATTTGTCTGACACTGCTTGGCTTATTATGACCGAATCCTTCCCTCAGGTAATGTGTCAGATGGTAACTTCGTTCAAAAACAACTTCTTTCTGGCCGAGTATCAAAAGTTTTCCTGGATTCTTTTCAAGCCAATGCTTTGCGCAAGTTTCTTAATCATCCAGAAATTGCCCTGGACTCGATTCATAACGCAAAGGCATCATATGGTGTTCTTCTTTCGGGTGATGCAAAACGCATTTCAAAGTGCGTAAAGAAGTACGTAACGGAAAACGAGCAACGATTATTCGAGCGGATAGCTAAAGCGACTACCAGTTTTAAGGTATTTTTCCTTATAAATTATTTCTTGCATTTAAGCATGAGAGGAGATGCTTTGAGTCATACATAATATCTACATTCTAGTGTTGGATTGTAAGAACAATGATATATTTTATATTATTAGATGGTAAATTTAAGTTGTTTCAAACCCCTCCCAATAAGGAACTCTTTTTAGGGATTACGTAATCTATTTGCCTCGTTTTCACGCGACCGCGTGTTTGTGTAAAAGTGGATGGCCTATGCGAAAAAAGATGAATGAAAATTGATGTCGAAAGTTCTGCGTTTTGCTAAACCGAGTGTCTTACACTAGCTTAGAAATATATTCATCAACGAAATCGCATAGGAATCAAATTGCTTCATTATACAGTGCTCATTTTTATCGTCCCTGAGATTAAAAATGTTTTTTTTTAAAAACGAATTCATCTAATTGAAAAAGCAACACAACATATACCCCGCCCCCAAAGTCTTGCAGTTGGCAAACTTGCAAAATAGTTCTTAAGTCTAATATGAGTGCTCTTTGTCTAGATGGAAAGAGCTGGCATCCTTTTCGATTTTTCTGTTACAACAATTAGTGTTGTCTCAAGCATAAGCTCATTTGCTTTTTTCAAATTCTCAATTACAGCTGGAATCCTCTTTTCAATATGACTTAGTAAAGCACATGACGTCACCTCATTCTGACTTGATGGAAAATACTACACTTTATGGATGCATAGCGCTTGCTCTCTTAACTATCATTGGCATAATTTATGAGATTGTACGCTACACTAGAAGTAAGTGGCTCTAAAGTGCTTCTTCGTTTTGTTAGTAGGTAACGATCTTCGTCTGACGATAACACAATAAATTATCTTATATATTCATTGCTTCAACTGCTTGCTTGCTACCTTAAACCTTTTCAGTTTAAAAAGATATTGTTTCATGTTCTCGGCTGTGCTTCTGTCTATTGCCTATATCAATGAAGTAAACAAATAAAGTGTGTATCTCCACTGTTTTCTTTTATCGATTTAAGGACGTGCCAAAATTAATGTTGCTCCAAGCGAAACACAGGCATTCTTTGAAGAAGTTGATATGAGCATTGACAGCTTTGAGCGATCAGTTGTGACGAAGACAGCTGGGATTGAAGCGCAGCATATAGAAGAAAGGTTAAAGTTATACAAAATGCAAGCTGGAAAATACGAGCAGCTGTTGAAATACTATCCTGATTTACCGTTATATGATCCCACCTTGCCTAAAGTAACAAGAAAAAACGAAGTGAAGATGCAACCTGAAGAGGAAAGTGGTTTTGAATTATGTTATGACGAAGATTCCTTCGATGGCGATGAAATTGATATGCCGATCGATTACAGGAGATCTGAAATAAACTTGCAGCTGTAACAGACCAATTGACATCACTTAAAGCCACATAGATAAGCTTCATTAACAGGCTGTAGTGCTTCTGGATGGGTATATCCTAACCTCAGTCAAGATCCATTTAGAAAACTTTAAAAAATGGTTCGTAAAAGACCAAGGAGTTTGAATATTTATATGCCAACCTGGACCATAAGTACCCGTTTGACATATTATCTTTGTAAAAAAGACACAAAACAGTGCCATACACCAAATACTCTACGTCTGCCAAGATTTGTCAAACTTTTATAGAATATTTCTTCAGCTTGTTATCATAAAGTATGAAAACCGATTTATTTGGTATTATCTTCTGTACAAGCCAACTGTACCCATGAACAGCCGTGCAAATATATTTTACTTAAGCAGATTTTTTCGGGAAACATTATTTAAGCAAAAGTTGAAGGTTGCACTATCATAAAATTTCCTCCTAAGTTGAAGAAAATTGTATACTGATCGAATACAAGAGATTTGAAATCAACTTGAGACTGTAACAGAGGGGTTTTAATGATTTTAAGTTGAAAAACCGACCTCAGTATTTACCTGTAGTAAAATAATTATCCGTAGTTTCAAAGAATAAGTTAAAAATATTTCTCTGAAGTTGCATTTTTCATGATAAATTGTATTTATACAGGAAAAATTGGTCAGGTTGCATAGGAGCTTTTATCATTAATGTTCCTGTTAACATTAAAAGTTTAAGTAAATTAAAGATGTGACATTACAAATTCAAGTTTAGACAGTACAAAGTTTATCACAGTCAAGTTCATTGCATTGTCTCTTCAAATTAACTACTAATTGTTCTCTTTTCAATGCATCACTTGAATATAAAATTGATAGGTTTCAAAGGAAATTGTTACGAATCTACACCTTTAGCATAATTTATTCAAAAATTAATGAAAAATGCTGATGTCCACCAACCAAACAATGAAACTCCATGGAGCAAGAAAATCGAAGAACGTAAACTAAGATGGTTAGGACATGCACTTTGTTTACCAGAACAAACCCTTGCAAAACTAGCTTTAGAATACGCGCATTGAAAATATACAAGACCAAGAGGCCGCCAAAATCTAATAGCAAAAGATAAACTTGCCTTGCAAAAACATTTCAGCTAAAAACTTGTGTTATACTAAGTTAATCTATTTACGAAAAAGGTGTTTTGTAATAAAAACACATTTTAACGCATCGGGCAGTTTGTTGTGCAACTTCGACCCCTGAAAGAGAAATTTTTTGCGGCCAGCTTCAGTGCACATTTTTGGAAGCAAAAAATTATATTATTCCCTCGAGTTTCTTTCTGGGGTAGTATTTTCTTGAAATAGCCTTCAAACATTCTTGGTGGTTGATGCCAGCCAAGTTTGGCATTTAAATGCCTCCACAATGCATTTCTTATTTCTTGCATGATTCACAATTGGCATTTTCACTCTTTGGCCTTTTCCATTGATAAAGACTAGGACTCTATTCCGGATTCCTTCAAAACATGATT
>NW_027018682.1:3226154-3245481 GCF_013076305.1 Rhopilema esculentum | reverse complement strand
TTTGTGTATTTGACATAACAAGCATGATATAACTTTAGCACATGTGGCAAAATTATTATCTTGTATTTCGTTTCTGTCTTACCCATGTGCTGATGTAATGTCGTATACAAGCCAGCAAGTTAGTTCACGACAATACTTTCTTTTGGGGTCTTTGCAGGATCCTCTTTCGTGGTCATGCTTCACCAATATATTCGTGCGAGTCCGAATCACTAATCACGCGAAACCTTCTCTGATTTTCGCGAGTTTCTGATGTGTTCCAAACAAATACAAACAAATTTTATTTTAGTTTTCTTCAAGTTAGGAACGTTATGAACGAAATTGTTAGTCATAAACCGTTAGTTTTGTTAGTTTTGCGACATTGTTAAATTCAGGGTTCAGAGTTTCCTCAATTCTTTCGCCATCATATGCAAATATAGCGGCATTGCCAGCATAGAGTTAAATTCTTCAATTGTTAATCTTTTCAGTGATATCATTTATTACTTGGTAAACAGCAGTGGACCCCAAAAGAATCCTTGCCGAACTCCGCAACTGATTCCAGTCGTTTGGAGCATGTACTTTGGACGATCTATTGCATGATCCATTCTATCGAACGTTTGCCTTGAGTCGACGAAAACTGCTCCTGTCAATTTCCTTTAATCTAAAGCCAGACAAATACGAAATTTCATGCTCAGTGGATGATTTGAGGTTGTTTCCGTCAAGATATGTGTAAAGTTGTTTATGCACGATTCGCTCAAAAACCTATGATAGCACTGGTAAAACCGAGATGGGGCGATGTTTGTAAATCATTGTTAATCGCCAGATTTAATTATGGGATACATTTGGCACATTTCTCTGTCATTGAGAAAACTGAATGTGCTAAGTATCGGCTTATCTAACCTTCAAGTCAAAAGACGAGGAAAATTTAAAGTAAAATCTGTCCTGAGAGGTGTGAGTATCAAATTCTGGTCTAAATATATAATTGTTTCAATAAAATGCTGTGAAGGGCCATAAGATGTAAATAGGATGTCTGTGTGCAAACGGCACTCATCGGATAACATGGAGGAATATTGCGGAATAGATGAGAAGCAACAAACAAATCATCATCTGACAAAAAAACTGAATACATGATACTTGGGTACCCAAAAGGAAAATATGGCATAGAAATTTGGCAGTTAAAAGAGACAAAATCAATAGTTATGATTTTTTTAACTAAAGAACGACTTAAGATCAGCTGTTCCCTTGATTTACTAAATAGCGTTTATATATTTCTCATATGCTTCTCATATGTATATTTTGTTTTTAAAAAAAGGGAACTTTTTTGCTTATAAACAATGTCTTTTAATAGAAATAAAAATAAATAATCATAACACCCCATACTAAATAAAAAATTTTGAGCAACTCATGACATGAATCATCGAAACATGACTCAAAGCAAACACATACAGACCCATTTTTATTACCTTAATGTAAATTTTTAGTAACCCCCCCCCCCCTTTCTCTCTCTCTCTCTCTCTCTCTCTCTCTCTCTCTCTCTCTCTCTCTCTCTCTCTCTTAAAAGCCTCTTTCGCCAGCTTTTACGGTGAATGAACCAACAGCAGCCACAAAAATCAGATAGTCATCTGTACTTTTAAAGAATAAACTTCAACTTCACAATCTTTTACCGAACGTATAGCTACTTGAAAGTGTCTCCTTGTCTAGTTTTGTATATCTTGCCATCTTGAAAAGATCTTGAGTCGCAAACTTATGACTGAAAAAAGAAGCATGTACCTAAAACATAATCTAACGAGTGAGAAAGGATTAGAGGCAAAGAGTCAACAGGTTCTCCGCTTTTTAACATTGACCTTGTCGGGTATTTATACTTTGATACCTGATACATTTTTCATAGTTCGATTCTACAACAATTTAAGATTTTACAATACCTGTGTTACTACTTAAGAAACAGATTTTAAAAACAATATATGTTTTAAAACAATAATCAATGAATGAGAACTAAAACGTCAAAATGGACAAAACGAAATTTTCCCTTAATGCTAAGCCAATAATTGGCAGATTTGACGCAATATTTGCGACGTTTATGTGCGAAATTTAAAGCAATATTCGTCGAGATGTTTGCGCACTGGTTGCAAAAAAGCAAGTAATATGTTGTAGCAATTAAAAAAGTCTGTTGAGCAAAATATATTTTTATTACAGCACGCGTAATGATATTCATAGCAAGACCTCATATAAGTTGTAGTGTCGTTTGAATAGGTAGCACCTGGAAAAGGATGACATGCAGCTGCGAGGGAAAAATATTACGCTATCAAGATATCAAAACGGCGATATTGTCTCTCACTGTCTTGAGTGCTCGAAAGCCAGTGACGAGTTGCAACCTCTATAGCTTGTAACTCTAGTGCCACTGTTCCTTTAGAGTAACAGATGGAACTTTCCTCTCTTTTTATAAAGACCCTTACCATAAAGACCCAGATATTCACTCCAACAAAATGTAAAAATTCTGTCAAAACCATGTTAAGTGTTTCCTAAAAACATACCCCTTTTTAAACATTACGTAACTGCAAACTGGTCAATTCAAAAACTTATTTTCGAACTCTTGGCCTCTTTTGGGTCCATCCTCCTTCTGGACAAGAGATCACAACAAGAAATTCACATTCACCCATAAAACTATTCAAATAGGACTGCGTAGGGGGGCTTCTTTAGATAACTTTGAATCGATTATCTTGAACCGCCAGCCTTGAATTAAACCGAGAAGCTAGTCAGAGGAAAGAAACATGAGGTTTTGTATATCAATTCACCATAGCTGGGTCTTAATAGTTAAGGATAGAGAGTTGCTTAAAGTCTCATATTTTTTTGGATCAAGTTGCTAGGAAAGATGTGATTGAAACACGAGCCCAGAACAGTAAAATATTGCAGTTTCAACTAACAGCTCCACTGTTGGAGTCTTTTTCTTCGTTTTTTTTCTGTCACATTTACAATGCATTTTTGATCTCTCCTCAGAAGTAGGCCTTATCTGAAAAAATAGTGGGGCGGGTATTTCAGGACGTGAAAAGGGGTCGTCAATTAGATTGCAGCTTGCCTATAGTTTCTCGATTAAGAATGATCAATTACTATAGTTTAGCGTGAACTGGTCTAATTTCTTATGCGACTTTGTGGTGTTTTGATTTCAAAACGATAAGATGCCTTATAACGATAAGTTAAAAAATTGACTAGGAACAGTACCATATCAGACCGCTAAGGGGGATCTCTTCAATAAACGGATTTTCAAGGAGGAGGAGGAGAGCTGATCGGGGGGTTTCAAGAAGGTTCTTCAAGAGGGTTCTCCAGAAAGGACTCTTAAATCTCTTCCAGGTGGATGTCATTCAAGCAGCAAACGAATTTGTCTCTCGAAACTTATCATGAAGGTTTTTCAACTACAACTAGAATTTTAATTTTTCAAGGACGTACGTTGATTGTCATCACACTTAACCTCTTTAGATATGGGTTCCAAAAAGAAAATTCCTTAAACGCACGTTTAGAAAGATGACTGCAAATATTAAACACTGTAGGGGTACATCCCTGATTCGGGCTTACAATTTTTCGAGCTCTAGGGTTTCATATCGATTCCCGTGATACTGTTGTGTTGAGAAAACATACGCTGAAAATACTTTGCATAATAAACCCGTTAAAAAGAAAATCGAAATGAAAATAGCTTGCGTGACACAGAGCACGAAATCAGCTAAAGTGCTCTCACAAAATATATCTGTATAGCAACGTGGCCACATAGATCTAAAAAATTATTCTGTTGGTATACAATAATTTGAAGTCTGTAAAATAATTATTGATTGTGGGCAAACATTTGAAACTATCACCTTTTTATAAAAACGTCAGCTCTTCCGAAGCTAGTTGAGAAGGTTTCCCGTTTCTCGCCTGTTCGCCCATCGGTGTCGGCAGTCTTCTCCCGTCTCTGTCCAACTCATTCTCTAAAAAAGTAGCTTTTCTACTTGGAGAGAAGGGTAGTCTAGATGGGGGCAGAATTGTCTTTGGTGATGGCGTTGAAGCAGGACTTTGCGACGAAGAGCTAGCACTGGAGTTGGGAAAGGCAGAGCTGCTTGCGATGTTCGATATTTTGGGGGAGATTGCAAACTTTCGTAGATTCTTGTTCTTTTCATCTGCATGTAAGTCAAGTGTATTTGGTCGCTCTGGTCTGCTTTCGAGATCCTGCGAATGAGACTGAAGCGAACTCCCTGAGAGGCTGCAATTAATAGAATCCAGTTCCGGGTTTGAATAGCGAAACAACCGGGAATTGCTGGTTGGCCGACTATCCTGGGACGGACTTGAAAACGGGTCGTACTCGTCGCGATCGCAAATAATATCGTACGACCGTAATGGCGAAGAGATGTCGTCGAGGTCAATAAGATTCGGGTGAGATGACATTACTATTCGTCTTGAATTTTCGGTGTCTGTATTTTTACGGTAAGTCCCGTAAACGCCTGAGTTCGAATCACCTAACGATATCTTATTCTTATCTCCAGCAGAGGTCTTGCGGGATTTATAGTTAAAATTTATGGAGGACAGCGACGAATCACGACTGCGACCTCGACTGAGTTTTCGTAACTGAAAATCCGGGTTTTCGTTCATTGCTGGCGTCAAATCGATGCCAAGTGCAGCCGCTATTAGAAGTCCAGCTTGGCATATAGCACGATAGCGGAATTTAGCATATTTAGCAGGATATGAACTTGAATGCTCTTGCAATGATGGATCTGATGTCAAACTGTCCACTGAAAGAAGCAAGAACAATATCTAAATAAGTTGGCATAAAATACATCGAGACCGCCGTATATAACGGACATTTGTAGGATCTGTGTCCGTTGTCTAAATTCTACATTCACAATGCTTTGACAACATAAAAACAATTTTCGGACATTATGCATGTCTGTAACTGAAGTGCAATGTAGTATATCCTTCCAAGAACACTCAAAGCAATTAACTGGGCTAGATATCTGCCATATAGGAAGCAACCCATTTTGATTTTAAACCTGCTGACGCCACAAATACTGCGACCGGTTCAATTCTAAATAAAAACGCTTCAAAACTGCTAATTGAATTAAATATTACGATTTTGGTCGTCTTTTAACTTTCAATCAAAATTTTAAAGATGTTTTATGATTTCAAGATTCGTGGACTTTTATTTTTGAGAAAAGGTACTCCTATAAATTACGATTTTATGCGACGAGAGAAGACATTAACTATAACTCTGCTTATACATGTTCTAAAAATCTGTTTCAAAACAAACCTTAATGAAAAAGACAGTAAAATTGCAGCTTGGTTGAGAAAATGTACACTTAAACTCAGGTAAGTTGAAACCATAAGCGGTTATATACGGCGTTGTGTTTTTGTTAAATTGTAATCGATGTTGAATTTTTGAAGCATGAAACATGAAGCTTGAATGCTAAAGTACAGGAAGCTAGAACTGTGCTGCTAAATACACATTTTCAAACTTCCAATTTCAAAAAAATTCATTTACACAGAGAAGATACATAAATTTTATTTGCAGCTGCTATTCTCCATGTAACAGCAGAGTTTGCAACAAAGAGATCTTCCCTTCTCAAAATTTACTCATCATCCTAACTTTCCCATCAGCCTGAATCACTTTTGACAAAACTGTTTTGATTCTAACAAAATATGAAGTTTTGGATCCAAAAAGTATTCTTATTTGAAAGTTCTTTGGTTCATGCTTCCCTCCCTCGTGTTATAAATACTTGATACTATGAGATAACAAAATTTCAATACTTGTGTGGCTTGTTAATCTGAAACAAACAAGCATGTACTGAGAAAAAGATTCAGTTCTAAAGCAACATTGAAGGGAAAGAAGATTTTTACGTACTTGACGCATCGATCAAAGTTCGATCCAGAACACCAAGATTTGGAAATGACGAAGCCCTGCCATTATTATCCGAATAGATTCGCGACCGGTTTTTGGTGCGCCTCCTTTCTTTGTCCTTCTGGTGTACCGAACTCGGACCCCAAGTCCGACCTTTCTTACCAGCGGCGGTCTTTAGCGCCTGGTCGTTTGCAGCATTAACTAAAAGTTAACAAACAAGTGTCATAAAGCATGCATATTCAAACTTGACCCAATGAAGATCACAACGCAAGATACCGTATAAACAGAGACGAACACATGCCGCTCGTACTGAGAAGTACCGGCATTGGGTATTAAGTGCAGGACGGCTCTAAGCTGCTACCCGGAAAATGCAATGTAAACTTCAGGCACGTACCTATTCTAAACATTTAATCAGAAATATACTTAAGGGCAGCCAGAGTATACAGAAAAGTTAAACTTAACTGTTATAACTTAATATTTTCCGTGTTGGTCTCCATTTTCAAAGGGAATTCCACACACATCGCATTAAAAATCTAAAAAGCGCAATTTTTAAAACCGAAATTGCGAAGAATAATTCATCTCTCTGTTCGCGCTGAATTTCAAAACTATCTCGCCATTTAACAAATGTTAAAATGCTTGTGAAAGTCTTGGGTAAATCACTTGTATCAACAAGTTTGTCAATGGCAACTCTACAATTCTCCCCCCCCCCCACCTCAACCCTTCCCTTTCAAACGATGTTTGGATGTTATTGACTTAACAAGTTAGTTATGATAGAAATCAATTCACTCAACATTGTTCTTTTTCATTAGATGCAATCCCTATCAGCTTAATCGTTAAACTCCAAAACAATGTTGTAGATATTGGGTTATAAATGAAAAATTAGCAGGCCATGTAGTTCTTACGATAAGCAAAATAGAAACAACGCACGTGATAACAATCGCAATCTGCTTGTTCCTGGTGACTTTGGAGGATTTTGGTTGCCATTAAAGACACTACCTCCTTTATGGTCATTCTTCTCGTCCGTCGGAGTGCTTGTTACTGTGTAGCGATGCTTGAAACCTGCCAATAGGATGAAAGTCATCATTTCCTGCAATTAGATATTTCATTTACGTTCTCTTCTAGAAATCCCCTCATAATCAGGGTACAGAAGAGCGTTCACCCTTTCGTGTCTCAATATCAAAAATTGCTAAACTTTCCTAAAAACAACAAAGACAAGGCCTATTCTAGGTGCTATGACGTACAATCACTGCCGAAAGTCTTGGAACACTGACGTAGGTTTTCAAAGGCAAATTCAGCCACCCCCTCTCCCCCTAAGGAACAATGTTGATCTACTATAAAAAAGAAGGGGGTTTTGGAGTATGCTCTTTCTTGAGGCTTGTTTGTTATTTTTCTTTACTTTCAACAATTGTTTTGGGGGAAAGGGGGACGGAAGTAGTAGTTTTCGGGGAAACAAATGAAAAATAGAAAAGCACGGTGCAAAGTGTTGGGTGTTCCACGTAATTGTGGCAGTGATTGTAGATCTTCTATTCTCAAAGATATTCGATGTAGTCGTGGCCAACTTTCCTGGATACTGGTTATAATAATGGCAAAATCTTTCAACATCAGTTAAATTACTACAGAATCCAGAATGCTGATGGTTAAGCAACAAACTAAATATCTTTTTATCAAGCCAAAATCATTCCCCTTTCTCAATATGGAAGGTATTTCCTGGCAAAACACTTGAAAAACTTAGCCACAGGACAATAAAAAATGTTTGATATCGGGTTAATAAGTAAATTGGATCATAATCGTACGAGTTTCCTACAGAACAAAAAATCAGACCCCTCAAAAATGGGTAAGACTTTATATTGAAACCCCCCCCCCTTTCTCTCCCAGTTCAATGATCATAATTCTGTTTGGCAAAGGCATTCAATCTAACTCTGAACGGGGGTTTAAGGTTGTACTCCTTCAATAGGAATGCTCTTCGTCATGTGTTTAGGTATGTATCGCAGATTGTGGATAAAAAGTACCTAACTACAATCTCTGCCAAAATTACTCGGAACACCGCGCAATTGGCCTTTTATGTTTTTATTTCTTTCTTAAATATTGCTTTTTTAGAGTCGTATTTCATAATTTCCTACGTCGTCTTATACAACAGGCAATTTCCCGAGGAAAAAAGCGAATGGCTGAATTTGCTCTGGAAAACTGATGTTAATGTTTCAAGACTTTTGTAGGGATTGTAGAACCGACCTCAACTCTTATAATCGGAAATATTTAGCTGACAGTTAAAGAGAAACTTCTTTTGCTTCATTTCGGTTGCAAAAAAAATTAAGGAGCAAAAAAAACACATTGTGTCTACGTAATAACCATATTGTGTATGCTTCAATTGCTTGAAGGTCAAGACACAACAAAGGAACGTATGGTATCAAACTAACCTGTTGGTCCACTTATACTGGTTTTGGAATATTTAAACAGTCGCCTTCTCTTCTTTGGCAAAGGTTTCTTCATCTCCTGATTAAGAAAAATTGGGAAGGACAGGCTTACAGCTCTGCAGACCCTTGGTAGTATCACAAAAGATGAAGATCAATATTTTCTATAAACTAACCCTTGTCCCACGTTGAATATCGAAAGAAAGGACAACCAGCTAAAACATCCCTTTGACTGAAAATTTTCACTGAAGAGCGCATGGTTTTAGATTTCAAGCTGAAAATATTGTTAGATTACTCAAAAATGCGAATAATAGAAGCAGCAAAAAACTAAGAATTCCTCACCAGAACAAGTATGTATAGCTTCACTGCAATTTTTTAGTTGCCTTGTGGAATGACAATTCACATAGTTTGTGAAAATATTAAGTGACGACATCACGAAAACCAAAAACTATTTTCATGTAAATTTGGATGCTATGTTATATCTTTGGATAATATAAACTTACGGTTGCCTGAACGACTAAAAAGATTTCCCTCTCCAAAAGCATGCGTTCTCGTTGATTCAGCTCCTCTTCCCTTTTCTGTAATGTCGCCAGCTGTTTCTTTTGGTCACTCTCAATACGAACAAGCTCTTCTTCGCGACTTGACAACTCCTAAAATATGGTAAATGGGAGTATGTGCAACAGGTTTGAAACATCGATTCCGAATAAAGCCGGTGGCAGTAAAAGTCATTCATTGAGAGAAATGAAAAGAATTACCGAGTAAAAGAGGTGGATTCAGAAAAGAAGTGGATTAAGTAAAAGAAGTAGATCGAATTAGAAAAGTAGATCAAGCTTTTAACAAGAAACCGTTTCGGATTCATGATCGACACAATACCAAAGAGAAAACTTACGAATGGCTTTGAAAATAGCTTTTATGTAAATTTTTCGATCTACGTTCTGACATTTTATACTCTAAGGGGTGTCAGACGAAAAGCTTCAGTATATTTCAAAATCTTTGCTTTTTCCAAAGCCAATTGAAATTTTACTACCACAAGAAAATTATCAGAAAAATTATCAATTTTCTTGACTTTTTGGTATGTTTAAGTTTATGGTTATCGATTTCTTTTACTGTAAGAGTGTGACCGGGATCTTAGCAAATCTAAAGTCTTAATTCAAATGTTGGGTTATACTTGTTTTACAAGGTTCATGCAAAAATAAAAGAAACTTCTAGGAAGCCCGAACAGAGCAGAAAATTTAGACATTTGCAAAAGTTAAAAACCTTCTCTCTTTCTTTAAGCTCTTCAAATATGCGCTCAATTTCTGCTTTCCAAGATTCTTGCAAAGACTTAAATGAGTCAGCAGCAGTAGCTGGGAAATCAGAACCGGCGATCTTCTCCAGGCTGCCCAAAATGTGTGGAAACAGCGGCCTCTCATGAGCATCAGACTTCCAACAATCTAAAAATGAAAGTTAACGCTAAATTCATTGGAGAGATTTAAAAGTAATTGAATTTGTTGTATTACTCGTGACATCAAGGCGCAGAAGTATAAATTTTTCAATCAAATCGACAAAACAGTGAGAAAGAGAATATTTTCGAGCGTCACAGATCCTTTTCATCACGATTTTGTATTCTCCTGACCTAATTTCAGTTAAGGAATTTTAACGTTTTCTTTTAAGGTACAAACGAATACAAGCGTAGAGTAGACAATATATCACATTGTGACCTCAAAGGTGAACTTCATGCGATTCGCTACAAGGCTTTTGTTAGGCCGTTGAATTAATATGCGGTGGCGCTCTGTGGGATGTTGAGATAGACAATAAGAAGGCTTCATTTAAAATTAAACGGAGCGAGTTAACAAAAACTATGAAATGCATAGATGAGGACAGCTGGATCGATATGAACAACATTAGGCTTATCAATATTTAAGAAGGCCAAACTATACAACGCAATTGCTTGTCGGCCGAGGAAACCGCTCGCTTTGTAAACACTTTTTATTTGAACCAAGGTCCATTGACGACATGCGGCAGAATTTTTTATGAGATTTGTTATTGAGCGAAAACTTGTGGGCCCAGATAACAACTCATTTTAATAAAAGCCTTACTGTTGTTAAAAGGGAATATTTATTACATAACAGTAAAAAAAGACTGTTGAATACATTTTATTATATTCAAGTATCTAGAGATGTGAGTTAAAAACGCTTTAGGGTTAGTGTTGGTGAGGTTGGTTGGCTACCTAAGCTCAACAATAACAAAGCGATGGGTGATACACAAAAAACAGCTGCTTTAGATCAACTTTCAATTCTAAATTCCTCGCTCAAGAGTAATAATATGCAACAAGATTCCCCAATGTCCTTTTAAAATCAGCACATAGTTAAAACAAACTGTTGGGTTCAGTGCAACACTACGATCACTCTCTACACATTTCGAAAACCCTGAAAATTCTAACGGGCCCTCCAACTATATATGTTCTATTTAATTGAAAATCAGCTACCCACGTTCAGGAATGACATTTATACTTCCACCAATTAGCATTTTTATGACTACCTCTACATTCAAGTTAAATAAACGCGATATTAACCCTAATTTATGTATAATTAATAGCAGACAACAATTATTAATTAATAACATTTCTTTTCAGTTTTTAATTATCATTTAAGAAAACGTCTGCACATTTGCTTCGACCATCAAGAGGACTGCATTTTAGAAGGAGGTGTTAATCTTAACAATTCATAATTGAAATGAAACTCTGCATCAAATATTGGGGGCATTTTCCTGCAGTAGGGTGCGTACATTTTAACCAAGATCGGGCCCCATTTTGCCAGATATTGTGCTCACTAAAGAATGAATATACAATCTTGCACTATTCTGCAAAGACATAATGACTCAATTTCAATTTTAATTTTCCAAAGATCAAGGATAACAACCTTTTCACCAGAGGAGATTGATCTTAGGACTGTCAAAATAGCATAAGGTGAAGCCATTTCTTAAACACTTATTCAAGATAGTAGCGGTTGATCGAGTAAGACCCCAAATTCAAAACTGGCGTCCAATACATGGCTCTTTCTAAGTATCACTTGAATGGGTAGGCCCGAAGCTAGGCGAAATCCTCGCAGCTAACATAAGACACTGAAAATTAGTGCCCTCTAGTTTGTTTCTACGTATGATGTAGATTGTTCTTACCTTCCATAATGACGGCAAATCCATGAGGGCACGTGGATGGAACGGGCAATGTGAGCTTGTTCATAGCGACTCCATATGCAATTGCAAGATTCTCGATGCCATGGTAAGGAACTTGACCTGTCAGTAGTTCCCACAGCACAACTCCGTAACTAGAAGAAAATACAAGGGAAGGTTGAAAGATCAGAATAGAGCAGAAATGGGATTGGTTAAGCTCAGGGATCTTTTTTGGGCAACCCCCACCCCCACCCTTCCCCATGAGAGAGAAATCCACTTTGGTGTGATCGATACATTATTATCAAGGCGCCATTATTATCGATTAAATTTTTAAAAAACCTAGAAGCTTTCAGTGCCAAGCGTTGGCACTCTAATTTTCTAAAATTATATATATATGTGTGTGTTAGACAATTTAACTAAGGCCATGGCTGCTGGTACTGTTGCTCTTGTCTTCAATATTATTTGCGGTTTTCAATTGTTATGAATCTCAATCTATAACAAAACAGCTCTATTTTATTTGGTAAAGGTGAGAGCCTGACACACAATAGACCAATTCGACTTACGGCCTCATTTTGAAAAATTCTTCAAATTATTTTGTACAAAATTTTTGACCTCAGATTCGGATTGCGAGCAATGATTTTAGTATACTTTGAAGTTTTCACTATGGTATTGCTCACGATATTGATTTTATGACGACAAAAAGATAAAAATTTTATAAGGGATTTGAACGTGATTTGCGACTAGAGGGGTAAAGTTTCCCCCCGAATGATTTTTGCGGTCAAATCCCTTACAAGTTTTCAAACTTCATTTCTCCGTAAAATCTAAAATACAAGCACAAACAATATGAAATATTGTATCCGGCCTAAAATTATGGTGATAAAACTAAATTTGAGCTTTAAAAAGTCGTATAATTAGGTTAGGAGAAATTTTCAAAACGAGGCCGTAAGTCGAATTGGTGTATTGTCCTTCTATCCTAACAGCATTTCTTCTATTGTCTGTGCTAACGTTTCTTCTATTGTCTGTGCTAACGATGCTTCTTGGCGACTACCTCGAGAAAAGGCTATCTGATACAGAATACCAGCAATGAGGGTCTTCATGAACCGGTGGTTTGAGCACAGTCTATATTATGGTTTGGATATAGCTCAAAGAATGACCAAAGCGACGCCTAATGGTGCCATTCAGTAATCACAACCTTAAAAAACTGACTAGACAGAACAACCTATTGTTCTAGCAAAACACAATCAAGAAGGCTGTATTCGCTCATCCTGATTGACGCCTTTCGGTCCGTGAAACCCCAAACATTACAGCCACAAATATTCTGTGGAAAACTCCAATAGTTGTAACTGCTTTTGGTTTCTACGTCAAAACGATGGAAAACATAGACATCCGAAGGCCTAAAGAAAAAGGACTTGAACAGACAAATAATTTGGACATGCCCAAAATTTGTTAAAGAAGACCACGAAACGCGAAAATTCATTAAGGATATCAGAAGATTTTGACGAAAATAACGAATTCAATCCACTGGTTAATTGGAGGAGAAATGAAGAATGGTGATTGTCCGATTACTAATGACGTATCTATCTTCATTTCGTATCGTGTAACATAACACAATCGCACGATGCTACTAACAAAGCGCACTATGTGATTAATGCGTCTTAAAAGATCTATGATGGCATTTTGAAGACATTACTAAAAAAAATCAATCCTAGGAAGCATTTACATATAGATAATGAAATAGAGAATCTCGAGAGCATCTCTTCGTTCCGAAGCGTATGAAAGATTTGAGACCAAACACAGAAAACAATCATGTATTCAAAGAGCACTAGCAAGGACTGTGGCAGCAAAAAAAATTTTCATTGCCACGCCCCAACTTAAACCATGTTTTTAAATTTAAGGAGAAGAGAACAGGGAAGACAGGGAGGTTTCTGGGTGCTTTTTAAATTAAGACTATAGGAGGCGGCGCTTCAACCGGGAAGAAAGCCAAAGTCAATAGCCAGGCGTTACAGTTAATAAACCAAGAGAAACCTCAGTGGCTTTCGCAGCGATACACCGATTATAATGCGGTTTTTAGCCCACGTTCTGCCATATTCAAAATCTAAACATAGTTCAGTAGTTTCAATCTTAAAAAAGCCCCTATTTGGATACCGCAATGTTCTTGTTGATGCGGCTTGTTTGATTTCCGAAAATACACTGGCGACGTCCTGGTCTACAATTCTGGAAATTATTTTTCCTAGCAAATCAACACCAGCTACTGCATAGGAACTCCGTAAACTGCCTTCTTCCTTGCGCAATATTCTAAACTCAATCATAGAATGCCACCCCACGTTACGTCTTGCAGGAAAACGTAAATGCCAAAATTTTTCACGTTGAGTCTCCGTCAAACGTTTGGACTATGGCAAAATCTCGAGGAAACTAAAGATACTGGGCCATAAACTTCATTAAACTTGTGGTCATAACTCTCCTGTTATTCTGGATTTAATTATAATCGACTGCTCTTTTCAAAATGTTATATTCAAAGTCTATAAATTTGTGAAATTTTGTTCTTGATACCAAATTCTTTTGTTGCCAGTCCTCCTATTAAGAACTTCAAAGTCTATTCACACTGAGATCAGTAA
This sequence comes from Rhopilema esculentum, assembly GCF_013076305.1. The sequence goes on along the minus strand of NW_027018682.1, from coordinate 3,231,475 downwards.
TGAATTATAATAATTAATAATAATGGTAATAATTAACAACCGCTTAATGATCATTATGCGGCTTATTACAGTACAGATACAGCTCTCAAAACATATGCAGATTGGTCTCCAAACTTGACATGCAATGTAATATAAAGCGGACACCGTTGCTGGAAGGAAATCATACTTTTCTTTGAATTTTTTATAAATCATAGTTAAAAAATTTATCTGATGCAACTTTCTGTCAGATGGAGCACCTCATCCATGGTTTTGTTTAATCTCACCTTGACCTCGGTAAGAGTCAGTGAGTTTGCAGAATGAAAACCAACCACGTATTAAAACCTTTTTCAATAGACTAAAAAGGTTCTCCGTTACTAGTAAAATCGCTTTCTATTGTTCCGAATTTATTCCAATGTACCAATACTAAACGGTAATCCAGGGGTAGATCCAGAGCAAACTTGAAGGAGGGGAAGTTGGTAGTGGGGGCGCTGAAAATTTTCAAAAATTGATGACGAGAGAACGCTGTATACAACAATTTCAGATCCATTTTGGGAATAAACAACATCACTTTGAAGTAACCCTTGAAGCAAATTAACCTTTTGGTCTCAGAAACTTTTTCACCTGATTCTCATTCTTTAAAAGGGGCGCACATTTTCCAAAAAAGGGGCGCCATACTTGCTTCAATTCGTCGAGGGAGTGGCAACTGCCCCTAGTTGCCCCCCCCCCTTAAATCAAATACACTCCCTACGAGTTTAGACTTCCTCAATTATCGATTTTTGTAAAAATCCCTATAAAACGAGCATTTCTTTAAAACTGAATTTTTGCAAAACGTTATCTGCTTTAAAGGGCGGAAAAAACAATGTGGTGTGATAATCAAGTCAACAAGAAAGGAAAATCGTTGCAAAACAACCAAACCGCTCAAATAAAGGCCTGGACAATCACTATAACTTTAAACAAAGACTTTGCAATATAAATTGAAAAGATGAAAAGGCGGACATGGCGAACCCGGATAGGTAACATGTCTTGCTGGATGTCACATTGGCAGGAGAGCGTTCCCTGAGCCTGGGTGACCTGTTACTCGTTAATCAAGTCAGAAACTCCTCGAGTGTATAACATGAGCTTGATTTTACTTTCCTATCCGATTTCAGCTGATAAAAAGTGTAGAATGGCGAATGTAAAAACACATACCTCCATACATCGCTTGACTGCGAGAAAAGCGAGTTTCGGATCACTTCAGGCGCCATCCAGGGATAGGTTCCCGCGGTACTCATTTTCGTTGTATGGTCCGACTTTCTGGCTAGACCGAAATCTGTGATCTTTAAAACGTTTCCCAGATAATGTCCCTCGTCAACGCTTTTGCTTAGTAATACTAAGAGGAGAAAAAAAAAAGTTTGTCAAAAGCAATATCAAAAATTGAACATAAAACGTAAATACATTCGAGGGGTAAAATGCTCTATAAAAATCTGGTACACCTTTGGTGGAAATCCTACTGTTTTATCAGAAAATCCTTAGAAATCCTTTTGTTTGTGTTGTACGCTATTTGCAACAATCAAATAGATTTTCTAATTACAAACATAAAAATTGTAAACAAGATGATCATCTTCCCCAAAGCTGGGAGACTTAGAGAAAAGGGTGAAGTGCCTTGGGTCAGACGTTACAGCTTATTCGAATATTCTATGGCTGTTTTTAATGTTTTTGCTGCAGAATTGAAGAACTGTTATTAAAATGGTGCTTAATACGGTTTTACTCTGTATTCGGTTTACTTTTTCATAAAACAGAAATCACATTAAGAGGCAGAGTATCGCGAAACCCCTAAATACCTGCATTTATAAACTTCATACGACAACAGACAGGCAACATTGCCATAGACACTGCATACTTTTCTTAAAAATGTTCTTAAAAAAAACAAATTGAGAAAAATTTGGGGCTGAGCCACTAAATCAATGTAAGAATGTAAAAACATTGGTATTAATGATAGATTTTTCATGACGGGGTTTATGTTTCGCTAAAGTTTTAAAATATCAATATTATGCATGATTCCTTTCCAGTGCTCTGCTGTAGTTGAATATTTTCTTATTTCTTAAACTTACACCCTAATAATTCAAGAGCAAATCAGGAAAAAACCCGCCTCAAAGTTTTGAATGTCAATTTTTAAAAACATGGAGCAGCATCAAAGTTTTAAGAGTAAGCTGGTCCCACAGCTTCCTATCTCAGGCGTCTCTGGATTTGTCGAAAAGAACAACAAATCTTAAGCGACATCATCTCTACTTTGATATTTTCAAGGCCTACTGCATACAAGGCCTACTGCATACAAGGCCTACTGAAAACGAAATTAAAACAGAACATGGTTCGGTTGTCAACAAAATAACCTACTTACAATTTACATGGAAAAATATCTTCCAGACATGACGAAAACTGGTTGATCTTTAACCGCATCCAAATTAAAAGGAAAACGAGTGGGCACAAAGTCTATTGTAGCGGGAAAAGGCCATTTGGCCATGTGAAAGTTCAAATTCTTTATTTCAAATGAAGGGGAAATCTTATAAAAGGCCTATTAACGGAATTTGAAAACAGTGATAACATTGCTACAGTCTCTGAACTCGGACACAAAGACGGCGAAATTCTGTTTGATACTTATGTCTTCTACAACAAAAGGAACAAGGACAACTATGCCACAGGTAAATTAAGAGAGGGTTGTGTAGGCAGCAAATGACTTGAGGCTGAAAAAGCATTTGGCGTAGGATGAAATCCCCCACTTCCAAAGAAATGAAAAATCATGAAGCTAATTTTTTGTCACTTTTAGTTATTGTCACCTTAACGTGGCTTTTAAAAAAGCTTTTGCCTGGAAAGCATTTTATCAGCATGACAGCATTACACAAATGCTTTCTCGCTTATTTCGTACGACGACGACTGAGCAGAGCTCTTTAAGACACTATTAATGAGCAGATGAACACCAGAGAACAGTTATGGTCTTAAGAGATTAAAAACATCGATGGCTAAGGGCGCAATTAGTTAAAAAGTATATGAATTATTCAATTCGTATTATCAAATACGTTGATAACTGATTATCATTTTCAATTAAAGGTAACTTGTATATGGTTGATCTGCTGTAGACAATTCCAAATCATTGTTATTATTATAATGTTATGAAAAAAATATAAAATAGCATTACAAATGAATCTTGAAAATAATCATCAACATCAATCAAATAAGGATGTCTTGTTGACAGGGGGAAGTGAAGTCCATGGAGACAAAGGACATCAGAATGGAAATATCTTTTGTGGGCCCAAATTGAAGAAAATTTATGGAAACGAATATTAAGTTTTGAGCAATTGTTTATCATTCTCTAAAGGTTCTAGAGTGATAATCAAAGGTCCTTTTTGTGCCCTTGCAAAACTGCAAAACTGGGTTACTAAACCTGATACATAACTTCACATTTTCACAGTTACTTCAATTGAAATAAGTACCCATTTGAGGATTGGTTTCCTTTATAAAAACAATACCTAAATAAAATATATACCTAAATAAAATAATTACAATAACAATACCTGCAAAAAAGCAATTATTTTTTACATTTCACCATAGTGGGGAAATAATGGGCTTGTTTGGAGGCCATGGAAAGGTCCATAACATGTCATTCAAGAACACCTGCCTTGATTCCTATAGACCCAATGTCCCACTTCACAGGTCTACAGGAATGAAAATCCCATTTTATATATATTCTTTAAGATCTCAGGCCTTTTCAATGTAATTTGCAGATTGGCCTATTATTTTAAAAATAATTTGAAACTATGCTGGTGACTTTTCATTAATTTGCTCCAAAACATTTCCTTATATAATACTATAATAATATGATATATAATACTAAATAAAAAGGTATTTTTATTGCACTGTTTATCCTCAGGACTCAAATGCCCATTACATAACTTCTACAAAAATGTTTCAAGTTTAAAAATAAATATAAGATGTTACAAGAATATGATTCAATACAAGAATTTTGAAAAATTGTAACTTAAAATGTGTAAAATGATGCTAAATCTACGTAAAATCTAATCTGTGTAGAATCACTCAGAATCTAAAAAAATAGTATCTTAAAATGTAAGTTTAAGTTTTCATTTAAACTTAATTATGACCCAAGGTTGCTGTTGACAATCAGCAATAAAACCTCAAACTGCAACAATTTTCCTAACATTTTAACTACATCTTGGCACAGATTTCTATTCACATATTGTTATTAAAAAATACTTTCTACTCTAAGCACATCAAGAATGTCAGACAAAAGCACTTCAGTTTAATGCATTATTTTTCTGCTTGTTGATCCCATTTCAAGATACAGTTGTGGAAGATATCACAAAAAGAAGCCATTTCAGATGCTTATCGTGAAACCATTCTTTCCAAACTGTCAAGCAAAATACACAACAAACTACTGGATAAATATTGACAGATTTGTCTATTTCATTTTGTTGCAATTTTAGGGGGGAGCAGTATAAACACTTATTCATGAAAGATCGTGTCAGCAATGCTTGTAAAAATAGCCCTAACAGCTATACATAACTCTGCTTTGTTCATGTTTTCGAAAAACCACATACTAACTATGGAAATGCAATATTATTTGTACTTCTTGGTATTACCATTAAAAAGCTTCAGAGAATCCAACATGTACCAACAAGAGACTTATTTAAAAATGAAGTTGAATAGATAATGCTACAGAAATTCTGAAAAAGCTATCTGGTTACCCATCAGGTATTGCACAAACAAAATAAATGAACTGTACATTGGAACAGCTTTTCTAAATAAATTATTGATTTAATAAGCTATAAGAACAGCAGAGCTTGCTCACTTTGAACAGTAGAGCTTGCTAAACTTGAAAAGCTGTGAATTAGAACTGAAACAATTGGCAAAAAAGCATCTGAATATGCTGTACTCTATAAATTGAACTTCTAGCCACTCAATACCATATTCAAGCAAGCAGTAAAAACCATTTTTAGCAAGCATTAAATTTCTGCTTCACTAATAAATATGGTTATTTTTTAGGAATTGTATTGTAACTCTAACGATTACATCAATGTGGTGTAACTTTTGTATTCTAACTATAACTTGCTGCTGGATAGAATTGTAATGTATATATATATTTGTCATAAATCAACTTACATAATGAGACTGTTGTATAACAGTTTTAAACGTTGTATATACATATTATTTTAGATTTTTCTGACAGTGTTACAATGCATGAACAGAAATATATACATATGGTTTATCAAATATAATTTGTATGAAATCAGTTGCCTAATGATGGCTAGAGCTTGATTAGAACTGTCCCCTCTACACACTGACATTATACA
>NW_027018682.1:3110277-3226054 GCF_013076305.1 Rhopilema esculentum | reverse complement strand
GATCTGACCATGAACAATTCAGGTAATTACAAAAAATTGAAATTAATGGCAACATTCAGTATGGAAAATGAAAAATTATTTTTCTCAAAACGTGAAATTGTTTACTGAGACCCCCGTTAACAACAACTTTGGGTTAAATGAAGACGTTTTGTGAAGTTTCAGACGATTCCAATCAGATTTACAAAAGTTATTGCGTAAACGTCCCCCAAACTGACCACTTTATAAGGCTTCAGTATGGAAAATGAAAAATTATTTTTCTCAAAACGTGAAATTATTTGCTGGGACCCCCGTTAACAACAACTTTGGGTTAAATGAAGACGTTTTGTGAAGTTTCAGACGATTCCAATCAGATTTACAAAAGTTATTGCGTAAACGTCCCCCAAACTGACCACTTTATAAGGCTTCAGTATGGAAAATGAAAAATTATTTTTCTCAAAACGTGAAATTATTTGCTGAGACCCCCGTTAACAACAACTTTGGGTTAAATGAAGACGTTTTGTGAAGTTTCAGACGATTCCAATCAGATTTACAAAAGTTATTGCGTAAACGTCCCCCAAACTGACCACTTTATAAGGCTTCAGTATGGAAAATGAAAATTTTTTTTTCTCAAAAGTCGTTAAAAGTTCCCGAAACATCCGTTAACGTCAAGCGTATGTTCATTAAAGATATTTTATAAAGTTTCTGTAAAGTTCATACAGAAACGACAAAGTTATTGCGTAAATACGGATTCAGTTTTCCAGTTGTAAGGCTTCAGTATGGGAAACGAAATAGAAATTTTTCAAGGAAGATCACAATTTTACCGAATCCCCTGTTAACATGTATACTGGGATTGGAAAAGTTACGTTGCAAGCATTCGGGAAAATCTTCCTAAGAACGAGAAAGTTATTGCGTAAAAATAATTTTTTTCCCGACGGCGAATGTCTAACGCATGGCCTAAGTCCAAATTCAACACTATGATGCTCAGTTCAGCTTCTACAAGACGTAACAACAAAAACGAAGCATACGATAATACACTTACGAAGGTATACTTTAATGTTATTAACATTGTTTTTAACCCTCTAGCACAGATTTCTTATACCGAGCCATTTTAGTCCGAATGTCTAATCGAATGTCTAACTGAATGTCTAATCGAATGTCGTACGCTAAATAGCGGAACACATAGATCAGTAGTTTCAATCTTAAAAAAGCCACTATTTGGATACCGCAATGTTCTTGTTGATGCGGCTTGTTTGATTTCCGAAAATACACTGGCGACGTCCTGGTCTACAATTCTGGAAATTATTTTTCCTAGCAAATCAACACCAGCTACTGCATAGGAACTCCGTAAACTGCCTTCTTCCTTGCGCAATATTCTAAACTCAATCATAGAATGCCACCCCACGTTACGTCTTGCAGGAAAATGTAAATGCCAAAATTTTTCACGTTGAGTTCCCGTCAAACGTTTGGACTATGGCAAAATCTCGAGGAAACTAAAGATACTGGGCCATGAACTTCATTAAACTTGTGGTCATAACTCTCCTGTTATTCTGGATTTAATTATAATCGACTGCTCTTTTCAAAATGTTATATCTTAAGTCTATAAATTTGTGAAATTTTGTTCTTGATACCAAATTCTTTTGTTGCCAGTCCTCCTATTAAGACATTCAAAGTCTATTCACACTGAGATCAGTAATGAATTATAATAATTAATAATAATGGTAATAATTAACAACCGCTTAATGATAATTATGCGGCTTATTACAGTACAGATACAGCTCTCAAAACATATGCAGATTGGTCTCCAAACTTGACATGCAATGTAATATAAAGCGGACATCATTGCTGGAAGGAAATCATACTTTTCTTTGAATTTTTTATAAATCATAGTTAAAAAATTTATCTGATGCAACTTTCTGTCAGATGGAGCACCTCATCCATGGTTTTGTTTAATCTCACCTTGACCTCGGTAAGAGTCAGTGAGTTTGCAGAATGAAAACCAACCACGTATTAAAACCTTTTTCAATAGACTAAAAAGGTTCTCCGTTACTAGTAAAATCGTTTTTTATTGTTCCGAATTTATTCCAATGTACCAATACCAAACGGTAATCCAGGGGTAGATCCAGAGCAAACTTGAAGGAGGGGAAGTTGGTAGTGGGGGCGCTGAAAATTTTCAAAAATTGATGACGAGAGAACGCTGTATACAACAATTTCAGATCCATTTTCGGAATAAACAACATCACTTTGAAGTAACCCTTGAAGCAAATTAACCTTTTAGTCTCAGAAACTTTTTCACCTGATTATTTCTGCATTCTTTAAAAGGGGCGGGCACAATTTTTCCTAGGAGAAAGAAGGGCGCCATACTTGCTTCAATTCGTCGAGGGAGTGGCAACTGCCCCTAGTTGCCCCCCCCCCCTTAAATCAAATACACTCCCTACGAGTTTAGACTTCCTCAATTATCGATTTTTGTAAAAATCCCTATAAAACGAGCATTTCTTTAAAACTGAATTTTTGCAAAACGTTATCTGCTTTAAAGGGCGGAAAAAACAATGTGGTGTGATAATCAAGTCAACAAGAAAGGAAAATCGTTGCAAAACAACCAAACCGCTCAAATAAAGGCCTGGACAATCACTATAACTTTAAACAAAGACTTTGCAATATAAATTGAAAAGATGAAAAGGCGGACATGGCGAACCCGGATAGGTAACATGTCTTGCTGGATGTCACATTGGCAGGAGAGCGTTCCCTGAGCCTGGGTGACCTGTTACTCGTTAATCAAGTCAGAAACTCCTCGAGTGTATAACATGAGCTTAATTTTACTTTCCTATCCGATTTCAGCTGATAAAAAGTGTAGAATGGCGAATGTAAAAACACATACCTCCATACATCGCTTGACTGCGAGAAAAGCGAGTTTCGGATCACTTCAGGCGCCATCCAGGGATAGGTTCCCGCGGTACTCATTTTCGTTGTATGGTCCGACTTTCTGGCTAGACCGAAATCTGTGATCTTTAAAACGTTTCCCAGATAATGTCCCTCGTCAACGCTTTTGCTTAGTAATACTAAGAGGAGAAAATAAAAAGTTTGTCAAAAGCAATATCAAAAATTGAACATAAAACGTAAATACATTCGAGGGGTTAAATGCTCTATAAAAATCTGGTACACCTTTGGTGGAAATCCTACTGTTTTATCAGAAAATCCTTAGAAATCCTTTTGTTTGTGTTGTACGCTATTTGCAACAATCAAATAGATTTTCTAATTACAAACATAAAAATTGTAAACAAGATGATCATCTTCCCCAAAGCTGGGAGACTTAGAGAAAAGGGTGAAGTGCCTTGGGTCAGACGTTACAGCTTATTCGAATATTCTATGGCTGTTTTTAATGTTTTTGCTGCAGAATTGAAGAACTGTTATTAAAATGGTGCTTAATACGGTTTTACTCTGTATTCGGTTTACTTTTTCATAAAACAGAAATCACATTAAGAGGCAGAGTATCGCGAAACCCCTAAATACCTGCATTTATAAACTTCATACGACAACAGACAGGCAACATTGCCATAGACACTGCATACTTTTCTTAAAAATGTTCTTAAAAAAAACAAATTGAGAAAAATTTGGGGCTGAGCCACTAAATCAATGTAAGAATGTAAAAACATTGGTATTAATGATAGATTTTTCATGACGGGGTTTATGTTTCGCTAAAGTTTTAAAATATCAATATTATGCATGATTCCTTTCCAGTGCTTTGCTGCAGTTAACTATTTTTTTTTAACTTACACCCTAATAATTCAAGAGCAAATCAGGAAAAAACCCGCCTCAAAGTTTTGAATGTCAATTTTTAAAAACATGGAGCAGCATCAAAGTTTTAAGAGTAAGCTGGTCCCACAGCTTCCTATCTCAGGCGTCTTTGGATTTGTCGAAAAGAACAACAAATCTTAAGCGACATCATCTCTACTTTGATATTTTCAAGGCCTACTGCATACAAGGCCTACTGCATACAAGGCCTACTGAAAACGAAATTAAAACAGAACATGGTTCGGTTGTCAACAAAATAACCTACTTACAATTTACATGGAAAAATATCTTCCAGACATGACGAAAACTGGTTGATCTTTAACCGCATCCAAATTAAAAGGAAAACGAGTGGGCACAAAGTCTATTGTAGCGGGAAAAGGCCATTTGGCCATGTGAAAGTTCAAATTCTTTATTTCAAATGAAGGGGAAATCTTATAAAAGGCCTATTAACGGAATTTGAAAACAGTGATAACATTGCTACAGTCTCTGAACTCGGACACAAAGACGGCGAAATTCTGTTTGATACTTCTGTCTTCTACAACAAAAGGAACAAGGACAACTATGACACAGGTAAATTAAGAGAGGGTTGTGTAGGCAGCAAATGACTTGTGGCTGAAATAGCATTTGGCGTAGGATGAAATCCCCCACTTCCAAAGAAATGAAAAATCATGAAGCTAATTTTTTGTCACTTTTAGTTATTGTCACCTTAACGTGGCTTTTAAAAAAGCTTTTGCCTGGAAAGCATTTTATCAGCATGACAGCATTACACAAATGCTTTCTCGCTTATTTCGTACGACTCTCTGATGAGCAGAGCTCTTTAAGACACTATTAATGAGCAGATGAACACCAGAGAACAGTTATGGGCTTAAGAGATTAAAAACATCGATGGCTAAGGGCGCAATTAGTTAAAAAGTATATGAATTATTCAATTCGTATTATCAAATACGTTGATAACTGATTATCATTTTCAATTAAAGGTAACTTGTATATGGTTGATCTGCTGTAGACAATTCCAAATCATTGTTATTATTATAATGTTATGAAAAAAATATAAAATAGCATTACAAATGAATCTTGAAAATAATCATCAACATCAATTAAATAAGGATGTCTTGTTGACAGGGGGAAGTGAAATCCATGGAGACAAAGGACATCAGAATGGAAATATCTTTTGTGGGCCCAAATTGGAGAAAGTTTATGGAAACGAATATTAAGTTTTGAGCAATTTGTTTATTATTCTCTAAAGGTTCTAGAGTGATAATCAAAGGTCCTTTCTTGTGCCCTTGCAAAACTGCAAAACTGGGTTAATAAACCTGATACATAACTTCACATTTTCACAGTTACTTCAATTGAAATAAATACCCATTTGAGGATTGGTTCCCTTTATAAAAACAATACCTAAATAAAATATATACCTAAATAAAATAATTACAATAACAATACCATGTCATTCAAGAACACCTGCCTTGATTCTTATAGGCCCAATGTCCCACTTCACAGGTCTACAGGAATGAAAATCCCATTTTATATATATTCTTTAAGATCTCAGGCCTTTTCAATGTAATTTGCAGATTGGCCTATCATTTTAAAAATAATTTGAAACTATGCTGGTGACTTTTCATTAATTTGCTCCAAAACATTTCCTTATATAATACTATAATAATATGATATATAATACTAAATAAAAAGGTATTTTTATTGCACTGTTTATCCTCAGGACTCAAATGCCCATTACATAACTTCTACAAAAATGTTTCAAGTTTAAAAATAAATATAAGATGTTACAAGAATATGATTCAATACAAGAATTTTGAAAAATTGTAACTTAAAATGTGTAAAATGATGCTAAATCTACGTAAAATCTAATCTGTGTAGAATCACTCAGAATCTAAAAAAATAGTATCTTAAAATGTAAGTTTAAGTTTTCATTTAAACTTAATTATGACCCAAGGTTGCTGTTGACAATCAGCAATAAAACCTCAAACTGCAACAATTTTCCTAACATTTTAACTACATCTTGGCACAGATTTCTATTCACATATTGTTATTAAAAAATACTTTCTACTCTAAGCACATCAAGAATGTCAGACAAAAGCACTTCAGTTTAATGCATTATTTTTCTGCTTGTTGATCCCATTTCAAGATACAGTTGTGGAAGATATCACAAAAAGAAGCCATTTCAGATGCTTATCGTGAAACCATTCTTTCCAAACTGTCAAGCAAAATACACAACAAACTACTGGATAAATATTGACAGATTTGTCTATTTCATTTTGTTGCAATTTTAGGGGGGAGCAGTATAAACACTTATTCATGAAAGATCGTGTCAGCAATGCTTGTAAAAATAGCCCTAACAGCTACACAAAACTCTGCTTTGTTCATGTTTTCGAAAAACCACATACTAACTATGGAAATGCAATATTATTTGTACTTCTTGGTATTACCATTAAAAAGCTTCAGAGAATCCAACATGTACCAACAAGAGACTTATTTAAAAATGAAGTTGAATAGATAATGCTACAGAAATTCTGAAAAAGCTATCTGGTTACCCATCAGGTATTGCACAAACGAAATAAATGAACTGTACATTGGAACAGCTTTTCTAAATAAATTATTGATTTAAAAAAGCTATAAGAACAGCAGAGCTTGCTCACTTTGAACAGCAGAGCTTGCTAAACTTGAAAAGCTGTGAATTAGAACTGAAACAATTGGCAAAAAAGCATCTGAATATGCTGTACTCTATAAATTGAACTTCTAGCCACTCAATACCATATTCAAGCAAGCAGTAAAAACCATTTTTAGCAAGCATTAAATTTCTGCTTCACTAATAAATATGGTTATTTTTTTAGGAATTGTATTGTAACTCTAACGATTACATCAATGTGGTGTAACTTTTGTATTCTAACTATAACTTGCTGCTGGATAGAATTGTAATGTATATATATATTTGTCATAAATCCACTTACATAATGAGACTGTTGTATAACAGTTTTAAACGTTGTATATTCATATTATTTTAGATTTTTCTGACAGTGTTACAATGCATGAACAGAAATATATACATATGGTTTATCAAATATAATTTGTATGAAATCAGTTGCCTAATGATGGCTAAAGCTTGATTAGAACTGTCCCCTCTACACACTGACATTATACAAACCTATCTTATATGTATATTATACACATATTTTAGGTGGAACAATTTAGGGCCTTTTTCTCATTTTAATGGTACTTTTTTATGGATTTTAATTTTAATACTATAATTTTAATGGATTTTAATCCATGAAATTTTGTCACACCAAATGTTACTTGCTAATCTGTGAAAAGAAGCTAAGTCTGATTGTAAATGATGCTAAATTGAACAGTTCTGGATTTTTGGGTATATATTTTATGTGACTCTAACTTGTGATGTGACTCTAAGTGAAATGACTAAAAGTGAAGTACATGTTTAATATTGCTTTACTGAAGAAAACTTTTAGTCCTTTTAGTTCCTGAATTTCTTTAAATGGAAAGTGATGTGTACTGCAAACATCTTGAACCGTTGACTAGTTAATCCTTACAAAAAAACTGTCCTTTGAAAACAATACAATATTTGATTTGAAATTTACAGTAGCAGTGTTGACAAGGTAATTTCTTTGTTGCGGATCTCTGATCAATAGGATTGATGAAAAGCCTTCCCAATGATGTAACAAAAGTAGATGTTTACTCTGCACTATTCCAGGATGTCTCTGTTTGCCAGAGTGTCTGCCAGTGGTGTCTCCATGGGGTGAATTGGGGTGGACATATTGATTTTATAATTTCTCAAAATCCATTGAAAAATATTTCGGGGGTAATTCGGCTGATCAGATTTATTTTGCTTTTTGCACTGGCAAAAAAGCCACCATTTCAAAGAATGCTGCTTGAGGAAGCTGCTTGTCCAAAAATTTCAAAATGGATGAAAAATATTAAAAATGGTTTGATGAGTCTGAAGGATGTGGCCAAGAAAATTTGATTTTGTCCACCCCAGTTTTTCAAACTGGTGATGCCACTGGTGTCTGCTATTGTATAAAGAAAATAAACCAACATTTGGCAGTGAAATTTGAGATGGCTGGAAAAATTCCTTCTCTCAAAATCACCAGGAATCCTACTGAACATGCCTATCTTATCATAACTATGATTTAAGATAAAACCATCAAAGCAAATCTGATAATCTATATTATAGTTTTGTGGGTAAAAATCTAGAATTGTTGTAAACAAAATTGAAGTTCCCATGAAGATAATAGGTACTGATAATATGGGTCAATGGTAAATAGTTAAATAGAAATGAGGGTAACTTTATATTGCTGTTGGTCGATAATTATTCGTTATGTGTAAATGTAGTTCTTTAATATTTCTTTACAAAAAGATGGAGAAAAGGAGTGTTTCATGAAAAAACAAAGTTTATTGTATATACTGGCAACACAATAAATTTGACCGGTACCGACAACATTGCGGGTATCGCACTTGAGGTGCATAGTCGAGCAGGTTGGGTTAGTGATTGCACAATTTTTTAGAAGAAGAAAGATTGTACACTAACGGTTACAAATGGTTATAAACCATACGGGAAAAGAGGTGTTAACTAACAACTGATACTATGAGAAGGGTCAGAAAAGAAAGAGTGAAAATGGGGGTTCGGGTGGGCGTGATATGATTCAGAATACTTCCCTGGTATTTTTCTTCCTGGTGTCTCCTCATTTGCTTATACTCTTAAGTAATGCGAAACAAAACAAATATCGCGCTTTAACCTCTCGAGTTATTGCCTGCTGTCTCAAAATAAAACGAAAGTTTTACTTACTGTTGCTTGATTTTAAATCTCTGTGGATAATCGTCATAAGAGCTTCATTGTGAAGATAGTTCATGCCTCTTGCTAGCTGCAAGGCCCAGTCCAAAACACACCGAGGTGAGAGATTTTTATGATTCGCTAAAACCCGATTTAAAGCTCCACCTCTTGCATACTCCATAACCAAACACATATTGGGTAATTTCCTACAAACTGCCAGCAATTCTACAATATTTTGATGCGAAACAAATGAAAATATCCCCGCTTCACTTTCCATGCAATTGATAACATTTTGGGGTTCATCTCCTGGATCGATTCGGGCAATTTTCACCGCGACTTCTTTTTGCCTCCACAAAGCGCTGTAAACACGACCGAAAGCTCCGACCCCAATTAGTTTCTTCAAATTTAATTCTTCAAACTCTATTTCCTCGATTTCGATAGGATCGATGCCGCTCTTTTTGTTCCCGTCATAGACAACATAGTTTGCTGGGAAGACTCCAACGGTGCCGCGTAGACGGCCTACCCACCAACCTTCGTCTCCGCTGACCTCGCGATCCTTCGACAACACTTCTACAAGCTCCCCAACCTCTAGACTGATCTCATCTTCTTCCTTTGCTTCATAAGTATAAATCACCGAGTAAAATTCATGAGCAGTTTGTTCGGTCATGTTGTTAATAACAGTTGATGGACAGCTACTTGAACAACATCAGTTGAGCTTATATATTCAGGCGACAGGGTAAATTCAACATCAACTGTGTGGTTTCAACAAACACTTGTTGTCATCTTTTAGCATCCCTCAAGTGAGCGTTATACAAAAGTAGGTTTCGCCAAGGCTAATAAAATAAGTTCCGCATCTAACAGACTAAACGGTGTTGTTGCTTGATGATCTATGTACGGGAACTAACGAGGCCAAGAGTCCGCCCTCCCACTCAACAAGCTAGAAACTGCTACATGAAACCAAACAACTCACGCGTGAGGCAAAGCACTCTCTTTCCAGAATGAGATGATCTGTTTTTACACTGCTGATACGATTAATCATTTTACGCTTTACAGCAACATTTTATGTTTTTTCCACATTACAGGCAATTATCCCTGTTTGAGAAGTTCCTGGTTGACTTTCGATTTCTTCGAGCATCAACCATAGTGGCCTAAATCGCAATTTTCATGCTTCAATTGTAAAGAGAAAAAAACAAATTTTTGGGAGTCTGGAAACAAGCCAGGTTATCATGTGATCATTGCAGTTCGGAATCTTACGCTTGCCATGGTAATAAATAAACTTTTCAAAGATACCAAAATTTTGAAATGCATACTTGATAAAATCCCTTCAATCAGTTTACAAAGGTTGGTTGCATAATTTTTTTAACACCATGCACGAAATGAGATCTGACGCAATTTTGAAAATTGGCGGACGGGCGGGAGGCCAAAGTAGCAAAAGGCTTTTCAGGTTGCTATACTCACATTAAGTGAATAGATTTTGTGGGGAGAAGCAAGGAAATGGGATTTTTCACAATATTCTGGCATTTCAAAAAGGACCGAAACTTCTAGCAATAAATGTCTGCTAGCTTCTCGCATAAAAATTGTAGAGGGTTTACTGGGAAGGTGAAATTTTCTGGTATTATCTTTGCTGTTATTTTCACAAAATAATGACATTAGAGAAGATAAACAGATTTTAAAAGATAAACCCTAACCTTTCATTTTTTCAAACACCCCTTCTTCCATTGGCAATTTACTTCATAGCTTGTTATGAATGCTGAACGAATAGTTTATATTGAGAACGCATGGGCTCCGAAGCATGTTGGAAAGTGGGTGGGCCAAGGGAAACTTCCCAATCATAAGAGAAGATTTTGAAAAAAGCTCTAAAGTTTTGCGAAAGAAGGGGGCTGTGGCCTCAGGCCACACTTCGTCAGAGGCCCTGAAGCAACATAACTGAATTATTTTAATTGTATACCCCCTTTCTGTTTCTAGCTGAAGATTGATAGTTTGTTGTTTGGGTGTGGATCTTAATCGAACAGAAGACTTTTCAAGGAGCTATCATAATCAGCATCGTAACTGCAGTTGTTCTTAGGGGGCTCATGTGCTTGTGCCCCTCCAAAATCATAATATTTCTTTGTTTTCAATGAACAATCCTTAGTGTTCTTATTATTCTCAAACTGTGGTGTCCTGCTATCTCTTCTATGCTACTGATGGCTAGCTTTTGGTCATCTGTATGCTTTTGGTACAGAAACTAGTTCCGGTTCTTTTTCTGAGAAGTGAAAGTTCGGGTTTCGACGTGGAAGCCAATCCCTTAAGTAAAACATGGTCTGCCTCCTTGCAGGCTCAAAGATGACGAAATTTTCCATTTAGAAGAATGATGGTTATTCAAAAGTGGAAATTTGCTTAAATTTTTGCCACCGAATGATGATCATATCAAAATTTCATGAGTAGTCGTGTCTAACTTTGGATCACACGGGTAAGTTAATAAGTTACATACATTTCTTGTAAGAACGTGCTGTATAAGCAAAGAAGTACTCGGATAGGCTACGAAAGTTAAATTCTAAATCTTTGAATGCACGCATTACATTATTGGATGGAAATTGAACTTCGATTATGCATATGACGACTACAAATCCTTCAAATCTGATTTTTTCTTACATTTGACACCCTGACAAACTTTATCAACGTCACCTCCTTTCATGTCATCTTTATTTGACATCTTTGTAGTCCTATATTGTATTTCATCCTAGCTTTATTTCATAGAAATATGAAGAAAACTTTAAGATTTGCTTAGAAAATTTAACTACTCAATTTTTGCTGACAGCTGAGGAATTTTCAGTACTACGCTTTAGCTGAAATACCTAATAGCATAAGTTCGTAAAATTTACAAAAAATGGCTCAGTTTATGGGTTATTGTTAATAAATGATTTCGATAAGGTTAGGTAAAATAATAATATAATACCAAGCATTGTAACATCTAGGTAATAAAGATAAAATAACAAATAATAAAAAAATTGTTATGCATACTAAATCTTCTTGTAATCTACCTTTTTATCGAGAAAAATTCTAGTTTGAATTTAGAGAAAAATATATTTTATTCTATAGCTGGAATACATATGGATTCGCACTGTCTGAAATACATTCACCTCCCAACTATGGCTATTTTGTGCTCAATGTCAATTAATTCCTTTCAATCATAAAATGTAAAATGAACATAAATTTACTTTAATACTCAGACCAGCAATAAAACTAAATTCCATTTAAAATTTATTGTTATATGTCAATACAACTCTCATTATCAATATTACTCCTTGAGAAAGTCCAAAATAAAGGAAAAGCACTATAAATTTTCATTATAAAGATATATAAATTTTCCCTAGCCTCAATATTGTTATAAATTTTCGAGTCTAAAAAGATTTTTTATATCTTATTAATATAAACACACAGAAGAATATTTGTTTTTTAAATAATCCGCTCATTGCATTTTTGAAATGAAACAAACTAGCACAATACACGCTCGTCGAATGTACCTTTAATCTTTTACTTAAAATACTCAGAGAGACTAAAGATTCAGAAGAGTACGACAGTCAGAATACAAAGAAAAAGATGACACAAATAAACACCTTTTTAATAGCAGAATCACGATTTTATTATTCATTTGTTCTTAATTTCATGTTTTTTGCTGTATAATTTGTGCCACTATACTCTTTGTTTCCTTCTTCCACTGGATTGAAAGTCCCTGCAGTCGAGATCCCGCTACACTGGCAAACAAAAACGTGGCTACAGTGAGATAAATCTCTTGAGCCTTGAACCTAAAAATAGATGCAGTCGGTAATGTAGTCCTAATCCAAAGGCTAACAAAATTCTAAATAAGGAAAGTTCTTAGTGTAAAGATGAAAAAGATTCAAACAAAACCCACAAATAGTTCAATTGTCCCAGACACAGCCGATGAACAGGTATCATAAAGACATTTCCCAAGGTAGCATTTTCCAGCTGAATCAATGCTGTTACATTTGGACGTCGTGGTGATCGAATTATAGGGGGAGGGGAGGGGGTCTTCGGGGTTGACGGTATTGCGGTATTTGTCTTTTTCTCTGTTGGTAATTCGATAATCTGCGGTATTTTTGTATTGAAAAAGTCTGCGGTGAACGGTTTTTAATTGAATTCAATGCCCATGCCTATTATGCGGTAATAGCCAGTTCTGAATTGAATAACGTAAATGGACGAAATGATAGCTGTAGTCCCTTGTTTTGTCAATGCGATAGCCTTCATGATTTTTTGCCGATTAACCCTGATTTGCTTATGTATATAAAAAGTAAACACAACTTCAGGTGAGGGCACTTAGAAGGGGTCCCCCATTTTCGTCAATATGGCGACTTAATTTGAAACATCTACTGTGTAAGAATAGGTCAAAACAGTATAGTAAATTATTAAAATACATCGGTTTTATTAAAATCATTCACGAAGGGAAGAACAACACGTTCAAAGGGGTCTTGCCTTAAATTAATTAGGCAAATTAATAACCTCTTCTATTAATAATTTGTATCAACGAGATCCCGTTTGGTCTAAAAAGCCCCTAGGTAACCAGACAAGCTGATGCTATAAGCGTCTCTTCTTCTATAAAAAATCAACTACTTGAACATGAAGTAAAGAAAGCACTTTTTTCTTTGAAGAACAACTTCGATCTTTCTCCTGTCCAGTCAAAAGAAAGCACATCCGAATATGTTTGGGCATATCGACGTAGTCATTTTTTCTAATTATATCACATTGGCGTTTTTTACTTACAGTCACTGCAGAGTTCTGTAGAGGATAAAGCTAAACTAACCTTAAATGGCTTAATTTCCATTTATTTAATTCCAGGCGTAGGAATTACGAGGTGTGGTCACATCGAGAGGAAGGACCAGGACACTGCTCGATTAGCATAGCTTCTCAGTGTCCTTAAAAACTACCTTCGGATGCTAGGTAGCAACAAATACAGAATACAAATACAAATTTTTCCAATTATTTTGTGTTTGATTTTGGGTGAAAAAAGCCATACATTAATAGGGGGGGGGAGGGAGTGGTGCAGTAAACAAAATCAATCTATAAGATGGGAGATCTAAAATTAATAAGCCGTCGTGGATTGCATTATTTTTGAGGGATTGTCTTCTGTCAGCTCATTGCTCAGCCCCCCTAGCACTACACCCCTGGGCTTAACAGATCAAATGTGATTACTCATCTAGTAAGAAAATATGCTATCATGAATAAATTTAGTGAATCTGCATGCAGAAAACGGTTTCACACCCGAGAAAAATTACTATTAACCTCCAAATCACTTAAGTAAGCTTCATTTTTCGTGGGTAGATATGTTTAGCATATATTATAAACTTTTCGCGGATACATGTGCATATAATGCATGCTTGAATCTTGAAGATTTCCACAGAAGTTACTCGAAACTTAAATAAAGTTGATTAAAATTCAAACTGCAATGCATTCGGTATTTTTTTAATCCCCAATTATAGGGTGATGGGGCAAAGTTGTCTTTGACAGGATAATTTCTTGTGGACTAAAAAGGTGCAAGGTATATTTTTCCAAATGGCCGATTCCTATTAGAACGCTTGCAACCAAAGCGAAAGGCATCAAACTAAGCCTCTTGTACGATGTTCGGGAATTTTTAAAAGTGGGGAGGAATATTGCGGTTTTTGATGTCTGCAATCCAACTAAAGATTTAAGGGCTAGATTGAGGGAGTATGCTGATGGAAAAGAAAATAAAATTGCGTTGTTTCTAAGCAAAGTCATTTCTTACCATTATTCAAAGAACTGCCTAGTGTTATATAAAGATAAAATCTATTACTTTGTAAACAGAAGAGATCATTAAGGTTGGCAACTATCAGTTAAGGGTATAGAGCCTGTTGTAGCGTACATAAATTGAGGCAGTAGTGAAACAGAGGTTCATGAAGTAAGTCTAAGAGAAGAATGAAAAAGAGACAAAATGTAAAACTGTCACATTATTGTTTCAACAGATTTGTAAATTCATAAGAAAATGATTTTGCATCCAGGATAGCACCAGCTATTTATGAATATCCATTTAATTAATTGCATTTCTAACAAATTGCATTTCTAACTGCAAACCGTTTTAACATGAAACTGATATAATTTGATAAAACATTTCGAAAAGAAAACAGATCATTTTCGTATTAATATTATATTTCTCATTATACCACAAACTCACTGTCCCATAATTAGCTCATCCAGACATAAAATAAGTGCCAACGAAACACGTTTGGAGAAAAGGCAAAGTGTAAAATGAAATATCAGACCTGGCATGTTGGGTGTAACGGAATCATTGAATCTTGGGTAACCGTAAATTATTGTTGGTAAATGCTGATAGCTTTTAAGGGGGGCTCTGATCTTGTCCTATTTGAAGGCGTTTTCATAAGCTTTGTGTAATGTTGTGATCATGCACTAATATTTTTTTAAGGGGAGAGGGGGGGTGATTGTGTATTATTTGGGACGGGGTAGTTGTGATCGTGTGCTAATCGGGAGAGTCGTGAGAAATTAATTTGACCTGTGGCATGTTGCAGTGTAAACCTGTGGGATGGGAGAAGCATGCAAGGGAAGCAGGAACATTATTTAATAAAGCTAGGCACATATCTGCTGTGACATAAGTCGCCTGTTACCTTTATTGCGTCGTACGCAAGAGAAAAATTGAAATAGGTAACAATAAGAAGCAGTTATAACCTTTATAACTCTACTTTATAACCTAGCGTTGTTTAGGGCATTAACTTAATAAAAAACCACTGACAATACGAATACAAACAACACATTTTGTTCACAAAAATTCCCGTAAATTAATGGGATTCTACAAAAATCAATTTCTGAGAATTGTGTGGATGTTATATCTTTTGCAACATCAGAAAGGGAAGATAATCCTTTTGAGGAAATTATTGATATGATTTGAAACCCTAGTAATGGCACAAAATTTAAGCACGAAACAAAAGAAGGAAGATGTCTGGTGAATCACAAATGAAACATAATTTTTTAAGTAACGGATGAACGCCGTGGCTATTAAACTTGACCAAAAAAGAAAATTACACTGACAACAGAAAAGAGGCACAATTTTGTAAATTACACTTCAACAAGTTCTAATTCACACAGCCTCTGTTCAAAATAAATTGATAAACGAGACCCAGCGCGTGCAACCCCTGACCGAGGCGGATTGTACGTTTCACAATTGGTGAACATTAGTCTGACGTCATCGAGGAACTGTTGCAGAGAGCCATAGGATCCATTGTTGAGGTTCTGTTTCACGGTACTCAGATCCATAGGGTGATCAATGAAATCAAGGTAATCTGGAACCTAAAATAGAAGTGTTTGAGTGTTACAGAGGAGCAAATTTTACAAAGGTACAACTTTAAGAAGGCTTGGTATAACACGACAATGTTCCATAGTTACATGTAAGCGGGGTCAATTTTGCTGAAAATTTCTTCAGGTATTAATCAATTCAAAGTGTACCACGCGGCCACTTAGCCTCGGGAAAATTTTCCCTGCGAGATGGGAGGGCTTTTTAGAAATGGAATTGAAATTGTGGTTGAAAAATGAAACAATTGTGGTATCTTTTTATTGTATAAGAAGTGACAATATCAATGGCCTATTTGAAAATGCAATGCTTTGGTGTTGATGCATTCGAATAGGTATCTGCAAAATACGTTACATCTATAAAATGAACATTTACGGTACCAGAGGCTCACTATGGAGTTTTGGCATAGTTAGCAGGTTGAGAAACCTTTAAATCTATATAAAAATCTGATGCTAGATCTTACCACTTTTGTATCGACTGGCAATAAGAACGGTTCTGCATCATCTGCTGCCAAGAGCTCTTCCACTAATTTAGAGCAAAGTCTTCGCTCGTATCTTCCAAAATTTTCTGATTTTCTTCTACTGCTGTTTGCCGTCGGATCCCCAATTGATCTTCTCGAACCGGCACCAGGTCGACTACCGTTTTCTAAAATTAAAAAAAAAAACAATATCATTTCTGAAACACGATCCTTTAGCAAAGAAGCCTCACCGCATGTTGTTAATTGAAGCGCACCAAAGCCAGAAGGACTAAAAAACGAACATATAAAAGCAGTCACTACCAAAATGTTCGCTGAGCTAATGAGTATACAATTTGTGCAACATTTGCCTGCAGAATTGTTTCATACTTTGGCTAGGAAATTAAAATTTCTGTTATCATACAGGACAAGTCTTAATTGAGAGAGGCGAATGGAAACATTCAAAATTCTGAACAAGATATAGTTACAGAAATAAAATGACCCTATAAAATACTGTTTTTCTAGAGCGAGCGTTCACCTATTTTAGATAGATGTGATAATGACAAAGAAATTAACAATTATATTGACCTTGAGTAGGGGACCCAATGATTTTCTTTTTTAAAAAGCCTAGATCGAACTGATTTCCCAAGAAACTATTGTCTTTTTGCTGCTTGGGCTAAGGAGGAATAATTAACAACTAATCAGCCCCCCCCCCTGAATAAGCACATCGCTAAATTGTAAACAATCTAAGATACGAGCTTAACCGGAGAGTTAACAACATGCTGCTTGAATGCTAACCTTGTTTTCCAGAAGATTCGCGTTGTCTACGACTTCTCGCCGGTCCTGGTGAAGAATATCGTTTTTTTTCGCTTGGTCCTCGAGTAGATTTCTTCGTTTTTGAATCATTGCCTTTAGACTCTAGCTTTTTCAGTTTTTCTACGAAATTAGTGGCCAAATTAAAAGTTGCAAAAGAAATATTCGAAGGTAGATGTCACAGAAGATATTACCAGTGGAAGATACTAACAGATATATTCCTAGATGGCAGGAATTTTAGAATGTGATAGGTGACAAGATTCTCACTTCCTAGATGTCTAGACTTGGGTTAATAAAATTGTGAAAAAACCTTAACTGAGCACCCATACCAACAGACGTTTTGTTTAATAAATACGATGCAATTAAAACGTGCTTTATTCTACGAGAAAATTTAACAGAAAAATGTGGAGTGGGGACTTCAGAGCCTGCTACGTATTACCAAAGGACGATCTCAAAATGTATGTATGAATGAGTCCAGTCAAGTCTGAGCAAATGCTCACCTCTCTGACGCTCTTTAGTAGTGACCCTCCTGGCTTTCGATAGATCCAACTCAGCACCAGTACATACTTGACAAGACCAGTCTCCTCGCGGTACCTTTCGAATAGGGGGGTATACACAGTTCAAATGGAATGCACGGGAGCAGCTGTCACAACAAAGCAAGTCTCCATGCTCCTCACAGACAGCACAATGATCTTCATGCTCGTCAGCCGGCTCATCTTCTGCAACGAAAATATTTTCAATGATTCAGATGAATGATTCAGAGCAACTGAATAGGTTGTATTCTTTCCTATTGGTTGCCAAGCGTGAATATTGTATTTTGAGTCGAATCATTATCCAAATAGGAGGCCGAATTTCATAGCATATCTCCAGTTGTCAGTACAGATAGAAAGGAGCTTTTAAGAAATTCAAGATACTCTAGTGAAAACAATTTTGAAAGTTTAAAAACTGTGATTTTTCTTTACTCCCCCACCCCTAATCAGTAGAAGGGTTTAAAAGAGATAATTTAAAGCCTTCGTAACTAACGATCGCGGAAATTTTTACTGAGTGGAACGGCAGCTTTTTAATTTATCAAAAAATCAGCTTTTCAAAACAAATTTAGATCATCTTTAAACAGATTTCACACGTTTAGCTTTGGTGCAAAATAGTGCAAAATAGGCCTAAATCTATCTGTGTGGCACGTCTGTTGTCAAATTCTTGAATTCTTATTTGTCAATGCGGTATGGAGAATTTACGTCGCTCAGCTAATAAAAGATTTTTAACCTATGCTATGCAGCCACGGACATAATTTAATAAAGAATGATCTATTAACAAGTCTTTTGATAAGGTTATTTCGGGAAAAATGCCTAGAGATGTAGTATCCACCCTTAAAATCCCTCAAAGTTTTTCAAATGTTTCACTATACTAGAGTGCAAAAAATGCACTCTTATTGTGTAGTGCACTCTTATTGTGTAGTTTTGAGAAATTTGTTGCATTACATTTTCCCAATATCGCAAGTACATTTTAGCATTCCTTTTTTCCAATTACACAAAGATAACATTTCCCAATAAACTCATAGCTGAAGATCCAATTCAAGAATTCAGCTCGTTGGGATAGCCCCCAAAAGAATGACATTTAAGGAGCATCCACCTTTTCTAATTTTGGTAGAGAGTAAATTCGATAATAGTGGAACTATTGATTATTTTCCATCTTACTTTGTAACTCTTTGCATTACATTAAGAATTTTTGCTTGGTGTCTTCAAACGGTTATCAAACAATATATATATGTGACTGCTAATTGTATCGTTAACTGAATATTTCAGCAAATTCCTAACATCTTAATAGAAAATCTCAGCGGCACGAGCTTGCATCAACATCTGAAGAAAAAGTGAAAAAACAAACCTTCACCTGATTCTTCGTCATCTTCTTCCTCGTCACTTTCAATAGCATCTTCGACTTCATCAGTCTGTTCTGTTGCTGCATCTTCTTCAATATCATCAACAAATTCTTCCAGCTTTGTTGGTCTCCTTCTACTTCGCTGCATCCGCTTTGGTTCTTTTGGCCTGCAGTCCGTGCAAAACCAATCTCCTTCAGGAATTTTCTTAACAGGAGGCTTCAAGCAATACATATGGAAGCCACGATCACAGCCATCGCACAACAGCATCTTCTCGGCGTCACCTATGGAAAATTGACACGATTCAATTTCGTCCTGAATAGCCAGATACAAGAGCTTAAAATATTGCATGATGTTGTAATTTATTTCTGTTTTTCGTATAATTTCAGGAAATTTTGAAGTCAGTCATAAGGAGCTATGCATTTGAGTTATAAATAGAGGTTAGCGAGCACCCGAGCAAATCTACTATAAAGGGAGGATGATATTTAGATTTATATCATCAGAATTATTAACCACAATTGATATTAAATAACACCAATACATATATATACATATATAATATACATATTATATATTCATATCATGACCTGACAAAACCATATGGCAAGCATATAACTGACAGTACAGCACACTTATCAATAAATTTTAAACGAGAAAATAAGGTAATGAGATCACGA
Organism: Rhopilema esculentum; assembly: GCF_013076305.1. Next base: position 3,206,362 of record NW_027018682.1, on the reverse strand, counting down.
GTGTTCTTTAATTTTTTTTTACAATTACAAGATGAAAATACTCATAAGCATCAGTATCAACAACAATACCTTTCTTTCGGCATATTCTGCATCTTGCGTTCAACACCGATTTATTCCACATAACCGATCTGTCTAGTGTATTCAGATGAATAAATAGTTGCGAAAAGTTGGTTGCAGCATTCAAAGAAGCTTCCCATCTTTCCAAACTCGTTATCTCTTTCCTCAACGACTCCTCAGACGGCGCATTCGACGTAACACTCTTTTTATCATCATCAGCCTCTGACACATGGTCCGTTCCGTTCAAATCAGCTTTGGTGCTAGGAGCTTTCTTTTTGTCGTCACGTTTTGGCTTGTCCGTCTTCTCAGTTCCATCCGCGTGCGCAGCTTCGATCATTTCTCGGATTCTTTCACGTTTTGTCTCTTCGTCTTCACCAAGAGGAGGCTTCAGGTATTTTGGATCAATTCCTCTTTCAATCTACCGAGGTTTGCAGAACAAGAAGGAGACGTGATTAATGAGATGGGAAAAACAACAATGAAGCTTAACGGAGCCATTGCGACTATCAAAGCGAAGTAAAGGTATCATTATAAGCTACGTTTGTACAATATTGATATAATTTGATTGTGCTCCATAAATTGAAAAACCTTCAACAAAAATTACTAATAATGCTTGAACTACAATTTCAATATATACTTAAATTATAGGATAGATATCACACAATGAGTAGGAATATGGCCCGCACAAATTGGTAAAAGCAACAATATCTAAATCGATTCCGGTGACATGAACCCACCTGATATAATGCAGTAGCCAACGTCTTAACTCTTGGATTGATCATTGGAGTGGAAATACTGACGGGGGTACTGCATCTTGAGCTTTCCTTGTTTGGATTGTTCTTCTCAATAAACTTCAAAGTTAGGCTCTTAAATGCAGAGTCTTGCAATACGACAGGGGTAGAATCCAAGCCAATCTCACTGCCTAAGGAATCATCCAGTTTGGTGTTGGTATTTGGACCTTCATCGACTTCCATCTTGTCTTTATCTGGAAAGTCCTCCTTGGGCGATTGACCATTTTCAGCCGGTCTCATTTCTGCATCTTCTGAAAACTGTAAAGGCTCCTTATGTTCCACCGCATTGTCAATGTCTCCCTCAGTGACAATCTTCCTTCCGCAATCATCGTTTTCCACACAGCCAGACAATAATTCGTTAATTCTGCTTCCAACTTGTTCTCGCCACTTTTCCCTATCATCGACCTTAATAATCCCTAAACTGGCTAGCCAAAGTCTCTCTTCAAATTCAAGCAGCTGATCACGTAGATTTGCTTCTAAGAAATCCTCCATACTCTTAAACAATGACTTGTCGATTTCCTGTTTTGATTGCCGAGTCTTCCCATGATCCTCTTCCTTAACTGCTGTCAAGAGCGTACAGTTGCCAATAGCCATTCCAAGTTTCTCCGAGATTTTGTCCAATTTTCCTTTCAGTCTGAATTCGCGTCGTCCCCTTGGGCTTAAACTGTCAATCAAGTGGTCAATTTCGTTTGTTGCTCCATACGCAGACCATGGGTAGCGACATTTCTTCGCGTAAACGTGTGGATCCATCCCCTTCCTGACATTTTCTATTACAGTACTAATGACTTTACTATGAGGAATCAACTTACGTCTTTGGTCATCCATTTTACATCGATATTTTTTAAACAAAGTATCACAAAAAGGTTTTCCGTCGTTTTTCAGTTTTATGATTTCATTAAGCGACACTTTAGGGAATACTGTTCTGCTCTCAGAGTCCTGCTTTGTCTCGGCAAAGTCGTCGTCGATGCCCTTTGGAATAATGCAAATAATCAATGCAGAAAGATCCGACCAAAACAGCTAAGAAATGCTGAGCAATTGAACAAATCTATACAGACACATTGGGCAGGGATTAAAATGTGAGATGGTGACTTAAAGGGGCGAGATATAAAGCTATGTCAATCCAAAATCAATGCCAAAAGTCTTACAAATGCCCTTGTAGTGAAAATATCCTGTTAAAAATAAAAGCTGCCGGTAAAACGGATCAATCAAAACTTCACCCAAAATGATATTTATTGCAGAAATAACTTTCATAACAATAGAAAAGGAAGCATAACACGATAAAAATAGCATTCTTTGAAGGCGAAGAGGGAGGCGAAGAGTTACTGACACTTTATAGACATTTCAAGCATACCAAGATATTTAGAAGACAATGCAGGTTTACTGGTAAAAATCGCTTGCTTGGTGCGCTCTGCCTAATGATGTGATGCCACCTTTAAGGTTCAAGAAAACACGGTTTTTGGAATTCCCAAATAAAATATCAGAAGCAAATCAAATAGGTTTATGCTGATATCTGCAACAATTAAAACACAACTCTCATCTATTCGAATGAATAGATGAACAAGATTGCGGGTTTGGTAATAAAAAAGGGCGTGGAAAATTACCCAGGTAAAAAAACGTTCTCTCAGCTGTTACCAAATACACTCTGGCAAAGGACAGGGCGTTGGGAAAGTTTGCCAATTAGAACTCAGTTGGAAAATTTGCTAGTTGGAAAATCATATGGATCTCAGCATACCTTCGTCTGGGAATCTTCGCTACAATCATACTCGTTTTCATCAAACTTGTCACCAACATTCTCTGCTAGCTGTTTCGCCTTTTCATCAGCTTCTACAAACAAGCCATCAACATGTCTGAAAGACCAATAACGATTGTAAATGCGGTCAAGACCGAGCGGTGCCACTGACCGAATTGAAGAATATTTAGAGATCTCTTCAAGCAACTCCTGTTCTTGCCTTTTGAATTCTTCCCGCTTTCTGTGCTCTTCTTCCTTTTCTTCTTCCGGTTGATCGTCCTTCTTTCCTTCTATACCCGTAGACATATCAAGATCTTGGTCAATTTTGTTATCCTGTTGTTTGTTTTCAGTTGCATTAATTTTACCTTCCTCGGACTTCGATTTTCTCCCGCGTTTCTTGTTGGAAGTTGTAGGAGCGGGGCTTGTTCTAAAATTGAAAAATGAATCAAGAGTGAGCTCAGTTATATCATAAAGTATTTCATAGGATGATTATCTGTTTTAATGTAGATAAAAGAGACTGGATGTTTCAGAAGCTAAAGCAATTGATTGCAATGCAGAGAAGGTCTCGGATTCAAGCCGGGGCTCAACCAATTACTTGGACTGTCTGTCTACCCAGAAGCAAATTGGCATAGGATAGCGACACTGAATGATTTAAGGCTGCGAGCAGAAAACTTGACATCTTTTTTACTTATGCTTTGGTACATCCTTCATGACATGTCTTTTTTTAACATACTTGAACGAGATATAACATAGATTTTACAGCCTACATGTAACATATACAAAAATAATAATTATTAAAAACCTTTTGACGTTAGTGTTACAACAGTATGGATACAAAGCAATAGTAGCAAATGCGATATCGCATCTTTTGATTGCAGGCGGAGCAAGCGTATATGTTTTCACATAACCAGTGGTTGACTAGAGATTGAAATAAATGTACATCAGTGGAAGGTTTTCTCACATCAGAAAGAATATTCGGATCTTGGGGCCCAAGAAGCTTCGTTTCAAAAATGTTAGTTTTAACTTTGGAAATATAGAGAATGTTTCTTGTGCGAAGTTCATGACTTGTGTACTTGTAGGAAGAAAACTCTTTCATAAAATTACCAGATTTAAGCTATTTTAGATATTTAAATTGCTGGTAATTTAATAGAAAGAACTGGACCGTTGTAGATCGATGGAAATTATTGGTGCTCAATTTTAATGAAAAACACTACTGCAAAATAATATCAGATAAAGTACCTCCGCAAACGCGGTACGGAGGGTTATCCCTCTCTTTGCCGGTCTTTCAAACTGACGCCAAAGAAGTAAAAAAGGAGAATCGTGTAGCTCGCCTTTCATATCAACTTCATTTTCATCGAATTTATCATAACATCGATCTATAACTTCACTTCGTTCGCATACCTCGTCTTCAAAACAAAACAATTTTAGTTACCATGATCATTAAGTGAAAACTAAAGAGTTTCTTACACACCACACACAAACATAAGTGATTAAAAGACATCAGTAAATAAACTAACCCTTGATCGGCTTTAGATTCGTTTTCCCTGGCTTCTTTCTCTTTCTTCTTTTTCTCCTGTTCTTCTTTTTTTCTTGCACTCTCTTCCATTTTCCTTCTCCATCGTCCAGCTGAATCAAGTTTTCGTCTTTTTTGTTCTGCATTTTGCAACTCTCTGAGCTTCTTCTTCAATTCTTTTACCCTCGAATTAAAAAAAGAACTTCCTATCAAAGGAAAAGTTTAGAATTTAAAAAAGGAAACTGAATATACAGTGGCTTGTTAATTTCGAGAACGGGGGCATCAGGGTATGAAAACCCACCCGACTATGCGACCGGGTGGTCACAGAAATCTTTCATGACTAAGGTTCTTCAGAAAACTTTTCTAAAAATATACCCTTTTGCAAAATGCACATTTGTTTGCAAAATGCACATGTTCGTTAAATGTAGAAACATGAAGACCAAAGCAGCTTTTCTTAAGTTTATGTGTTTTGTACAGATTGAAATGGTTGCTCTACCTGTGAACCCTTGAAAATGTTTTCACTAATTCTTGTTTGATAAAAATTAACAGTTTTTCATCTGGCTTAATAGTCTTTGTTGATGCATCCAAGGCCCCTGCTGTTTATTGCATATCATGGTGAATTTAGCTTTTCAAAACAAATTTTCTCTTATGCTTTTGGCAAAAAATGTCTTCTTGGGGTTTTTAATGTTGTTTGTTTTCATTCTTGCCCCCATCATCCAAGATAACTACCCTCATTTCATCTGCATTTGTACATTTTCACCTGCATTCTTTTGTTGATATTCTTATCAGTTAGGAGGTTATTAGTATCTTTCCCTTCTTTGCAGGAAAATTATGCATGATTTTGATCCGGTCGTAGGAAGGAAAATTGTTTTCATGCCCTAGGGGGCATAAAAATTTTATTAATTAAAGCAGCCATGAACTGGCTCCTTTTAAAAACATCGTTAGTATCAGAGTAGTAAACATTATTAGTGGTATTAGTTTCTGTTGTTGCCAACTTGCTATTGACGGAATGTTTTAGGTTTTGTGAATTAGTACAAGACGTGTTCACGTGATCAGTGTCAGGTCCACCAATAGCATTGTAGCAAGAAAATCTTAACTTGGCGCATTTGGGTATACCCACTCCTTTTATCATGACAAAATTTCTTTAAATGTAGTTGCAGGTGCATAAAATACTTACTTTTCAAAGGAGTCTTCGATATAGTCTCTTGTTGTTGTCAAAGTCAAAATTTGATTGCAGAGAACGCAAAGGATTTTAAGCTTGTCCTGGATAGGCAGGTCGTACAGACAATTTGTGTGGAGCGTAGTGAGAATCGATTTCTCCTTATGTCGAAAATCTACGCAGGGGTCGTCACTGAACTGAAATCCTTCTTTCGTTTGCCACATGTTTCTATTCCCTCCTAATTACAAAAGGGGTAAAAAAATAACAGTGAATGGCCGAATATTTATTGACAGATAGAGGTTTGCCATAAATGGACGAAAAAAGTGGGGATACATACAGTAAACAGTAGGGGTGTAATAACAATTTGGGGTGGAGTAAAAAGTGGGGATGGAGTAAAAAGTGGGGATGTACAGTAAAAAGTAGGGGTGTAATAACAAGTGGGGGTGGAGTAAAAAGTGGCGATGTAGTAAAAGTGGGGGCGTTGTACAAAGTGGGGGTGAATTTTAATTTACATCCTCAGTATAGTAAGCCAAGAAGATGAAACAAATTTCTATTAGATTCAAAACATTGTCAATTGAGAAGTGCTGGTCACTGACAAATTTCGTTACAAAGGCCTTAACATGATGATTCTTAATCTCTGCTGTCAAAAAATAAATCAATATCAAGCATCAATTCTGAATTCTTGTCCCTCTTCTTTGAAATATTTGATTTTCATTTGTACCAACGAAAAAAATATCCTTAACAAAGATAATTTGAACATAATGGCCAAGAAACTACGACATTTGAAGATTTCGCCTAGCATAAAAAACGGAATTAAAGATTCGTGATGAAAGTTAAATTGAATAGAAATCAGGGCGGATCCTCTTTTCCCGGTTCAAGAAAGAACGGGAGTCAGCTTTTCAAAGAGGTATTATGGAACAATTAAAGGCATAGAGACAGAGACATACCAATTTTCACTCCTGAAGAAAGTATGTGCAAGCGAAGTACTTCAGTTAGGGTGAACGGATCTATAGTCAACTCGTCTAGAGCCATCCCTTGATGCAGCATCGACCAGGCAGCGGCAGCAGTGGCATTTGAAGATACGTGTCCGTGTTCGTGTTCCTGGTACTGTTCCAGTTCCATTTCAGGCTCATCTGGAGTGTTAGTTCCGTTCGTTGAGTCGTCGTCATTCACATCCTCTTCGTTTTCTTCCTTAGAAATCGTGAAGAATGTTTGCAAGAGGAACTTAACGATATCATAGAAAGATCCCTCAGCATCGTGCTCGTGAAGGGCAGCTTCCACAAAGCCTGCATTAGAACAGGTATAATTTAGTCACTAAATTAACCAACCATTGGTTGATATTAGCTGAGGGTAATGCTTTGTTTCCAAAGCAAACGGCCTTCTTTACGTAGCTATTTAAGGACAAAGCTTGTTGTAAGAGCAACCGAAGCATTCATTAGAAACATTTTCCTGCCAATATCATTCAGAAAAAAATGACAACGCCAGGCCCGGCAAGATAGGGGTAAGGGGGCGAGGGGGCGAGGGGGCAAGGGGGCGATTGCCACTGGACTGAAAAAATATGACTCTTAATAACATGGCAATTACAAAACATATCTATATTAGGAATGATAAAAAATGCTTTATGAATATAAATTAAAATTTAAAAAAGAAAATTTTATGCATTTTAAATCCAAATCAAACGCATTTTAGGTCTATTGTTATGGGTAGGAAGGGGTTCAAGCATTTTTCGGCCTGGCTCTCGGCGGTCTTTGATAAAGTAGAGTTATTTACAATCTAAAGGGTAAAGAGAAAACTGTATGAGCAAAAGTGACAAAATAGCTGGGCGTTTTGTTAAATGCAAAATAGACTGTTTGTGTTAAGAAAAGAAGACTTTTTTCTTAAGATTTTCAAAACACACACACCCCATAAATAGGCCCAATAAAGTCAAGAAAACGGATAATCATATCATATTGAAGATCACGCCTTCGGCGAACAAGCATTAAAAGTTGCCTTGTAAAGTATTCTATACTTGGAAGGAGTTTTATCTGATGATAGAAATATATAATGTAAAATAGAAAATTTTTTTTATCGAAAATTTCTGCATTGAACAGCTCGAGATCTAGAGTAAACTTGCTGAAATTCTAGAAATATTTTGATTATATTTATAAATATGAACAAAAAACTTTCAGTTTAAACTCTTCTGTCCGTTTAATGGCACAACATTAATGTAATTGAGGATAAAATTAAACTACAAACAAAATAATGAAATTCACAAATCATTTTTCTTTTGCTGTAGTTCATCAAGTTATAGCCATAAGATCCACTTTACATTACCGTTGTGACCATATTATGTGAAAAATGTTATCTAAATAAACAAGCCAGTGCTTGATAAGAAAATTCAAGTAATTCCCCCTTCAGAGGACATCCTCCATTAGAAGCTATCCCCAAACAATTCACTAACAGCTTCGTCTCAAAAAAGAAGACAATGAGCAACTTCTATAATATTCGTATATATCGAGGTGAAAGGCCAAGGCAAACATGAGACATTCATACAGAAAGTTACTCAATCTCTTTACAACACATGTGTACATGAAGTCGCTGGGCGTTACTCAGGGGGCCTGGGACCTATTCTATTACAACTTCCCATGACATTTGAAAATTTCCTATGCAAGTTTTGCAAATCTAATTTGTGATGGTGATTTCTGATTACTCATGGTTATGATTGATGGCGATTGATGATGTTGGATATGCGCTGAAATGAGAAGAAAAAAACTAATAATACCAAACTACGCACCATATGTTATATCTTGTTGAAACGAGTCTTTGATATCGTAGAATGCGCCAAATATATTTAGAAACTCGACAACCATCAGTGCATCACCAAACAAATCACCCTGCATCTTTGTTGCTAAGCCTTGAGGCTCGGGCAGTTCCTGCATTGAAATGTAATCATAGTTGCAGCAAAAAGCAAACATAAGCAAACATGAGCAAACATAAGCAAACATAAGCAAACATAAATATAACACGTCCATACATTTTCAAATAAATAGTAATTTAAAGACAATGTTCTTCGATAGTCAAGACATTAAATCGAAGATTCTCATATTCTGAGGATCGCAAGTACGCTTCAATATTCGAAAATTCTTGGCAGAGTGCTAAAATTCTTTATAACCGTGGCAGCAATTCTGAAGGCAACGGAAAAAGTTCAGAGACTTTGAATCCTAAAAAAATTGAGATGAAAGCAATCAAACAGCCATTTGAAAGTGTGATCAAAAAATCCTTTTAAAAAGACAAGTTAAAGGGCTTTGATTTTATCAAAAATTTATCAAGAGGAAGAAATTTCTGAGTGATGCAAAAATTAGCTTTAATAATAAGGAATTTTAATGCAGGTTTCAATTCTGAGACAGAAAAACGGCGAAAAACATTCAAAAGACGAAAGATAAAAAGTAAAATATTAGAAAATCTTAAACAACAATGAAAGTTGCAAGAAAAGCAACCTCTAGACATCGCCAAGAGTATAAACTAAAAAAAATATTCAACCTTAGAGGCACCAAAGGAAATAGAAGGAATCTTTTGGTACAGCGGTGGAAACGTAGGACCTTTTCTTTTTGGAGCAAGCAAAGGATACACACGGCTTTCCCTTTGGAGTAAGCAGTAAAGCGTAGGACCTCACCCTTGGAATAAGCAAGGGAAATACGGTCTTCCCTTTGGAGTAAGCAAAGAAACAAAATACATTCCCTTTACACAAAGGAAACACACGGCCTTCCCTTTCGAGTAAGCAAAGGAAGCAGGCAACCTTCCTTTTGAAGTAAGCAAAGGAAACACGGTCTTATCTTTGGAGTAAGCAAAGAAACAAAAGACCTTCCCTTTAGTAAAAGGAAACACACGGCCTTGCCTTTGGAGTAAGCAAAGGATGCACGCAACCTTCCTTTTGGAGTTAGCAAAGAAACAAATGACCTTACCTTTAGTCAAAGGATACACACGGCCTTCCCTTTGCAGGAAGCAAAGGATGCATGCAACCTTCCTTTTAGAGTAAGCAAAAAAACAAAGGACCTTCTCTTTTGAGTAAGCAAAGTAACAAAGGACCTTCCCTTTTGAGTAAGCGAAGATAACATAGGACCTTCCCTTTTGAGTAAGCAAAGAAACAAAGAACCTTCCCTTTGGAGTAGGCAAAGGAAGCACGCAACCTTCCTTCTTAGGTAAGCAAAGGAAACACGGTCTTCCCTTGGAGTAAGCAAAGCAATAAAGGACCTTCCTTTTAGAGAAAGGAAACACACGGCCTTCCCTTTGGAGTAAGCAAAGAAAACATAGGACCTTCCCTTTAGAGTAAGCAAAGGAAAACGCAAAAGATACATAAAGACCTCCACTTGTTGATACAGCAAATAAAATACACATACTTTCAGATCTTCCAATAATAGATCATCCCTGACCCTCGTCCACTCCCTCAGGAATTCGGTTTCTAGCTTCCTTATTTCTGTTGTGCGTTCTCTCTCCTGAAAAGATTAAGCATATGATAATGTTTTGATTTCTCTAAACACGGTAAAGAAAAAACCTAATCAGCATTGAGGGGCACAGCAGATGCTTTAAACAGAAATCTCTTTCTTTATTGCTAATAAATTGGCCAAGATAAACAAACAAGTTGACTTGAAAAACAATATAAATTTCACCTTTTCTCTTTCAAACTTCCTTTTTTGTTTTTCCTCCTCCTTTTCCTTTTTCAATCTTTCCTTTTCCTTTTCTTTTTCCACTAATTTTTTCTGCTTTATTTTCTCTTTCTGAGCTTGCTCCTTCAGCTTCTGTTTTTCCAAGAATTTCTTTTTCCTTGCAGGTGTCATATTTTTCAGTTTCTCTCTTAATTGTTCTTCTTTCTGTTCTGTACTCACTGTCAATAAATCAAGGAGAAACTAAGAACATCGTTTGTGATGTGACTGATAACTCATCAAAGTAGATAGATGAAATCTTGACCAAAAACAAACATATTTTGCTTCAAATACGTAAAAACACCTTTAGACAGAATCATCAAACATTTCCGAGGTTTGGAGGTCTCATTTTGGCAGTTATTCTTTAAAAAACATTGATGGAAACTGAAAATATTTCAACAAATAACTTCACATAGATACCAGGATAATACTAGATAGAATATAAATACAGTTAGTTAGTTGCAAATATCTCTATCTTTTACTCATAAAAAGTTCCCTTCAACACTGGTAGTCATAAGGGGAAATTCCAATTACCAATTAGACGAATTATGGAAGTTTAAGAGCAAATGATCACTTACAACTTTTCCTCTGCTTTTTTGCCCCTGAATCAGACTGATTCACATTCCCTTTTGGTATTTTTGATTTCTTGCCCTCTGAAGATGACGCCAAATTTGAATCAGACGATTTCCGCTTCTTTGAAGGTGTCAAATTATCATCATTACTGTTAAACTTGCCAGAAGACCTTTTCCTTTTGTTTTTCAGTTTTAGTGGTGTTTCTGCAGAGAGAGGTCCCGATATATGGGCTGCTCCAAGGGCATATTTGGCAACAAAGTCAGGCTAAAACGAGATGATAAGAAAGAGCACTTAGTGCCACAGCACAATAAATAACCACATGCAGTGTGCTTACAAAAATAGTGTCATTTTTGAGGATTGATTAATACCATTTCCAGGAAAATTTTACAATTTCTCTATATTTTGCCAGATTTCCATCATGATAAAATTTAAGAGGAGAAGCATATTTTAACAAGAAAAGCTTTTCCAATATATATATTGTGTGGTTAGACAAGGGAATTGTGTTTATAGCATAATTTTGGACTTGTTAGACTAAACAGGGTTTATAAAACCAGGACTCCACTATATAGAAACAACCTAATACACTAGAAATATATATACTTGAAACGATAAAATACATTATTATAAGCTGAATGTCATCTCCTGAGTCTTAAAATGCAAATGTTTGGGGGGGCCTCAAAACCCTTCAAATGCCTCATTTTCTGGCGAAATCCCTTCATTTTCATTATATATGTGTGCTACATCACACTCACCTCAACTATCCAGTAACCACTTTCAGACAAGGCTGTTGTTCTCTTGCAAGTTTGCCTTAGCAGAAGTCTGATGATGTCTCTTGTTAAGACTCCTCTGCATCTCCTAAAGTACCAAGGTTTAATTAGAAATAGCATAAGCAGCATAAAATCATAAAGGTATTAGAGGTCTGGCCCTCTCCTCATTTTTGAAATAGAGGTTAACCCGAGGCTAATCTAAACATTCCACCTTAGGGCCACATGGTGCCAGCGAAGCGGGCTTCCTAGGAGGGCTAGTGTAAAAAATAAAATGGCTTATGGTTGGAGTATTCATGTATAACAAATAGATATATGACTTACAGGGATTCGGGATACTGGACATTAAAACTCAGTAGTATGTGTTTGCAGCTTCTCTTCTATGGAAACAGCATTCATTATCACCTCCTATTTTGTTAAAAGTTTACCTTTTTGTACATGCTAAAGATTCATACTGCCTATGCCTGCCAACCTTTGGCAACATACTCTTCACAAATAAATCTGCACAAATCACAATGTTATAACAGAATTTACTTGTCATAATTTGAATGAAGAAATCTAAATTTAAAGACACTGAGTCATGGTAAAAGAAGAAGGTATACCCAAATACACAGAGTCATGATTTTTGTGCTGCAGCGCTATTGGTGGACCTGAGACTGATCACATGAAGCTGCACAATACTGATTAACAAAACAGCTTCAGTCAATAGCAAGATGTCAACAACGGATGCCAATATCACAAGAAACTACAGCCATCATGCGGAAACCAAGAAACCCTCTACAGAGTCTGTTTATTTACAATGACTTGATGCTTTTAACAACTATTATTGGCTACTTATAAAACTAGTAAGCTATTTAATTTTTTTCATCATATCAAAAACTTTCTTCATTTGTTAGTTTCTACTTACTACGTGAAAAGATAAGATTCAATAATAACCTCATTTCTTTTCCTTTACATTGCAGTACATCTGATGAAGCCTCTGATTTGCTTGGCTTCACTTCATATACAAATTCATCTGCAAGATTTTTCTTTGGTGATAATGCTAAGCCTTGGGGATCATTGCCTCCTTTCTTTGGTGTCTTCTTTTTTGGTGTCAATACACCAGTATCATTCTCTTGCTTGTTAGGAGAAGCTTCATCAACTAGCTTCTTTGGAGTTCCATCTAATTTATTTTCAGAACTTGTTGCATGGACTTTCTCGATCTTGGCCCTTTTCCTGGAATAAAAGTTAAAAGCTCAAGAAAACACCAATTTCATAAAGAAGCAAGAAGGATTTTGTTGTTATCTTTTTTCAAAACTGGATATTGTGCTGGCTTTAAAGGCACTGATTTAGGAAGATTCATAAGTAAAATAATCCTTTATTCTAGGCAAAAAAACCTCTTGATATCAAAACCTCTGTCTCAAACTTAAATGTAACAGAAAATTAATTAAAAAAAATTTTTGAGTTGGAAATTGAAGATACTTAATACTTATTTCATTTTGTAAAGATTTCTAATTATTGAACAGAAAGGTAACACATCAAAATAAGGAAAATACAGCATAAAACTCCCTGTTTGGAGGTTATTAATGTTTTTGTAAGATATTTTTCTATCAAGCTGGGAGAGTTTCTTGCTCTTACCAAGTTTCCTATAAAAGTGTAGTTATACCAGTTTAGAAACGCATAAAAACTGGAGTAAAAAGATTCTGAAAGATGTAAATGAAACAAAAAACATCAAGAGGAAGGCCAAATTAAGATGTATAGGGAGGGAAATAATTTTCTAAATTCAAAACCCAAACTTTTGGGATCTGGGTGGAATTACTTTGGTGAAGGAAAAAACAGAAGCTTCAAAAAAGAAATGTCACTTGAATCAGAGAGAAAACCACAAGAATGATGTCATTTAAAAATATTGAAAGTATACTTTTTTGCTAAATAAAAGAACAAAAACAGCTTAAACTGGTTATATCGATAAACCTTTAGATTGCAACAAATACATTGAACCAAAGTACATAAAGAAAACAGCCTCATCAAAATGTTTGCCACAATAGGGTTCTACATGGGGTAAAAGGAAAACTTCTTTACACTGCTGGCCCCTTTAGTGAAAGTTAACTTCAAAAAATTTGTTTCTTTTACATTAAATTTGCTAGAAATGACAAAATATCATAAACTCAGGACACAATTTGTTGCTCGAAAGTTATTAATTATTAGGGCATGCAAGAGATGGGATTTGAAATGTTACTTTGCAAACTTTATTTCTGAGTGTCATCATTGTGAACAAACTGCCTAGAGATGGCAATATTACAATATAACATGGTTATCCTTCTCTTAAAATCAAGAAACCCCTTTGTTGTCTTCTTCAAACTATTTCAAACAGGCAGGAAGAGCTTTAATGTTTTGTTGAAGGGGGTAATATATATTTCAAATGGTAACACTGGATATGACAGTGCTGAACACATTTCTGTAAAAATGTCTACAAATTGTAGTATTTTTGTGAAATTATGACTGTCAATGATGTATAAATCTTAACTATGGAAAAAGTATTTGAAACAAACAAGTCAGTCATAGTAGCTCAAGTTTGCTGAAAGCAAGGACTGGGTCTAGTGCCTGGACTTATAAGTGATTGGCAGCCATGTTTGTCTGTTCACTGAACTCATCCATTAAACATTTCTGATACCAGAATGTGTATTTAGCAGTTATTGTAACAACTTACCATTGGTCCTTGACTTTTACTTCCACGATTTCCCCTTCCTGGTAACGTTTTTTGAGGTAATCCATAATCTCTTCACAAAGATCTCCGATACGACTTCGCTTTGTTTGATGAACTAAAAGCAGCACAGCTCTCTTTGTCGCATCAGGGACAGCTTCCAATGCCTTTCGGACACTTTCCTCTGATTCTGTGGCCTCTTTGTATGTAAGGCCACTTCGACCCGTGCCTTCGCATGTCCAAAGGAGACTGTTGCACAAAATTACTCTTTCAAAAAATTCACTGGAAAGGAAAAATATTCTTCAATTGAACGAAAATGCCTGCTTTCCGGTAAAATTAGCACAGAAGGATAGACGGTTACCACAACTAGGCCGGTGGGCCTAAAGAACATAATGCATGCGGTTGTAGGAGAAATGACAAAACAACACACTTACTCGTAGTCAGTAAACACTTCGTCAGTTAGCTCGAAGAAAAATACTTCGTCTTCTGCTTTTAGACCATTTGGTTGAATCTTGGGACGAAATGGTTTTCCCCTCAGTAACGGCATTTTGGATGGCTTGACTTTATATTATTTGGCATCCAGAATGACTCAAACTCGGCATTGAGCAGGAAATTGCGGCACCAAGCGCTAATTTCTACTTTGTAACTAACTTTGCTTTTTCAACCCAAGAAGAAGCTAAATTTATCAATAAGACATCTAAATCTAAGCAACTTACAGACGCTAAACTTTTATGTAAAACTAAAAAAGCGCGCGTCGAGGACTTGTTCCATCGTGCAGTTATTGTTCATGATTGGATGGAGGCAGGATCGTGATTGGCTGACTGCAGGAGGATGCATTCGAGACCTCTTTTTCGTTCCTTAGAAATTTCGAATCTTTAACACGCGCAATATAGTGAAAGCATTGGATAGTGACTTAAGTATACAAGTTTCTGCTTACTTCGAGCCATTATCGCTCGTTTATACTCCGTGCTATCTTCAAATAAGAAATATTTATGCTCAAGTTCCGCAATTCCGCCGCTCAAATGTTGGAATACGGAATAAGGAGCTTCTTTGGAGAAATTTCAAAAATTTGCGGGAGTGACGCGAGAGTGCACAAGGCTGTGAAGAAGCTTGACATTCGTCTTTAAAGGAAAAAGATGAAGAACTAAAAAAAAGATATTCAATACAATTTAATTTTATTCGTTATCTACAGAAAAAGAATACTACACTCATTTTTTTACAAGAAACAGGTTATAAGAAACAGTAGGCTCAATTTTTCGAAAGTTAAGAAACAACCCTACCCAAATTGAAAAAAGTTAAAAAACTTTTATAATTTGCAGTTTTAATTTTCCGAGTTGATACTAGAAACAGTCTTGACATTAAACATGACTGTACATTGCAACACTACAATCGACATGCAGTTTGCATTCATCCTCTGTAAACTGCACACTCAAGAAGTTTCCATTTAAAAATTTGTTTTGCCTCCAACTTGACACTGATGAAGTTCAATGAGCTTAACTGTTGTCAGATCTCAACAGAGTTACTCATTCTAGGGAAACAAAACTCCTTGATCACTTTTTTAGTTTATATCTGAGAGTGAGTGAACTATTTACTTGACCTTGGAAGCACGTTTAAAAAATTCATAACCTAAGGAATTTAAGAAACATGTAAAAAATTTTTTGTAGCAAAATGACCAGAAAATTTAAGAAACTGCCTACCAGCACCGGATCTTAGTTTCTTATAAAAAAATACGTGTATATTGATACTGTAATTTACACGACCCAAGAAACGAATCAAGGTGTGTTGAACTGCAAGAGAAGAAGGAGAAGCAAAAAGGGGGAAGAAAGAAGGAGAAGCAAAAAGAGTAGTAGTTTGCAATTATTTGGTTAAGATAAATGATTTGCAAACCAAGTTGCAGAAGAATAATCCTAAGTCTCAGATTTAAGTATTCATGACGAGGGTAGCAAAAGTAAGATTTTAACAAGAGTTTAGACACAAGGGAACACAGGAACATACTTAGAATGCCTTTGTGACTTGAAAGCAATAGATACAAAATCCGTCACGCAACGCAAATGACCTAAAATGTATTAAAACAAATGATTTGCTTTTTTGTGAATTGCAAAGAAATATTTCGGAAATCCACTTCGCACGAGCTAGATCCAGAATTCTAGCCTGTGTTGGAGCACAGGCTAAAACACTCATGGGACAATGAAAACATTTTGTTTGAAATGATTCAAACTGATAGAGCTAAAGAAGAACAACCAAAGAAAATCAAGTGATTGAGAAATGTCATTTATAGAAAAAACTAACCTTTCTCATCGAAATACTTTTTTAGAACAATTTGAGGTAATTACAATATATAAAGATCTTTCTACACGATCAAACATCAATTTTGATGAGATTCAAGTCAAAACATAAACCAATCAATCAAGGATGACCTCGAGATCTTTATTAAGTGTGACGTCGTAAGAATATATTGATGTGTGACGTGTTTTTATTATTTTGACTGGATTAATTATAAGTACCACGACAAAGAAAAAAGACATAATGTTTTAAACATTCGACAACTTTTTGCTACATCATGACAATCCGATAAATAGACAAATTTGTTAAATCTGTACTCATGTCGGAGGTAAACTAAGAGAAAACTCATTGGATTATTGGTAACATAACGCATTCAACACAAACAAATGTAAACATAACAACATCCGCCATCTTGCCAATCGAACTAACTAAAAACGTGGTGCGCGGTCAGAGAACTAGGCACCACTGAAAGGATAATGTTTCATAATGGTAAATGTTCATGTTCATACATAGATTAATATGAGTCACATCTCAACAAAATCAGGTTTTAGACTACTCCTTGTTGTACCGTGAAATAGACAAATCCATTATATTAAATTAAATTAGACGTTTCGATTCTAGCTAGAGTCATTTTCAGTATATGATTACGGGCGAAAAAATAACTGTAAATACGGGAAGGTGAAACAAAGGGGATCGTAAAAGTAGTACTCTAGAGAAGCAACCAGGACGCGAGAGAAGACACAAGTAACGATAAACACTTTGACTGGATGATTTGAAAAACCATGTGATATATCTGAAAGTGGGAATATCAGCTAAACATATCAAAGATTTGATGAGTTATGACCAAGCTAACGCCGACGGCAGATTCCAAAAGAACATACAGGCCAATTATATCAGATACTTTAGCAGGAACAAGCAATTACACCGAGAACTTTGCTATAGACCGGCTGAAACTACGGAAATGTATCAACTAGAAGTTACATTGCTAGGACACAGGGGTTTACTCGGAAAATTCCACGTGGCAAGGATGCATTTCCACGCTTGAGATGCATCATCATTTGCAAAAAAGTATTATTGTGCATTATGTAGTTGTTATTGTTGGCTTCAAATGCTGGACCACGTCTTGTCATAAACTTTGCGTACTTCTTCCAACCCTCCCTTCAGTGGACCTTTTACTACTCTTGCAGAATCGAGAGACTTAGACATTTCGCAGGTTCAATCATCATCAATAAATACAATTTGCTGCCTTCAGACAATCTTGGTCCGACTTTTGCACTGGCCGCCCAGTTTCCTGCACAACTTATTTATCCGAACGAATCAATATACAAATCGAAAATTTACTAGCCCTTTTCCTTTCTGAATACAAATATTAATGGCATGAGTACCCAAATGGTATGAGTACCCAGGGGGCGCAGGGGCAGCTGCCCCTCCTACCCTCATCCAGAAGGGGCGGAGGGGGCAAGCAGTGCTCTTAGATATTCAATCCAAAGAAAAATTATAGAATCTTGTAGATAATTGATGACTGGTTTAGCCATTCTCAATGTGGTATTAATTTCCATTAGGGTAGAAATTCAAAAAATAGAAGAATCTGAATATTCCACCTATACAGCTGGCTGTCAATATAGCCCCTTGTTGTGCAATTCAGTGCCCAAATGACAAATTTCAGAGAGTATACCTAACTTGTAGAAAGGAACCCCGTGTTTCCCACATCAGTGTTCCCAACTGGTTGATCTGCTATTCCATGTTGGTTGCTAAAGGAAACTAAAATACAACTGACATCCATTCGCCTTCCTGCGCTCCTAAATGCTTGGTCCAGAAGCACTACAAAGAAAGCTTTCTTCCCTACTGTTTCTGCTTTTCCAAAATGGCCTTGTAAGCTAGACTCAACCTGCTACTATTAATAACGGGAAATTTTTTTACAGACTACGTCAATAAACTTCAAAAACCAACGGTGTCTTATAAGATACTGACTATTTTGCCCATCAATAGAACAAGACCATTTTGCTCATCTGCAACCATGGAGTATCAAGGCTAAGCGGACAATCAAACTCTTAGAGCCAGCCCATTTAAAAACGCCGTTCTTTCGTAAAACCAAAAATTTCGTAAAAACCATACTGACACAGCCATTTAATACCCACTTGCACGGAGAATTTTGTTAACATTATGCCAATGTCAAGAGTCTTCGATTGAAAAAGTCTCAGCTGTGTAGGTGGAACACGACTCACGACTCACGACAATTATTGGGGGCTCCAACCCCCCTCCCCAGACCCCCGCTTTCGACAGCCCTTAAGAATGCTACACCACTGACCTTCTATACCACAATATATATTGGGGAAACAACAAAGCACAAATTCTAAGATGCGTTGTTGAAAACTTCCTTTTTGGAATGAGTAATAAAAATCGCTTACAAAGTGTCCTACGAAATAGGTCATCACAGAGTTGTGAGTTTACACTACAACAGGGCATTTTTTAACATATAAAATGGTGGAGAAATTCCCCACCAGCTCCTTTCATTGCCCCACCAGTGGAACAGATTTGTCCCACCACTTAAGTGCCCTTATGATTCGGTGAATTTTTTACTTTTTACTTTATTTGAGATATTGGTGGATGAAATCTTCATTGAACAGGTTTCAAATCTCAATTCATTTTTCCCTGGAACTGCTGCTTCTATAGGCGATTACCCTAGAATATTTTTGAAAGCCTGTTTATCTGTAAATTCTGTCTTTATCTATATGCCCTTTTTTCAAATGCCCCACCAGTGGAAAATTCTTAAAATATGCCTTGCACTACATTTTATTTGCAATACTTGAACGAGACTAATAGGAAAGTCCAAGCTGAACAAATCAATTTGTTTTTTGGCAATTATAGAGTTTGAAAGCAGAATATCATGGAAAGGCTTGATGCATCAACAAATTATGAATTGTCTGCAATTGGTCTGAAGGGAAAAACGGTAGAAATTGTCAGATGGTTGGTATGAAACATTTTATAATCAATGTTCTTTAACATTGCCCAATCCTGTGCCTCATCTGACATAGTTAATGTTTTGAGGGGACTATAGTTTACAAGACCCAAGCCACGGCGGCAGTCAACTATGTGTAAGGGCAAAGCGCGATGGTCCTAGACGACAACGTTCAAAGGTATAAATATATTTGAGCCACTCCAACGTAAAACTTTTATGAAAATTGACACCGGAATGATACAAAACCTGGGAATGTAAACATTTGATGCCATACACAGCTTTGACGTTCCCACCTAATAACAAAGATCGTGATAGTGAAATGCGCACGCGTCCCATATGCTACTGTTGATGTTCCATGTTTGCATACAAAAATTATACCAAAACGCATGCCACATTGGGTTTAGTTTAAAACTGCCAGTTCAGACGTATCTTTTTCTAAAGAGTGTGCACCTCCAAATGAAACCGAATCGTCATTTCAGATACAACACAATGAAATTAACATCTGATTAAGTCGACAGTCTAAGCCTTAGACTGTCGACTTAATCAGATGTTAATTTCATTGTGTTGTATCTGAAATGACGATTCGGTCTCATTTGGAGGTCTCTAAGGTGTTGCTAAAATCAGACATACCCAGAAAGGCAACTGTTTGATATTATGTATCAGACACCGCGGATCGGGGGTGCTTGGGGAAAAAATGCATAATTGCCGTGGTAATACAGCTGAAGTCACGCTGAGTTTTATCATTTGCGAAACAATGCCCCTTTCATGTTAGGATTTGTCTTGTAATCAGGATTCTGATACCTCCCACCTTCTCGTAATACCGTCCTTTAGCATCTTTTATCTACCTTCGAGCATAATTGGATAGAAAAAGCCAATAAATATATGTTTTGGCAAATAAATTTGATGTCCGTGTAATAGCAAATATATTTTTGATGAAGGTAAGTTGATAACAGATGTACGCTCAATTTGTCATAAGTAGTTACGAAACCAAGTACTATGCAATCGAAAATATATAGAAACTTCAGTTTTCAAAGCAAAAACACTCAGAATATAATTGGCTGTCTGGCATAACAATTTAAACACAGAGAGTGAAATTATACCCCCCCCCCCCCATTTAAGTATAGCTTTAGAACGGAAGCGGATCTCTTTACATAAATTTCCCAATGTTTTGAAAAGAATAGAAACATTGACAATTGTCTTTGTTTACAGCTGTAAATCTTCCCCAACAAGATATGTTGGAAAATAAGACCCTTTTGGAGCGTAACCAACCGTAAAGGACAGTAAAGTGAAACTTTCCATTCAGCAAGACCGTGTTATTGCCAAAAACTGTTTACTGAGAAACTTATGGTAGAGAAAAAGCACAACTTTACAACAAACCCGGTAACCCACACCAATAACGTCAAAAACCGTTAACGGCGATACTATTAGAAAACCGAAAAACCGAACGATTTTTATGGGGAAGAAACCAAAACAAACGGGCAGAAATTTGAAAAAACCGCGTAACCGTAAAATCGAGACACCCCGGGAATTTCGTACCCCTCACCATCCTCAATTTATTGCCCTCAATTTACGTCCCTGCTACCGTGTAGAATTGAAAAAAAAACCGCAAAAGTTGCTTGAAAGTATCTTGAAAAAATATGTGGATTCTTGCTAAGGACTTCTATTCAACTCAAGGATTAATAAAATGCACTAGAGACAGTGTTTCTCGTTGGAAACAATGCTTCCATGGTAACACATATTTCACAGCACCCGATGTTAACTTTTCCTTTCTTTATTATCTTAACACAAACTCATTCAAAACTATACCCAAAATGCTGGTATTGTGCCTTGTGTTTGACGGTGGACACCAGGCGATAAATGGCGGTGAAATTATGTCCGCTTTTATTGTAAACACCCGATTAATATAAGTGTAAAAATGCGAAATTTTAATATAACCCTAATATTTCAGTTGCTCCATCAATGATATGCGATTTGTTGCAGGTAAATTGATAAATAGAAACCATAAATTTACCTGTCCTATTTTTATGAATGCATTATGTCATTTATTACCGGTATTGCCAAACAACGGATTTATTGTGAGGCTAAAGCTAATTTGGCACCTTAGCTGACAACGGGGAATACTCAAATTCATCGTATGGATAAACTTGGTCATTACTGCAATCAAAGCTACGATCACTTGATATCCACTTACTTCACTGGAGCAGTTGCCGCGAGTTCATTTACCAGAAGCAGTTACAATTGAATACGGCTGCAAGATTTCAAACAATGCGTATTCACATTTGGTAAGGAGTGGATAACCTCCGCTGCATTAAGCACGTTGACGATACAAGATGCAAATACATATAGAAGAGACATAAATGCAGCATTTTACGAGTTGAGACTCGCGTTTGATGATGGGAAGGAAAACGCGCAGCCGATCGCGAACGCAAAGCTCTTCCACATATGTCATATTGTTCTGTTTTCACAAGAAATCAAACGTATTTGAAGGTTTATAATTGGAGTAATCAAACAGCACAGTTTCACAGTAAAACTTCCTTTTGGATTTGACTTGGCCTCTACTGCTTCATTGCACATTTGAAGGTCATGAAGGAGGATACATTGCACCTTTTAGTTTTGATAATTCTGCTTATCCTGTACATGGTTATCGGCGCCGGGATCTTCAGCGCCCTGGAACAGGAGCACGAAGAAAAAATGAAAAAGCATTACAACAATATCTTTTTATTGTTTTCAAGAGAAAATAATTTAACTGATTCAGCCGTATCTCGTCTTTTAGAGTCTCACAAAGAGGCTTGTCTCCTTGGCGTTGGGCTAGATAGCGTAAATAAATGGGACTTTGCGGGAGCGTTTTATTTCACTGGTACTGTGATTACCACAATCGGTAAGTTCTACGACTATTTCTTCTTTTTCTATATTTAGACCTTTAAGTGAAAGTAAAAGTAGTTTGCAATTTTTGATTTTTTGTTGAATTGGTGGAGCATTCCAGAGAGCTAAATACAGCACTTTTGTCATAGATCTGTTTCGAAGCCCTTGAACCGGAGGACAGATTTTTATCAGGGGCCTGAATTTTTAAGCCTTTTTTTAAAGTACAGCTATGTTGGTTGTTTTGGTCATATTAATTTGATGCAAACCAAGATGTTTTCCTTCGTTTTCTATTTTAAAGCATTTTTGAAATCCTGGCAAAACAATGCCACACTGGGTGCAACAGAATCGTTCCGTTTATTCCTACGCGCCAAGCAGTTTAGAATACACTTCAAAGAGACTTGAATCAATTGGTGTTTTTATACCGAGCTGCAGCGGCTTGTAGTGTTTGTATACATACACAAAAAATTATTCATTTGCGATCAATAGAATCACGTAGGCTCGACGTATATATCTATGGCATTTCGTTGCTTTTCAAATTTAAGCGAAAAAGAAAACTGCTACTCACCATAAAGTGGTATTGTCGGGAAACGTTCTGGTGAGAGAGAACAGTGGTAGAAACTTATTTCGGCAATGGTATTATTTCAAGATGCTTTTTCACAGCATAAGCGCAAAGTTGACATAGGGATCATAAGACTTCATGAAAAAGCCCCTCGTCGCCCTTTTCTTTACGGGATCAATTTATTTCCGTTATTGAGGGGCTTTTTTGAAAAGAGCATGAGCATGGAATTATTCTTATTATGTGCATAACGACAGATTGAAGTTGGGCTATTGCTTTTCCTTGTCTCCAACTGCCATGTCTTCTCTTGCAAGATCAACACGTAGTCTATTTTGAAGGAGAATGTAGCATTTGTCGACCTTTGTCTATACTTGAAGCTGGCAGGATATGTTTTTCTTGCCGTATACCTTTCATTTCAACAGGACATTTCCTAGTGAAAGTGATAAAAGCTTTCATCTTAAGGGGAAAAGCAGCAATCACGGCTATCACAATTGTACAGAAACAGTCTTTCTCATTTTGCAAAAAATGTGGAGGTTGGGATGAACCCAGAATACCTTTTCAATTCAATTTATATGTATTTTCACCAAAGGAAACTCATATCACTAAATATGTCTTTATATATTTCCTAGACTAGAGACCATTAATGATAGCAAAGAAAGCCATAATTTTTAATAGAACTGACAAGAATGAAGAGGGGCATGGGTACGTCTTTCAGAAACCTTTTTATGCAATAGATAATCCTTTTCCTAAAGCTTTCCAAACACGGGGTAAATTATCCTACAAGTTGGATCATAAGGTGACCTAATAATTCTATTGGGAGGAGAATGTAACCCAACCCAAAAAAGGAAATGGCTACCTTGTAATATCAATTTTCGTACACTATATCTAGAATATTCAAGCATTTTCTGATTAACATTTTCAACTGTAATTATTCTTTATAATAAACTAACTTACAATTGCAATTGCACGAATGTCTGTTTGCTTTACTCTTATGGCCCGCTGAATTAAGGGTTTTCGTGTTTGATAGACGAAAGTTCTCCTAAGGAAAGGATTTGACCTTAGTGCACAAGCAATCCTAGTTAAAACTGTTGAACTCAGGTTAACTAACCAAAATTTTATGATTCATTCAATAAAAGATATTTTTAAAGACTTAAGAAAATCAAGGTACGAAATATTGCTTTTTGCATATGAAATATTTTCATATATTACCATCATTGATCATCAATTACTTGATTAAGTTTGAAAAACAATATATGTCAGGTTCATTTACTAGAGTGAGCTCTACCAGAAGTATATACCTCTAAAAAATAGACTATTTTCTAAGATAGAAAGTTTAGGCGTTTCAAATGATGACGCTTCAAATGTTTCGTTTCCAATTTTCATTAACTATAAACAATAGAGCTTTCACATTGCAAAATATTAGAGCTTTTTTCAAAATCTTTTAGTATGTGTGTTAAATTGTCCCGCCTCCACCCCCTCCCCACCCCCCTTCTCACTTTCCAAACTGTGTCGAGCCCATGAAATGGGTATGCTGAGACCATGATATGCTGAAGCTATTTCAAGAGACTAAGGTTTGCTAAAGAATAGCTAATTATTTGATGAGAGCACTCATTTACATCGAGGTATATATCCTCGTGTTTCATTTGTACTGATCTTTTATAATTACTCTCGCATATTGTTTGCACGGTAGCAAGTCCACAAAATTCAATATGTATGCTGCAAAACGGGCGATGCAAGCTTATTCTATATCTCAGTTGGCAAACAGTGCTTGATCCCTTTCCTACAAATGCAAACTATTATGAATAGAAATATGTTTAGTAGTATTTCTAGCTAATGCCACTTCAGTGGTCGACTAAATAAAACTGGCTATCCTTAAACATATATTTGAAATCGGCCGTGTTTAAGAATGATTCTTTCATACCGTTTTTACTGAAAAGGGATTTTATGAATCGAAAGTAATTTGACCTGTGTTTATGTGGGAAGAAAACAGAGAAAAATTTTTCTCCCGGACTTGGTGTCGAGATTTTCAAAGTAATGGTTTGGTGGAGTTTTACAAAACGGTCTGCTCCGGCTTGTCTCAAGTTCGGGAACGCTTGATATGGCGAAAGCTGGCCTGAAAACGCATGATCATGGAAATAATATTATAATTTAAAGCACTATCTCTTATAAGAGAGAACTCATACAGAAACCTAAATACCTACACCCAGTAATAAAAGTTAAATGGTTCATTCTTATCAATGTCTACAATATCAGCTATTAGAACTCATAGACTTTAACGTCACAGAAATGTTTCTGTTAGAAGCATCAATTCTTAAGGAAATTTTCTTCTGTAGGAAGCGAATGGAAAATTAACGACAGGTCAAGCTTTGGGTTTCTTAAAATAAATTTCAATTGATCTTACATTTAAACTATCATCAAATTCTTTAGATTTTCCTGAAGGCATAATAATTGTAGAAATAGGGAAACGAGAAAAATTCAATTGCCTCGTCAATATAGCTAAAAATCAGCTATGATTTCACATTGGAGAAGAGACAAAGTTTGTTAATAGTCTTAAGCAGTGTAATTAATTTAAATGAATATATGATTCTATAGAAACTCTTGAAATGGGTATAATTTGATTTAGAACATAGCTTTAAAATGAGGTCAAATGTATATATGAATAAGGTCTAAATGAATAGTTCTTTGGCAGCCATGAATAAAAAACTTATAAGAATTATTGATTCAACTAGAATTTGTTGTAATACATAAATCTAAGATTATCTAGAGATCTTTTATTTGTAATTGTCTCCATAGGAGACAAGCTAATAGAACCGTATAGTCTTTGAAAAATTTTCCGCAGGGTCATATTATGAAGATGCGAATCTATGAAAATATATAATTTATTGTCTCGCTTTCTGTCCCTAATATACGTATGAGAAACGAGCAACACATCCAAAGTACTCCTGTGGAGACATTTATCTCAGCACACTTGAGTCCTGCCAGATCTTTAAAAAGTAGGCGACAGCTACGAAGTATAACTTTGAATAATATTTAGCATTATGCTAAGCTAGACCACTTTACTTTTATTATTTTTTTAGGCCGGCTAGAATTCTAATTGTATCCAATTTCTTTAGATGTCATCATCAAGTGGGCATACGGTATCGTAAGGGCAGTAGAAAATACGTTACGACAATTTTGACATTTCGGTTAAACATTACGTTACGTAATATATTGAAGCTGCACCTCTCCAGTATAAAAGACGTAATAGTAAGTTTTCTTACGCGAAAACCTGCTTTGCCTGGCTTATCACCCCTTTTCACTATAAAAAGGTTAATTTAGCATCTTGGACTCAATGGATAAAGAAAACAACAACATTTGTAGCAGAAACCCAAACAGCCTTTTACCTACCCTTCTCGCTTCATGTACGAATAATTTATTATACCTACGCCCAGTGGTGCCATGAAGGTGGGCTCAGGATGGCTCAGGATGGCTCAGGAGGGTTCAGGGGGCCCAGCCTCCTTCTTAAAATTCAGAGAGATTTTGGGGGGCTCAGCCCCCTATTAACTAGTGGAATCATATTTGGTTGGACGAACTTTGTGTTGGCAACCCTTTATCATACTATAGATTTCTCATGAATGAGCAGTTTCTTATCAGTCTTTTTGTGTCATTGAATAGTTTGAATGATTCGTTGACACAAGATAGAGTCTGTAACACAATCTCAAGTATATTGTGTGTGGTAGTGGGTTTGGTTACGGGTGTTGTCTCTTGAATTTGCCTACAGGAAAGCCCCCTTTCCTAACTCTTAAGCACGGCATCCTTGCCTACGCCTGATGCCTCAAGGGTAATACATTACTGACAGAAAATAAAATCTTGCATTTCTCTTACAATTGATAAATAATGGTTTCCTTATTTGTTGGGGGAGACGAACAAGAGAAAGTATTTTCAAAAAGGGGGCATCTTGATAACAGAGTCAAAGAGCATGCGTATTTATGTTGGTAATGACCGAGTTCAATTTGCATGCTCTGTGACTCCAGCTTGGGGCCATCTCAATCACTAAAAAATTTCCTTTGGTTCGTCTTCCAACAATTTTGGCCTTTTGACACACAAAATTCGTTTGGGTTTGAAATCTAAAAACAAAAATACTTGTTGGTGGGAAAACGAACCAGCATTTGTTCAGAGGTCCGTTGGCTTCCAATATTTTGCACCATATGCACATGCGCAAGACTAAGAATAAAACTCTGGTTTATAAAATGTAGCTACGATATATGACAGTTTGGATTGAATGCTGTGAAGTGCTATGAGATGCAAATTTTGTCTTCAAGCCTTTGCTCAAATGCGCATGTGCATATTATGCACTTTCTCATTGGTTCGGACAAAATGGATAGAATAATAGCCCCTGGAGTATATTTGGGACTTAAAATGAATCTCTCTCAAGTCTGAGATGACTACCTGGCCTTAATACTTCAACTTCTAAACCCCTTCTGAAATGCAGTGGATGGTTTTAAAAGGTGTTTTGTTAGTTTTAATTAAAGGCCACTTAGGAGAATTAAAATTATTTTACAAACCATTTACAAATGTTTATTGTGCTTATTACATGTTAAGCCTTTTTTGCTTCTTTGTTAATCAGCAAATGCGATACGGAAGATTCAATGCATGAACATCAATTGAATTTTATATATAGCATGTTAATAAAAACTGGCTTGTCTAACGATTCTCTTTAGATCAAATAGAATTTCTTTTATCGACAACCAATTCTAAAATGACTTTAGATCAATACAAGAATCGATGCTATTTGATATCAAACGACCCTCAAATCGAGAGAGAAACGGAATGAAATTGTTATTTTCTTATGTAAATTCTCACATAGTAAATTGTACAAAATTGTCAACAAATCAGGGATCAGCACAGTCTTTGTTTGCTAAATTTGTTTGAAAACGGCCCAGCTGCGAGGACTTACATGCAATAACATTTTCATTTATTGACCGATTGGCACTTGAAACGTGGTAATACAATGAAGGAATGTTTGAACAGGGGGGACGCGAACGGCAGATCCATCACTCTAGAAAAAGCAACACTTACGCTCTTTTTTTATAAGAACAATTTTATAAGATTGCGAGCCTCAAAATTGGTCAAAAGTTAAGAACAAATTAAAAACAAGCTGAGGCTGAGCTACTGTAAAATGAAATTTTGAACAACGTTTTATCTCAAAAACGAGGATTTTTAGTCATATGTGGGTGCTTTTTCGGTGAATATTCGGACGTGGCAGCAAATGAAGGTTGTAGTGTATAGAAGTAGATTCTACGTAGTAAAGTGAGTAGTTTGTAATTGTAAATTTTTTACATTGAATTTTAAAAAAAGTAATTGTGTCACCAAACTCTACCTTTAGAATTTTTTTCACGTAGACAAGTTTAATCACATAACGTGTAAAGCATCACGATTTTGACGACTTTTCACTTTGGTGCTCTTACGGCGTATCCACTAACGAATACCCAGGGCGTTGATAACCACCATCCAGGGCAGGTACCGCGCAGCTTTTGGGCTAGCAGGGGCTTTAGCCCCCCCCCACCTTTTTGCAATAATAGGTTAGAAATTTTTAGAAAGTTTACTCTAACACAACTTTAGAAAGCTTACTCTTTCGGATCCCAAGTAGTAGTAGCAGTTCATCTTGACAAGGAACCCATTTTTGTTCATTTTCTTGGTGTCTTATCTTGTTAAATCTCTCTTTTTAGTAACTGTTATCTTTTCTGAAATAGACTGTTTTTAAAAATTAAGTGGAAAGAAGCAAGTATTTTCTAAAAGGGGTGTTTTCTGGCATTCTGAAAGGCGTAACCTCAAAAAATCCTCGGCCACGCCCTTTTCAGCCCACCCACTTTTAGAATGGTGTGCGGTGCCTGACCCAGGGCGTTAGTAACCATCACCCAGGGCGTTAATAAACCTCTACCGAATCTTGCTCTCCAATGTGGAGAGAAAAGGGCTTTAAATAGATAAAGGTGCTAATAGATAGAGAGGGAGTTAATAGTTCTCTAAGATAAAACCAACGAAGGTATTGTATTAATTTTATGTATTCATTGTTATACCCCGGGTGCCAGAATCTCCATTTTTTAGTCTCAGAAACATTTTTTGAATTCTTTACCACCACAGCCGTCTACAATACTTTATCCCTAGATTCATGATGCTCTTATGCCAAGGAATCATTGTTGCGTATCAAAAATGCTAAAGGAATTTGTCTGAGTTTTCTGGAATGTAAAAATAGAAGAAAAGATTCGATTTTCGTATGATTTTCTCCTCTCTTTTAGATTTCGTATTGTGTTATTCCTTCTTTAAGCTTTTTGTGTGGTTTTCTTCCCTTCACTAAGCTCACTAAATCAGAAGTCATAAATTGTAGGTAGATTTAAAAGAAACAAGGGCTTGAAATGAATAATTTAACCGTTTTTTGTTCCAGCACTTCCCTTTTGACTCACTTCGACAATTGCAAAGGACAATTCTTTTTGTGTGGTTTTCTCTTTCGTAACAAGTCTAAACTCGTTTGAAATTCGATTCATTCTGTCTTGACAACTTCACTCCTGGTTCTCAGCTCGATACCTTAATAAATCTAGAGCCCAATTCAATGGAGGGGGCCAGAGAGACGAATTTTCAGAAAAATTTTAAGGACAACAGTAATTCAATTGCGTCATCGGTCCCAGCTCCCTATAGAGCTCCACAAGTTAGTGATTGTCGGTGTGAGCCTGCTATACCAGGAAACTTTCAAAATGCTCCTAATGCTTAAAAAAATTCGAAAATTCCCCGAACTGGAGGGGGTAGGGGGGGGGGGGTTTATCGGATTCACTCCCTTCAAAAAGCCACTACCCCAATCACCAGGAAAAATTCAAATTGATTCATCGTTTACAAAGGAGAGTCTTGCTGAGTAAAGCGATTGCAACTTCTGTTTAAAAATAATTTTGGTGTGTCATGCAAAGAAACCTCGGCTGTTCCTTCTTATTTTTTCAAAGATTCAGATATTAACGTTTAAAATGTTGTAAAAAGAGCCGTTATCAAAGAGAGATAAAGTTCTGAAAAGGCCGACAGTTTGGCATTAATGTGTGCATGGATACTTTATTTTGCCGCAAATGAAGAAATGGTTTGAAGTGTGCGGAACGATACGTGTTTGCACATGCCTTCTCTTGACTTTTATTGTCTTTCCAACGCTAGAAAGCAACCTGCAAACATTACGAACAGACGAAATGTAAGCACGGCTGCCTCGTGGGGTAATAAAAAAGAAAATTCCAAACACGCGTAGGATTAATACAAATTTTTGAAAATCTTGCGACTGGAATTAGATTGAGCCAGAGTTTGTTATTTGTCTTCTTGTGGATGTTTTGACTTTTCGAAGGTATTTTCGTATCTACTCTTTGTAAAGAGGTGAACATTCACTCACCAGTTTTAAAATCAATACAAAGTTGAATGCAGATAAACACCCTAAAAATCATAAATTTACCTGGAAGAATGGGAACAACCAACTTAGGTCATTTTGGTACTTTATATATTGACACCTGTCTTCTACTAAAAATCAGATATTCAATCTTATTGGTCAAAATAAGTAACCAAGCAACGAACGACCAATCAAATCTCGCAAGTGCCCGTCATTGACACCGATTGCATGGGCTATCTGTTTCTTTGTGACGCTCGAGAATGAAAATATCGTAGAAAGCTACAGTTGATTATACACCTTGGGTGTTTTTATTCGGTTCTAAAACTGCCTGGGTGCAAAGTATTTTTTGTGCTTAATTGGTCGGTTACGGTATCGAGAAATTCTTGTTTTTATGCAAGAATCATTTAGAGTAGATTTCCCAATATTCTTAAAAGTGATTATTGTTGAATATCACGATGTAGCACGATGTATCCTTTTTGAAAGTCTTCCTACCAAAGTATTTTTAATGCACATTTAATTCAAGAAATGCTTGAAAGGCCACGCCTTTGACATGATGATTTTGTTAGTAATAAAATGCTAATCGATGGAAATAAGAGGACTAAATAACACATATGGAAAAATATAATACAGTGTGAATAGTTGTTGACAGAAATTGCTCAGAAAGCTTGCGCATTTTTTTAGTCAAGAGAGTAATTTTGTACTTTCTTGAGAAACATAGCTGTCATTACCATCTGGTTAATTGCAAGTATGTTGTCAAAATTTGCTTGTTTTCACAAGACTAAACGTTCTTGCATTGAAGGCCTAGAAATTTAATCTCCAAAGGAAACCGAGATTGCTCAGCCACTGCAAAAATATGGTTGAAATGAAGCTTCTGTATCTCCAACGCAAGTTGTTGTCAGGAAGATTATTTCATAAGTATATATAAGAAATTGAAATGCAAAGAAGGACGTACTCTGCTTGTTCAGCTGCCGCTTCTGCTAACAGTGCGAAAGAAACTAAAAAGTCAACTTGCTTTTTAGATTTTCTTCAGACAACTTCATGTTATGCACGGAAAACTTAATTCAATGAAAAAATGTCCTTGTGATATATAGACATTTTGTTTAGCTGAACAAACAGTTCTTGGCGCACAATTGATGTGTACTACAAAAGTACTTTAAAAACAAGCGTTGTTAATCTGCTTCTTTCAAAGTAGAAGTTGACGGCATTTTTGACGTTCATCTCAAATGATCATTTGCTAGAAACGACAAAGAAATCGATGTTACCAGGCAAAGTTTCTTGGCTAAAACATACACTGTTGCCAAGGTAGATGTTAATATCGTGTTACCAAATACTCACGAATTTTTGAACCCAACAAGAGATATGCACATTGATTCGTTTGATTTTAGGCTCCTTTCTTTCCATCCTCCAAAAATGCTGGCGTACACACATATTTTATAAGAAACTGGTTATAAGAAATGAGTACTGGACAGTCAGAAAAAGTCAAGAAACTCCAGTACTCGAAACGAAAAGATTAAGAAAATATTAAATCGTGATAAGACTGAGAACAACGAAATTTTGTAAAATCCAAGAACATGATTGCCCTGACGGCCTAGAATTTAAAACACAAGAAATAAAAATATACTTCCCACATGTAAATACAGCATCAGTACGGAAGCGAATCTCTTGACGTGATAAAAAGTTCACGAACATTTCATAACATCATTCATGACATCAAAATTAAGAAACTCTTAAGAAACAATGAGCATTGAAATTTCCAGAAGATTAAGAAACTGGATTACACAGCATCGACCTTTGTTTCTTATAAAAAATGAGTATATTTTAGTAATTATCACTGATCAAAGTGATATTGAAAAAAAGACTACTGGAAAAATAAGCTCTAGTTGTTGCTGATGCTGTTAATATTGTATTGTGTTGAATGAATTCAAATCTAAATTCATTGACATTTCGTAGTTTTGAACTGACCTGGATTATAACAACGAACAATATTGATTGTCTTCAAGAAAGAGGCAAAAATATTTGATTTCCTAAATAAATTGCCTTGGATCTTTATAAACTCTACATGTACTCTTTGTTTTTACAAAGTTGTAAACTGTACTTGTAGCGGCAGAAAATTCCATTATGGTAGTTTTCGTAAACCTGAATGTACCAGCAAGGATTCCTGCATTCAATTACAGCAAGAGCAAAAGGAGAAAAATATAAATAATAACGGGCAAACCATTATGAAATGAGAGGCACAGTTTCATTTCACGAGAGCAGAGGTACCCTTGGCATTAGAGCCTAAAAACCCAGGAATTCAGTCAGGGAGTCCAGAGAAAGGTACACAGAGCGCAACCACCCCTCTTGCCCATTGAAAGGAGGGGGAAGAGGGCCAAAAATGTCCTTCTCATAAAAGGAACCTTGACGTGGGCCTTTTGCAAATGCCAAAAAGTTTCTTATGACATCCTGACTGCAATGTCTTATTCATGACGAAATTTTTAAAAAATGTCATATGGCAGCAGTTCGTCCATTTTCAAGGTGCCTACAGAAAATCGAAATAAAATGTCATTTGCAAAAAAATAAGTAGAAACTAGGAATTTTTTCTGATGCCCTTTTATTAAAGCATGCCCCTTTGCCCATTGATTGTTTTTGCGTTCTTGAATTGTGAATTTTAGACCGATGCAGGACATTAT
The DNA here is from genome assembly GCF_013076305.1 of Rhopilema esculentum. The sequence goes on along the minus strand of NW_027018682.1, from coordinate 3,173,704 downwards.
TTCAACATCATCTCTGTTGCAGGCCTCCTTGTTTGTCAATGTGAACTGAACTAGGTGGATAAAACATATAGGCTCCACATTGCCTTGCCTTTCTAATCATTTTTCCCTGTCTTTGCATTTCTGCTTTCATTTTGAAAAAAATCTTGTACTCAGAACTTTAATTGTTTTCCTTTTTTTAAATTCTTTCAGGGTTCGGATTGACAGCACCATCTACCTTTGAAGGGCAACTCTTCTTCATATTCTACGCGCTTATTGGCATACCTTTGAACATACTGTTCCTTAACACGGCGTTACAAAAGATAGTTTCTATGCTTTCTGACCTCATTAGGTCTGGTTACAACTGCATGCCTAAAAATAAATTCTTTACGCCGCCAGGACCTAAAGAGTTGCCTCTTGGTGAGATGCTCGTCGCCTCATTTGTGATTTACGCCCTAGTGACGTTGTTACTGGCAACAGCATTTACTTTGATAGAAGACTGGACGTTTTTCCAAGCAATCTACTTCTTAATAGTTGCATGTTCAACAGTGGGATTCGGAGACTATGTTCCGAGTAAAACACGGACCAGTGTGGGGCACAATGTTCACGATGGATATCGCCTTGCTAATTGGTTCTTGATTGCCATTGGGCTTCTGTTAATCTACGTAGTTCTGAATCTGCTAGCTAATTTCTTTAAAAATGTTCTTTCGCGATGCATCGATCTTTGTGGAATGAAAATTTGCCCTTGTTTAAAAACACAAGTGGAACCTTTTGATTCAAGTACTCAAAAGAACCGCCAGTCAGCCATTGGTGGTAACAGACGGGCTGTGAGTCGAATAAGCTTCGCAAACGATTTGGATGCCAACGGACCAGATCTAGGATCATTTGCAGCTATACAAGTTGCATTAGATAAGTTGAAAATGGAAGCCAGTTCAGATGACCATGGAAGCAACACAGAGCTTAAAGCACTTACTAACATTGAAAAGATTCTGCAGGCGGAGTACTTCCGAATTAGGTCCCGAAGGAAAAGCAACAGCGTAAAATCGCGCTGGAAAAGAGCTGCAAGACTGGTGAGAGAGTTGTCTCCTAAAGAAGAAGCCTCGTCTTCAAATCAATCAACAAATAACAATAGGAACGAGGCATCGCTGAAACTAGAGGATGCGAATTCGTACGCTGACCTGCCTGGGTCAATGGGTAACTGAAGGGCAGCTAAGACACAAGATATGCCTGCAGGTTGTGTCGAGAGTGCCTTGAGAACTCTACCTGAATTCTATGAACAATTCGGGAGGGAGTCAAAGAAAAAGGATCTTTAAAGGTCCCTTTTAAAGACGCATCGCTCACGAGAAGTTTCTAAAGTAAACCTGAATGGGTATAGACTCCCTTTGAGATTCTACGATTTACTGATGATGGTCATGGATCTTAGAGCCTTTGCTCCAATTGGTTAATTGTAACAGCAAAGACCATTTTCATTAAGTTTGAAGATGAGAAAAGAAACTACAAAGCAGTTATACAATATTGGTGCATCTCTAACCTATTTATTGTGTATATTTCCGAGTCGACCATTACATCCCTCCACCTAAAGAAGGATTGTTTGTCATTTGCTTTGAGATGTCTCAGCATTGCTGTGTTTACCAATGAACCAAAATATTATTTTAGTACACGATGGAAGTCTAATCTGCAGTAGTTGAATTTCTTAATATGTAGTGAGTTATATAATGACTTGTGAATAGGTACAACATTTCTTTCTAACCTCGGTGTATTGGTATTGGAATGTTTCTAGAATATTACTGACGGATGGAAAATAATATAGCTATAGTTTCGAGAGAAATCAAGTATCGTTTAAAATTTTACGAAATCATTCTAAAAAAGGAAATTTAGAAAACTTTGAAACCTAAAGGAATACGGATGAAAAAATCGAATCAATACTTTTGATTTTCATGCGAAAAAATTCCATACAGTATTAATCTCAAACTGTGAAGTTTGTATACACGCTCTGAAAGGAAGGAAGTTGATATTCTGATAATGATCACAGGTTAACTTTTTAGGTTATAAGATTAATTTAATAAAAATGGTGCAAAACTAATAATTTCGTCAACAAGCTTATCATTTTCAAATTGCAACAGGAAGGTTAAATTTGATTTCATGGAAATTAAAAAAATTGGAAGCGCGAAATTGTTTGTTTGCATAAATGTAATGTTTAACAGGGCTGAATTTATTGTACACATAAACAATTGAATATTATGTTTATATTTGTGCTGATAGCCTACACTAATTATTGGCGATCAAACTTACACAACATACTTTGAAATGTAATATAATTTAGTAAATCCTTTCACCCTTAATTTAAAGGAACTATGAACCTTGACTAATTGAACTTTGCCTGACCTTCGATCTGTAGTAACACATTTATTCTATCTAATGATTGGGGTATTTACCATTTGTGAGAGAGAAGTTATTGGAAATGGACCATCAATTAAGATGCATCGTATAAAGCAATGATGGGCACCTTAAATAAGAAACTTAAATGCTAGTTTTGAGAATCAATGCTTTTTCCAAAGTTCAGATTTGACAAAATATTCAACAAAAAGGTCATCGTTTGACTCAATAACCATTTCGTGGCATATGGAGTCTTCTGCAAGTCGGAGAAGGTACGTTGATTTACAAAACCTTTTCGTCTAAAAAGAGGTTTTGGGGAGCCATCAAGACATGCTATTGCCTTTTATTTTCTGGGCCTAGAGTAACTTTGTTCAAGTTTCTGAACCCAATTGTACTTTGATCTTAAATGATCCTATGACACAATCAGATTTTTTATTTGCGGTGTAAGGAAATTTTTTTGGGGTCAAATTATTGTCAGTCTGATTTGGATACCTTGTTACTAAATTTGAAAATTATCAATATGCAAAAAGGGTCTCCTCAAACAATTTTTGAAATTTCATTTAAAATAAATTAATACGAAATAGTATTCAACTGTATCTTGATATACTGTGGATAAGCATAAATTTGTTTGCTTTAGTACAAATGTTAGTATACATGGGATTATAGTTATGAAGTATGACAAAACAAAACAGTCACGCTCACCCTTAATTCCAAGAAAGGGTCTAAAATGAATTTTTGAAGCATAAAATGTGACAGACTTTTTCACTGTAACTAAGATAGGAAATTCGATCACATAAAATCAAAACAAGCAATTTATTTGTAGGCATAAAGTGAATTTCATTTTTATTCGAAGTTCAACGTAGCAAAACATTTATGTTTTGTAAGAAATGGTGATTTTTAATTTCCATGAAAATGAAAATGGTACCAGGGAACTCTTATAATTTACCTGGTTAAGAATACTCATAAACATCATGATATTCAATTATATAATTGATATGGATTTATTTTGATATCTAGATAAGATGTAATTTGACAGATTTACGTCATATAGCAAACAAGGAAAACGGTGCCATATGGAAGATGAAATAAATTTTCTGACTGTGATTTTAAAACGTCTGAACTTTGAATGTTAGGAAGGGGGCAGAGCTCTAAATACCATTAATCCCGTTAGATACAACGGCTTAATATTTACAAATTTACATGTTAAATAAGTCTTGAAAGCTTGCCTTCTTTTTATCATTTTGAAGTGCTTATTTGCCTAAATCTTAAGTTTATATTATATGAAGTTGGAAAAATTATGCAAATACAAATGGAAAATAGTTCCAAGTGAAAAAGTGAAGGCAACGATTCTATATGATATGAGAAGCAGAAAATCTTGGCAAAAATATTTTGGCAATTTGCTCACAATGCCATTAGAGTTTTTCGATAAACACAAGTGATAGGCTTGTATTGGCCATGGTGGTTGATCACACAAGAGAATGTTTCGTGCAAGATTTGATCACAATCAGAATCACATGAAGATACGGTACTCTTAGCTAGGGAGGGACTGGTACTCAGGGGTGCTTCTAGCGGGAGGGGGGTATTTGGGGGTTTTGACACTTCTAAGTTCTTCGTAAATTCTCCAGTAGATCTGTAGTAGGTCCAGTGTTTCTTAGTTCATTGATAGAATCATCTACCAGTAGATAAAAAGGCAGCAAAAATCTTCTTTAGCATGCTTTATCGGGAAATTTTACTTTTGATGACCTTTCGCCCCCTAATCTGGATGGTCAAGCTACGCATCTGCTTGTAGCATCTAAAGTAAAATTTATGTTTTCTTAAAGTTTGAACAATATGCATACAAGGTGCTACTGTTTTCAGTCACGATCTATCAAATAGTTCTCACAAGAAAAGAGAGTCTTCAAATTTTTCATGGACAAAGATACCTGGGAGGGGCCTTGTTCTCACAAAAAAACAAAAATTGCATAGGTACAATGATTTTACTTTGTAAATATGGCTGTTGTTGCACTTATTTATCAGGGCTGGTCCCCAAACAAAAAGTTGTATCTCGGTCTTTGAAATCTTCTACTGATGGAGGCCCTTTTAGCGGCAGCCCAACCAGCCAGACGTCGCGGCCCTAGCTATTCCGTTTGTTTCATATAGACCCGTTGCCTTTAATCTACATCGAGCTCTTGATTTAAACATTCACGCTGCCTCAGAAAGAAATTGAAATTATTGTCAAAGTGTGATACAATTGTCAATTTTCCTGTGTTTGTTTGTTGTTATGCACTTTAAATGAAGTGCACCAAACCTTCTTAAGCACATGGTAGCTGAAAGAATACAGAAATAGAAAAATTTCTACGCAAGTTACGAATGAGACGCCGATCCAAAGGCCTAGCTGACCACCAATATCCGACAGCAGCTGTTCCATCTAAAAGAAAAGTTTCAAAATGGTTGCAAAAGGAGAAATCTTAATAATCCATCGACACAGACAACTAAAATGAGGTGCAGAGTCGATTCCTCCCCCATTCAACTCCAGTACCATTCTGAAAGAACTAATCTCAAAGCTTTATAGGCTTGTATATGCCAACCAAAGCAAATTTTTGGATGATATTATTTGAGGCAAAGTAAAGGGTGTGAAACAAGAATACTTTGTTTGGGCTTTGCTTCTAGTTTCAGGCAAAAAGTACCAGACATGGTTTATTTTTGCACCTAAACAAGTTGCGCTAGATCAATTAAACGCCGTCGCGAATTAAATGCCGTCGCGAATTAAACACCGTCGTTAATAAAACGCCGTCACGAATTAAACGCTGTCGCGAATTAAACGCTGTCGCGAATTAAACGCTGTCGCGAATTAAACGCTGTCGCGAATTAAACCGTCGCGAATTAAACGCTGTAAAACGCCGTCACGAATTAAACGCTGTCGCGAATTAAACGCTGTCACGAATTAAACGCTGTCGCGAATTAAACGCTTGCGCTACTTAAGCGCCGTCGCGAATTAAACGCTGTCGTGAATTAAACGCCGTCGTGAATTACGCTGTCGCGAATTAAGCGCTGTCGCGAATTAAACGCCGTCGCGAATTAAACGCGAATTAAACGCCGTCGCGAATTAAACGCCGTCGCGAATTAAACGCCGTCGTGAATTAAAAAGCCGTCGCGAATTAAAAAGCCGTCGCGAATTAAACGCTGTCGCGAATTAAACGCATGCTGTTTTCGTGCCTGCAAAAACCAAGCCTGGTTCCAATAAAATCGTGAGAGTCGGGAACGTTTCGCCGATCTCTGCTTCCATCTTTCATAATGATCTAAGAGAAATTTCCCATTGTTCGGGAACAAGTTGAAAGCTGCTGGAAGGCGAAAAAAATCTGACAACAAAACAACTGCAAGCAAAAATGCGCCAAATAACTTTCCTATGATTGGTTGATTATATCCAAGTATTCATATTTTAAACAATAGTGGATCCCACGTCGGCAAGCCGTGTTGATCGGAAGAGTTGTACGAGTCAGGAAAGTTGAACTCTCCCGACCTTTGCGACTCACAGCGGTGCTGTCGTAACGATCGCAAGAAAGTTTTTCTATTAAAGTCAGGAGACCAACGTAGACTTTTGCAGACCGTCGTCGAATCGGCTATGGACTTATTGTTGATAGTGTGATGCAGGCCCGTAGACAGCTAAACTGGATTGGGGGGTGGGCATGGATGTCCAGTATATGGTTATGGCAAATCGAGCTGCGCTTGTAAGATATCCAACTCAAATTTAGCAAATTGTTGAGGGGCATTCCCCCCCCTTCCCCCGCCCCGGGCATGGTGTGATAATGACATACCCAGCGGAAGCAACCATTTTGTGCTTTGGGCTGAAGGATGGCTGACAGGTCAGGAGAAATTCTGATGTTTTGACACGAAGGACTTCACAAATATGGCCAGCGATCATCTGCTTTTTAGCCTTTATTTGTTCAGATTTAAGAGAGAAACGGCTTTATTCACTAAAGTATGTTGAGCCGACAAGGGTCATCATCATTATTTCTACGTGGTGTCTCATGAGAGGAAATTTGTCATCAACCAAACAAGGATAATTTCAAACCCTAAAGGGAGGGACAAAAGCTGATAATGGCTCTTCAGAGAATCATTGAACTGCATTTCAACGAGCTTCTTCTACTTCTTCTGCATCGCAAGAAATGGAATGGCAGAATCATATTTATATTTTTAGTAAAAAGGTCAACCTTTGGAAAAGCTTGTTTGGGCCGTAGTTTGGGCAAATATCAGCCTGATGTTTCTTTAAAGGGTTGTTCTTATGAAAAAGCTTGTAAGTCGAAGTTGTGTGAAAAAGTCCCACAATAATATCGCGTGCTGATACCATCTGGTGAATAAATGTAGCGAAATATAATATTGTGTTAGATAAAGAGTGGTTACCTCATAACTTGTATAGGTCTCGATAAACTCGACAATGTCACTTTCGAAGAAAAATTGCAGCCGAACGAAATTTTTCCTAGAAACAAAAGAGCTTTCGTTAATTCTATTATCAGGATGAATTTTTCTTTCGCGCTACAATCCCTGCAAAAATACATTGGAACATCCAGATGCTCGAATGTTAATTTGAAATTATTAATTGTTTTTGCTTGAAAAGACCGATTCCACATCCCTTCTCCTACAGAACTATGTTACTTGTAGAGTTTATGTAATAAACAAACAACAAAGAACACAAATAAAAAACTACCAATGAAGTCTTTGGTACCGCAAAATTTGAAGATGGCACGAAATTGCGAAAAAATTGCATATGCTGGTGGCTTAAGTTCAAAACTACAGATACAAGATAAAAAAGATAACCATATGTTGTTTGGGCTCCAATTCTAATTCCAATAGAGAACTGTATAACTTCACAATGCAAATTCTAGTAAGGTTCCAACTTCGATCCGTTCTAATTCTCTAATTTGTCTTCTCTGATTTCTAACGCACACTTCAACGTGTGCATTAAGTGACTACAGCAACAACTAGTGAGGAGTACGTCATACCATATAATTTTTGCAGCATACTTAAGTACTTTTCGTCCGACACTCTTCAGAGTATGTACGTCGCATAATGACAGAAAGTAAGCTGAAAATCTATATCCAGATACATTTATATGTATTTCATCTGAATTTATATCTAAACAGCGTCGGACGAGTTTTCATCTTGCCACTATTTCTAATCGTTGAAAAGAAGAATTTCAACTCGATCTGTAAAAGAAGGATTCTCGAGCATTTTTGTTCTCGAACAAGGTTGAGGCTTATCAGTACACGTTTTCAAATAAAAGAATAAGTGTTATCTATAAAAAATGAGTGATTTATGAAACAAGGAAGATATTGTATCCGTAATTATTATAACTTGTGCTCAGATATACACAATGAAGGAAAGTAACATGTTTTGGAAAATATAATATTCAACAGAACACCAATGTTTTATGTGTATTCCATGAAGAATGCTGACCGTATTAAGTGTAAGGGTAAAGCAAGAAATCCAGAGATAAGAAGCATGATAATCAGTTTATTACTCGCCTGTAATCATCATCATTTCTGAAAATGCTTGTCTTCAGCTTCTACGGGAATAAAGCAAAATGCATTTGAATTCAGCTTTATGAAGATGTTTGAAGATTAAGTGGAAATGGACCATCACATGCTCCACTAGAAAGAATACTTTATGTGCCTTATAAACATGCAAAATTCGCTTGGTTGATATATAAGTATGATCCATGTAAGTTATTACAATAGTTCGATCAAGCATGACTACTATTTGAATCGTAGTTTTTACATTAGCAGGGGCGGTTTGGAATGATATTCCTTTTTAAGAAATTGACTTTTAGGAGCCAAAAAGTTTGCATTTTGCGTATTTGGCTTAATTTAAAATTGGAATGCTGCAGTATAGAGTACCGAAGTGTGACATCACCAAAAATCTATTTTCCGGGATCCGGGATCAAAATTCAGCGATTCTAAAAATAGATTTTTATGACGTCATCACTTCGGTACTCTTTAGTATGGCATTAGCTGAAAGAATAGATCTAAAAATCCCTATGCAGAGTTGATCTAGTGTATTAACGACATTTATTTTGAAACTCAGGCGGTTTAAAACCAAGGAAAACACAGTACAATATAAATGAACTTGTAATTTTACTCTCATGCTCCATAACTTTTGTGTAAAATTTGCTGCTGATATTTATTTGTAAAACTTCTGACACCATTCGTTGTTTGAGCGATTGACCGAGCGAATAAACGACACGTTTTGACACACAAAATCAATTCCTTTTATTCCATCCAGAGCTAAGAAATTCTTTTACACAATATCGAAACTTAGGTACTAAACAGCCTTTCATAAGCACTGTTACGCCATTAAATTATATATATATGAAACGAAACCTCGAGTGCTTTCACAAACCACTCGGGTTGAACGCCATCAGCCCTCTCTTAGCCTTTCAATCCATGACCGTTCTTTGTGTGTGTGCAAGTGAGTGCTACATGTTTGATACCAGTGGCCTTTCGCAAGCACCACGCTTCTCTCTCTAACTCACCCTGTTTCTCCTTACTCTACTTTATATAACAGCATTACAATATAGCAAACTAACATCAATAATTGCCGGTGTTATTGTCGGTATCTATCGTGCAATACGTAAATGAACTAGTAGGAGGTGTTAGATCCTCTCCCTTTCTCAACTCCAAAACCCATTCCTTCCAGTGGGCCCCTGTATGAATTAACATGACGTTTGAAAGGTCATGCAAAGTTTTAGAATAACATTTTATGCGCAAGAAGATAAATACAGTTTAGCAATGAAAATGTTAGGAAATGTTGTAAAGTCGGGGTATTATTTTGCAAAATCAAATCAAAAACTTTTTCTAAAATCCAGCCTTTTTAAAATCAAGCTAGTCAGCCCATTCAATTCTTCTCTTCTCTAATCAATTCCAACCTTACTTCTACCCTAACCATCTAGATACCCTGACGCATAATCAGTTTACAGACAACAGGATTTCGAAGATGATTAATAGAGAGTGCGGGAAAATAACCGACCCGAGCGAGGCTCGAACTCACGACCCCTGACTTTGTACGTCAAGTGCTCTACCGCTGAGCTATCGGGTCGTGCTTTCAAGCCAACACCCAAGGCCGAGTCATTCACCCGCACTGCCCCTCTCTTTTACCAGATACACAGGTGCATAATCAAGGAACCTCATATCTCTCCCTTTCTCAACTCCAAAACCCATTCCTTCCAGTGGGCCCCTGTCGAGATTCGACTTTATCAGAAATATTTCCCTTCATGAAGAGTTATTTTTTAATGCATAACTCTTTCCCGTCATGAAAAGTGCTTTTTCGATGAATAACTCTTTCCCTTCATGAAATGTGCTTTTTCGATGCATAACTCTTTTCCTTCATGAAAAGTGCTTTTTCCGAAGTTACGCCCCGCCTAACCCTGTCAATCCCGTCCCCTCAACCTTGATGCTTCCATGTATATAAAAACGCTGCAATGAGTACCCTATGCCGATGGCTGAATTTTACAAAATAACAAAAATTTCATCTTTGTCCTTTTCCGTTATCAATCAGTCATGATCCTTGATGAATGATTACGTAAGGTGCCCATGAGTATATACCCCTTTTCCTTATTTTTCCACTCTATGTTTCATTTTGTATCAAAAATTTTTCAGTTGTTTTTGTTTCGTTTTCACCTTCTACGCCTTACTTTGTAACTGTCGAATCTGATTCTTTAGAGGCTATGGTACCAAGTGAAGAGCACAGGACATTACACTTGTTAGTTTGACCATAAGGGTCTTATGGGCTTGGGCGTTGGGCTCCTCGGGCTTGGGCGTTGTGTTGAAGTCTTGTTAGTTTGACCACAAGGGTCTTATAAATTTCCCTGCTTGATTCTTTGGGCTTGGGCCTTGTATTGAAGTTGTCGTTGCGCTGAGTTATGTTATAGTTGTCGGTACGTTGGGACTTGTCATAGTTGTCATTACGTTGAGTCGTGTTATAGTTGTTGTTACGTTGAGTCGAGGATGTGCTGCTGTTGATGGGTGTTGAATCAAGATGTCGTTGGTTGAAAGAAGTTTTATTTGCGTTGCTGAACTCTGAATAACAGCAAAACCATAAAAGTGAATATTGTTCGTCTCCTCATTTGGTAAAAATTTGTAACTTTACACAAGCTAACTTACCGGAAGGGCGGCAGTATAGAGCGTTGAGTATGTAACTGAATGGGAGAATTTGGCTTCGCTGAGAAAAAAATGAACAAGATAGCTAAATATAACTAAAATAAATGTATGGCAACAACACCAAAAAGATGGCACTGTGCCCCAAGTGATGGTACCAATTGATAGCAGCTGATTTAAATATGGCTAGATGTCAACTTTATCTTAAGCAAACTGATTTCCATTTGTCACTTCAGCAATCTGTGCTTTGATTTGGGCTTCCAACATGCAAAAATGAACAGTTCCTAAAATTACCAATACTCAGAGTTGTCATGGAGAGTGTCCTGGGGGGGGGGGCGGGTGCTGTGCTAAGCCCCTTTGTCAAAATTCAGAGGAATTTTGAGGGTATCAGCCCTCAAAACAAGGGAGCACGGGTTTAAGGGAACAAATTCAGTTTTAGCAACCTTTTATTATGCTACAGATTTTCTGTTAACGAGTAATTTCCTACCAAGTCCTTTTGAGTTGGTGAATTGTTTTAATAATTTCATATACAACAGAAAGCCTTTAATAAGTCTTCAAGTATATCGCTATAACTTCAAGTCAGCTCTCAAAAATAATCATATTTTCAGGTTAAAAAAAGAATTACCATGTTTTACCAAAGGTCACGTGCCTCGTGGCTTTGGCTTTGCCAAAGTGGGCGTGTTATATTTGGGCATGGCCTATTTGGCTTATTAAGGGAAATGCTTACCCAGATCCGAGGTAGCGATGTTGCTCAATTAAGACATACAAGGAATTTCGAGAAAATAACTAAAGTTTTTCCGAATTTGATAAATGCAAGCAGAGAAGACGTGATGACAAGTAACTTTTTTCGAAACGTGGAATGATCCACGAGATTAAGATAAATAAAGGGTGTAGAGACACAATAAAGAGGAATAGAGAGTAATTAAAAAAATTAAAGTCACAGCTAAAAAATTGCTTCATAGAAGAAAAAAATAAAGGAAATACAAGGGAAAATAGGAAGCAAGAAGGGGTTTGGAAAAGAAGCACATTTTCAGCAAAAAACGACATGAAAGAAAGGATGAAAAAATAGATCTGAAAGCAACTTAAAAAACGTAAAAAGGAAAAAGCAAATGAAAAACCACGTTTCATTTTCATACATAAAGTTTTTCTTCAATCGAGTTACTTTACATAGAAAAACGGTAGCAGCAGCAGAATTTAAATGATGAAAGTTTTCACTAAAGCAAAGCAGAATTAAGAGAATGAAATACTTACAAACAAGGCGGTGGACATTTGGTGCTGCATATCTTGTTGATACCCAATGCATCCATTTCCGTTGAAACCTCAGCCTTGCACATGTCTATCGAGGAAAAGAAAAATATCATCTAGCTCAAATGAATTTGCTATAATGTCTTAAAGACGAAGAAAGCATCTGATTAGTGGCTGCAGTGGACGGACTATAGAGGGTGAGGGTAACCCATGGGACAACACCCTTTATTCCTCACTTGAGCTGTCATACCATGTTCATTGTCTTTAGCTAAATATAAAAAATGATTTTTATCTACCGAATGCATCTTTATCATTTTTTGGAAGAATTATCTGGACCATCTTTTGTTAAAAAGTTAAGAGGGCTAATAGCTCCCAGTATTTTGGCATCGCACCCTTATTCTAAACACTCTCAACTTAAAGCTGAATATGAAAACAACATAATGCTTTTCATGGTATCTTTAGAGAATGGAACTTTGCTGAATACCAATTTAAGTTTTTTTTATTCCCAAGTGTACTTTGATGCCTGAGAAAAGGAAGGGGAGTGTCCATGATGCCCTTCCATTTCTTCTATGTGGTAAACGCACTATATAGATAATCGTTGCTTTCAACACCCTTTCAATGTAAACGATGTGAATGAACATATACTTCTAATTGAAAGTTATAGACATTTGTTTTAAACTGGATCGATTTACATCACGTTGTAGGACTGGTATTATTCTAATTCTCAACAAATTCGGTCGTTTGGAATATTGTGAATGGAATTCTACTCACGTTCTTCAACAGTCAAACAGGTTCTATTTGGAGAGCTAAGTCTGAGGCCAGTGCAGTTGCATTTCTTTAACTGCCTTTGCCAGTGGCATCTCTGGGTGCAACGCTAAAATTCAAGGCACACCATCTGTTAAGATACAGTTTCAGATTAAAACCTTTTTTAAGTGGATAGCTAAAATATGAAATAGCCCATATTCGGAAATTCTATGTTCTGTGTGCAGGTCAAATTTAATAAATTCCTGATTTATATCATACTTGAGCCAAAAGTTGGGGAGATTACAGCCCCCAGGCCCCCGGATCGTTCTTTAATAGCATTCTTTGACAGCTAGGATGGTTTCTATCTTACTCTTTCTAACACGATGGCTGCTTAACAAACACAATCTTCTTAAAAACTCCTCTTTAAAAACACGCTTTGTTTGTCAAGATCTAAAGAGACTGTCGAGTCTAGACCAGGCCCCTAATAGACCCCGGGACCAAGCAAAGTTCATTCTTTGAAACTTCGAGTAAAACGTTCAGCGCAATATTCAAAACTGTACAAGACTGACCATATTTCAAATGAAATGTACTGTACTGTGAAAGGTTCATCCATTTTGCCTTGGCTTGGTATGATGGAAATGCAACTCGAGGGTTCACACAGTCAGGTGTATCAAAATCAACTAATTTGATCTTCAATTAACACAAAAATTAATCACTTTGATGCGATGGTCAACTTATCGAATTCGAAATTCCAAAAGTATGCGCTGCTCAGCTCTCAGCTTCGCTCGCTCCAGTACAAAAAAACTGGCAGTAAAAAGTGATTGGGTAGATAATATTTGATGAATCTGGCATAACTGCACTGTCAGATTTATGGAATTTTTTTACCATAACCAAAATTCAATCCTAATATAATAATTCAACAAAAAGCAGATTTTTAAGAAAATTATTACCTACCTGCATCGTGTATTTATCACCATCTTCGTCAAGGGAGTCACTTCTTCGACAGCTGCCATTATTAAATGGATCAACTCGAACAGCTTCGACCTTGAATAAAACATTGATTGCAATTATTTCAAAGATGTTCTTTCTGTTGATTACACAAGAAAAAATTGGTCAATTTTATGGGCAGCATTTCCATTCATATGTGCATCTGTCAGCCTTGTATGCTTTAAAGACACCCATACTCTTCGACCAAGGAAAACCTTTTTTACATTTTAACACAGGTTTTTAACAAACAATAGCCCTGCGCTTAAATTTATGATGATTTTAGATGATGCAATTGTCAACTTCTTTCCTAAATGAAGTGCATTCAATGCTAAGTGATTGCTGGTTTTGCCGGGCTTTGCTTATTCTTTTTAATTTTTGGACACTGTTCTACGGTACAAGCAGGCCATTGGGTTCTAGTTATGACCGCAAAGACAGAAATGAAAGTATCATTGAAGACAAATGACCAATGTTTCAAAGAAAAGCAAATTTTTTTTGAAAATTTGACCGGTTCTTCGAAACAGCTCTGGGGCCCTCTAGACTCGAGCCTGATCTATACAAAGTCTTTCGTTGGATCTGGCAAAACGTCACAAGAGATATTGGAAAACAGGGTTGTTAGATCCCTTTTATTTTTTCCGCCCCAAGACCGATAATATATACATGGATCTCATGATCCAAGCTCACGTTTCATTGCTAGGAAGAATTCATGACAATGCGTGTTCGCAGCTCCATTTCAGTTAATACAGAGGGGTAGGTGAACGAATGGAAATTTGCCTCTGTTTTTCCATCTTACCTTCTTAATTCCAATGCTGGCATGAACACCGGGGGGAACACTGAATCCCTGTATTGATGGCAACGGAAACACGCCCTGATCTGCGAGCAAAACTCTGACGCCAGTTTCCTTGGTCAATTCTTCATCATACTCGTAGAGTTCAATGTTCAAATCTAAAGTTAATCCTGTCAACATAAAAAGAACAGTTAATCAGGGCTGCATATTGAAAATACGTCACTTTCTCTACAAGTCAGGCTTAGTTTTATGTGTCATTCAGATACGTAATTTTTGAAATTCAAATAAGCACCTGGGGGTGGACATGAAAAAACTTAACGCTGAAGGGGAAGCTTAGTTGAATATGGACATACTCGGGGCGCGTGGTTTAATTGTAGACCCACTTCGTATTTTTGCGATATAAATTATAACTTTTTTAGGTTTACTGATGATGCAAGCTTTCATCGGATATAGGGGGGGGGGGGATGTCTTACTTCTCTAGTATTTACAGTAAAAACTGAGGAAGACAGGCTAGGCAGGTCTTGAACGCAGGCCATTGCAAGCTCTTAAAATGATTGGGTTTTGAACTTGACAAAATCAGTAATATGCTATACTGCCGTTTTCGTGCTATATCACGCCCACAGATTTTAAAAATAGCCTAAGATAATAAAACATGGTCACACGAAGAGAACTCAAGTACCATTTTGCATTCCAACATCTTCCAGCCTAAGAGGTTCTTGCTTCTTTCTCTCCATATTGTAACCGTAGTTGAAAATGAAGCAGTTGCCATAGATGTGATTCCAGACTTTATACCATCGGTTCTCAAGCATACTGAAATGCCAATAAATTCAATTGGTAGAATGCAAGGTTTAGAGGGTAGATAAAGAGCACAAAATTGTCATGTAATTCAAAAGCAATGCTATTCAACCTTGTCTTACTTCTTTGTTCAGTGATGTTCTGTTGTTCGTTCTAGTCTTTTGTTCGTGGTGTTTTAAACCGTATTTTGTCACTTCCTTTTAAGTTGGTAACATACAATACTAGCTATATTAAAGCTAATGAAAACCAACAATTTCTTCTATAAAACTTGGGTTTTCGTGATAAATAGCTTTGCGTTGAATAAACATTTAAGTAGCCATGGAATTAATAATAGCCCCAAGAGGGCATGACTTCCTTTATCGTTCACTTTAGGGGACACTAGTGAAGAAGTCTGTAGAGCAACAATTTCTAAGGAAGATTTAACTAAGCAAAAAACAGGGTAATACAAAAATCAAAAACGCAAAACATAATGACGACATTCATTATAAGCAAGCCCTCAATAAAAAGAATTGCGCGGGGTGTTTCTACATTTTTGGTCACCAAAAATGGTCCAGATGCTTAATTATTGGTCTATAATAAAAAAAACAAATGAATTTCTCTGTATTATGTACTTCTTCAGACGAAATGATGTTTAATATTTGTTCCAGGTTACCAAGAAATAAGGGTAAGATGGCCCTTAGAATATCTGACCATTATTAATCATGAGATTGAAGATGATGTTCTCTCATCATTTGGACCATTCATTTTGGGGCTGTTGGTGTGCCAATCGCAAAAACGACCACAAGTAAAACTCAAACCGTTTTTAAGGGGGTTGAGAAGAAGAAACACAGACTAGCAACACCTTGTTCATGCAAAAGTCACAAGCCATTGGGCCATTAACTAATATACGAAGAAAAGAGATAGAAAGTTAAAATTCGTGTAAAAAACTGATACTGAGACATGGGTTGGGTAGGCCAAAACCTTTGATCTCCTGTCTCCACAGTCAAACTTCAGGTTGTCTTGTAACGTGTGAGGTTGAAACTATGCCAACATAAAGTTTTTATCCCCAAGGCCAATGCACTCTTGCCCGCTTGTTGCTTTGGCCGCTTGTTGCTTACTCGAGCACCGCTACAATGAGCACAAACTCCACAATCTGTGCCAAAAAACGAAGGCCCAAGCACACCAAAAAACAAAATTTTATTCAATCAAGTTTTAAGATTCAAGATTCCAAATTTTGTGTGAAATGATGATTAGACTGTGCCAGTCAGGCAAAATAAACAATGAATTATTGAAAAATCAAGCTTAAATTCAAAAATCTATCTTATCAATTTTTGTTGCTTACCCTGACTTGCAATCAATTCCTTTCCAGTCACACCTGACCACAAAATTGTGAAATTGATGACCCAATCCTTTCAATTGTGGCTTTTCTATATTGCTAAGGTATTCAAGAAGGCATCTCCTTTCAATGATATCAGTGTTAACTGAAATATTCATCGATGAAGTGTTACTGGCTTGATTTGCCATACCAATGGCTTTCAGCATCATTTCTTTGTACAACGACATCATCGAGGCATCTTGTTTGAAGTTTATTAACTTCCTTCTCTTCGCTTTTTGGAATTCTGATTTGCGTAACATATTGTGATTGCAAACCATGACAGAAGGGAAGATCATGGTCTGGAATTAAGGTAAGATTTAGGTAAAATTTAAATATAAATACTTGAATATGAATACACCTGTTTGCAGCGCATTCTTAAACCTACCACGTTGAATAAGTAAGAAAGAAGAACCGAAGGATAGGCTGTCCGCCTGATTCTTTGAATCTTTCAATGAGTAGTAACATGATACAAGGTGATACAAAGTCAGGAACACTGCAAAACTATGACGAGAATTAAATGTTGCTGAATAGAAACTTAACATGAATTTGATATAAATTTATATTTCCCCTCGTCGTACAATCAAATGAAGCCATGTAGGGCGAAATATTAGTATATTTACTCGGGAGATGAATCATGCCCGTCCTCGAGACATGCACTAGCCCCCGTTTTCGGTCGATTGCACATGCGCATTATCATTTGAAGCCTTGGCGGGAAGTTGTGTGGTCCCAGATAGAGCAGCTGTGTGAATACTGTTATTAATGCGCATGTACTTTGAACCTGCAACACTGATTGGATTAAGAAAGTATTGTTTCGAAACAAAGGACTAAAGGTTTCGTCTCCTTAACAAATATATTAAATTTATTTCAAAGTTCTATCATACAAAATTAATTCTTGTCATCGTTTTGCTCTGACCGGTTTGCCAGAAGTATTTAAAGGCAGTGGAACTAAGTCAATTTACTCTTTGCTTTGCGCTTCATTCAGTCGATATTCTTTTTACTAGAAATTAGTCTGTTTAGAGCATGGGCTTTTTGCAGGTATACGGTGTGTTGACACGAAGAAGTCATCGGATTTCCAGGAGATTTGGTAATGTGTTATTGGTGGACGGTGAGCTGGGGGGGGGGATTGGTTATTCTACCCTAGCGATATAAGCCACTCAAATGTCCCCCCATTATGTATTTATTTGAACTTTAATTAATTTTTATATAAAGCCATGGACTTTCGAAAGTACAGTTAGCTTTGGCGCGATAACTACACAACAATGTTGCCTAATGTCTAGACGTAAAAAGGCAGCTTAGTGTTTCTAGAGAAGGTATATCGGTGGGATTCAACGGGATTAAAGACTACTAAATAAAGGCTTATGGTCGTCTCTTTCGTCCAAAAAAAGTGAATTCCTTACCCTGTTTAGTTCGCCATTTTGTCTAGCAAAGTTACTGTAGAAATGTTTTCAAATCTTTGCATAATATTTCAAACTTTAGCGATATTATGATTAAGCCAATCAATCGTTGCTAGGAAATTGGAAAAACAGTTTACACATAAGCGAAAACTATAGTAAAAAGACTCGAGATGAAAACGAAAATTGATAGTAAGAAACTAGCTCACTTGTTCATGCCTCACTCCAACAGTTGTCGAGACGGGCTTTGACAAATATTTTTTAACAAGCTGCGCACAGAGAAATAAATTTGTCGTCAACGCCGCTAAACAAACAATCAACCACACTGCTTTGCCAAGCGTTTTTTTCGATGAAACCAAATGCTGAATCCCATGTGCAGTTGTAGAGTTTGCGAAATCATCAAAAATTTTCTTCACCGAGCCTTGCTCATTACGATTGTTCTCCTTCTTCTCTGAAGATTTCATCATTTCAACTCAATAAATATTGGCTCTATTTTGAGTCTAAGACATTGAGATGCACTCTACTGAAGAAATCGGTGTTATACAAACTGTCTCTCTGCCGAAATGTACTTAACAAAAAAAGATCAAACTAGTTATTTCATAAGAATGACAATATTTTTGTTGTCACCAAAACAACTATTGCCTTTCAGCCACTTTGCAAATATTGTTTTCAATACATATGAAGAAATTTTCGTTTCAACCTTAATACCGAAATATAACAGATTATTGTCATTTAATGAAAATCAAAGGATGCAATGAATAATTAATAGGTTAATTAGCTAATTCATTCCTTATAAAATAAGTGTTATCTATAGATAAACAATAAAGCAAAGTCGAGTGACTTTTCTTCGAAAATTTAATGAACAGAAGAGAACGCCGAATTCGAAAGCATTTTAAAAAACCACAAAATTTGACAATGGAACTTTAAAAAAACTGTGAGTAGTTACAGGGATGTTTGGGAGTCAATTAATCAAGCTCCTCTACTTCTGTTGGATAAAATTCACTTCAATAAATGCTTTGTATTCTTCATAATAAAATAATTCGGGACAGACATTCAAATTCTCTCATTTCTTTCTTTATTTTTGTGCTTGAAGTTTCTTAAACAACAAATCCTTGCGAGTTACCTTACAACTTAAAAAAGATAATATTGAACAAAACACTTAATCTTTTGCAAGAAGTTAATATTTCTTTTATCTCGGGTGCTTAAAAAATATGGTGCCTAGTTATAAAATGAATCATTCTCAGTCCAGTCTATCTTCAAAGTAATCATATTAAGGGAGACAAATGCTATGGTTTCTTAAGACTTGGTCAATTTAGAGTTGGGTATCTTGAAGACTGTTCCTTGGAAAAATGTGCATTCTTAAAAAAATTAATTATGCGAGATTATTTTTCTTCAAAAACATTTAACGCACATAGGTAATGCTAAGTAAAAGATTAAATTCAGTGCTGACGGTCGTATATGTATACACATTTCTAGATTACAACAAAAACGCCAAAATCTACTGTTATAACAACGTGTGCAAAAGTTTTGCCTCACCATGGGGTGTAAAGTGATCATTTCGTTACTTTGTTCCTCCCAACTCGAGTAAAACATGCATCAACCTCTAAAAATGCCTGCTCATAAAAAAGGGATTTCTTGTTTTGTAGTAATTAGCAGTAAATAAAGAGCACCGCTACGCGCCGAGAACAAATAACAATAAACAAACGTAAATAAACTATGACTAATATTTCGCCCCGGCATACGCGGCTTCATCAGAGTGAAAGTAAACGGACTAAAGAGTGTACAAATTCATACGACATCTCCTTTCCAATTGCAGAAATGCAATAAACAAAGTAGGATTCGTATATAGCGACCGGCCGGTGAACAGCAAAGAAAACGTTAGGCACAGAATAATATAGTAAAGGTGGACTGGACCCAAATCAACATCGTGATAAATTAATAAAACTCACATTAATTAACATATATTTCAAAAAACACTAACAACGAAGCATAATTTATAGCTTTCTCTGAATGGCTATCTATTGTCGTAGAACATCTTCTTTGCATTAATGCACCGAGTAAAGTAGTTTTTATTTAGCATCCACAACAAAATATACGCTCTGCTGAAGCATTAAATAAGGTAAAAGGGGCCAAAAGTAAACAAAACTCTCCAGGTTCGGGTACTTTCTTGCACAATCATGCAAAGATTGACCTTTTACCTAAATCAATATTCATTCCACTGCTTTCCTCATCGATATTTTCAAGGATATGCTGCCTCTGTTCCCGACCGAGATCCTTAAAGCCTTCTTGTTAGTGTGATAGTTTTGTAAAAAATTGTCCAAGAGACAGTTGCGACGCACTTGAGGCATTCTTTGGATGATTGCATTTCATTATTTAACAAAACTCCGATTTAAGATCGCCTCCATCTTGAATCTGCAGGACACTTTTAAACACGCGATCTTTTTAATTAATTCGGTAATTTTTGTAAAAAAAGAACCCTTTAACGCCTTCATTAGTTACTCTAAGCTTTGGCACTGTCACCTTTATCGATATCCATGCAATGAAGGCAATAGACTTCATAAGCGTTTTAACTTAAAGTTGTCATCATCGTCAGGTACCATCTTTTATCAGAAGGTACCCTGAAGTTTTACCATGACCCTCCAACTATCTCAAAATCTGAGTTTTGGTTTGTTGTCATGGTCATAGATAAAACTAAGGGGCTAATAGTAGAGATGGCCCCCAGAACCACCTCTACAGTGTTTTTAAAGGGAAACCATCCCTCTTTCCAGGAGTTCTTCCGCCCGAAGCCGTTGACCCCTGGAGTCGTAGCTCATCTGCCCTCTTTGCCGGTCTCCCGCCGAGTTAGCCGTTGGCCATCGCTTGTAGCCCTGAGCTAGGGAACCCTGCCAGGTGGTACCAGCCGGGTCAGGTCAGGCTGGACCTGTAAGCTGGTGGAGGGAAGGGACGCTTTAATTCCCTATTCATGTCCTGTCGGAGCATGCCACTTGAAGTTGTAGCCCATATAAAAGTGGTTTTTCGCTCTGGCAGTTAAATGCTCTTGTGCAACTGTCATGCTTAGCGACAGTTGTCTTGAGAAATTGACTGTGTTTTGTATTTTCATGCAGTACGACATTAGGCCGGTTCTTTGAATTATAGTCGCAAAGCGTGCTGGTTAGGCAAAAGCTTTTAAGGGTAAATGTTACCAACCATTCAAGTTGGTAGCTCGTGAGCTCCAGATATGCACCACGAAATTGTTGTCTAGAGATTGGTTGATTCTATCGCTTGATTATGCTAGATCTTGGGTAAAATAACAAAAATTCAGCTTCATAGCAAGATATTAGATGGGCAAGGTTGTGACTTACACATGTTCCTCTTGACTTTGCTCGTAGGGGTAGTTAGGACTTTGCATTGCCAATATTTAAGGCGCTTTCTCAATATTTCTCCTACATTCTCTACATTTCCCTTATCATTCTATATATTTTCTAACTTTCCTCCAATTGAAAGACTTTTACTTTAATTTCAGCATCAAGCATACATTCGGAATATTTTCGCAGTTTCAAAGCACTTTAAAAACTTACATAGTACTATCATAATTTACCATGTGAAAGCCATGTTTTTTGCTTCGGAATGTTTTCTTTGAATCAAAAATTGCAGATAAAACAATTTCAATAGCAAGGGAAAATTACTGAGGATCTGTGACCGCATTGGGAGGCCTTTGTTTCGACACTTTTTTCGAAATTGGATCCTTGGCGTAAATTCTATTGCTAATATTATGACAAGCCACTCTGTTTCTTAAAGTGGAAATCAAAATGAGCATTTAACCCGTGTTGAGTCGAAGCCAGCTATATCACAGAACAGAATAAAAATTTCTTATGTCTATATGAGCCACTGTGGAGGCGTTCCTGGCATTTTCAAGAAGCTCCCCTATTTCGTTTTGATCTTCTTTATTTTCTTGTCGAAACAAGTCAAGAAAAGTCCCCCTAATTTGCATCCCCGGCAACCTCCCCTTACTATAACACCATAGATTAACATAATTTCATTATTTAAGCACTGGATTCGAGTTATCTTATGTGTTTCACAAAAAAGTTATTTATAAGAAGTTGTACTCAGCTTCGGTAAAGTTAACAAAATCGAGTAATAGACAAATTTAATAATATTCCTAGCACAGATTATCGAAATCGTACTTTCTCAAAGAACAAAGAACGAATTAATACAAGAGGAATTTTAAAAAAAAAGTAAAATGGCTAGGAAGTGGCTACCTGGAACAGAAGAGCAAGGGCAAGAAGATCTTTTTTAACAGTCCTTCTAATTATATATAATATATAATAATTATGTAAATAGCAAAAGTATCAAATAGAATAACGTGTATTTGCCTTGAATAGTTGCAAAAGCTGTTAAAATACAATGGTTCAGAAAATACCCTTACGATATAATTCATGCTCATTATAATAAACATAAGTCTTTGTCTCTTTGTCTAAATGACATCTTCCGAAAAAAGTAGTTCCTAAACTAATTCGCATACTGCCTGATATATGGCAGTCCAAAACGGCCTGGCTAAATAGCATATAGATCACAGGAACTTTAAATTATTTTGTCAGCGAATGTAATATATTTCAGGGATCCTAAACATTTTTCATAAAACAACAAGAAAACGAACTCAAAAATCCAGTCGAAAGCTCGCTTGTTCTTGAGTGACTTTGTAGCAGGGAAGTCAAAGAAGTAAAATACTAATGTTGTGTTTATCCTTAAAAGAAGATTCCACATGACATTGTCACTTGTAAAATCTAAAAAATTTTAACAATCCTTCGGGCTAAAAATTAACAAGCTTATATTTCAGATCTCCACCAGCTTTAAAAGCAAATTCTGCATTCTTCCTTGTGTTCAAGCCATATCTGAAGATGATGTTGTTTACATTTCGAAGAAACTCCAGCAAAATCAATGCCTGAGGAAAAAGGAAATAATATGTAGGGTCAGAAATGGTCTAAAGTTGTACACTGAAGTTAAATTCATTTCGATTGAAGCTGAATTGAAACAAAGGTTTTTGTAAACAATTAACCAATATCCATATACCAAATCAGCAGGGAAGTAAGGGTGAGTGGCTTATAATAAACAAGAGTATTTATGCAGTTATGGCTAATATCCCCCCCCCCTGGTGGACGGGGCTTCATCAGATTAAAGTAAACGGACTAAAAATGTACAAATCTGAAAGAGGCGCGGGGGGTCGACCGCCCCTGTTGCCTTTTGATAGGAGGGGAAAGGGGGGCCAAAGTGCCCTTTTCACAGAAGAGCCCTTGACGGCGACCTTTTGTAGGAAAGCCATGAGATTCATATGAAATTCTGACTGTTGTGCCTTATTTATTACAACATTTCTCGAAACTTGTGGAAAAATTTATTATGCCAAAATTTAGCCACTTTCAAGATACCGACAGAAGATCGAAACAAAATAATTGAAACAGATACGAAAGAATTGCTAGTAGCTGGGAATTATTTTTTTTCAAACGCCCTTTTACTCAAGCCCGTTTTGGCGTCCCTGGGTGTCGGATTGGTTGATGTGGAATGGTTTGAATGCAGTGCAGCGGAGAAGAAACAGGTAATGAGTTTGGAAAAGGGAAGGGTGGCGAGGAGAAGAGCGTGGGTGGTGGTGGTTGAATGAAAGTGTAATGAAGGTGGGTAGTGGTGATGATAATAGAAGGTTCTTATACCATTAAATAATAATAACGGGAATATAGAGAGTAATGATAATGATTATAAAATAATGATTTTTGGGTGGTAGACAAAGTATCGATGTGAGTGATGATGGTGTGTTGCTATAAGGTTAACGGTCAGTGGTTCGGTTCATGCCATTCGGTGCTAGAGTGTTTGCCAAGCCAATGAGGAATTGCTCTTTGGCTTGTCGAACACTCTCCCATTTGCCGTTAAGTATTTATTCACACATGAGTACTTATACCTAAACTAATCAATATTCAGCCCCAAATTAGCTTTGAAAGCACCCCTTTATTCACGAGTTGACTTTAGAAAGGGAACTGTGGATAGTGTTTGCATGAGATAGAGATTGTAAGGATGTTAGCAACTTCACAAGATGCATTGCGATGTTTTTTAAAATATAGCCCTGTCACTATCAGAGTTTTTCTAGGCCTACTGTCTTGAGATATTTATCAGAAAGTTAATCTCTATTGAAAATATTCTATACAACATGACCTTTCCAACCCACGGTTAAGTGGGACATTCAGTTCAGGGGAGGCGAATATCTGGCTTAAAACAAATTTCTAAGTTAGTCAGACTAACATAAAGAGTCCAACCAATCTAGATTTTAAGCGTAGAATCGATTGTGGTGTTTTTCTTGTTTCATAATGTTATTGAAACTTTACAGCTTATACTGCTGGATAACATTAAATGCATTATCAAGTGCGTTTCATGTTTACAGCAAGTTAACATTTACTTCAAAACAACAGTTATATAAGTCACTCCCAGAGCAGACAAAAGCAATATGATTTACCAAAAAATACAGGAAAAATAATAAGAGCGTTTCAAAATAATTGTCTCTAAAATTTTTGGTATTTTTAAGCAAAGTTTTTTCTGGGTTACCAAAAGGTAAAGCTTATTTTAAGTTAGTGGGATCTCATGATTGCACATTAAAATAGTTAAACCTCAATACAGCTAACATCTGATTAGCCAATCATTGTTCAATGTAGGGAGAGGTCTGTCTTCTCAATTCATCGATAATTCATCGAAGTTTACCAAGTGTCAAATACGACAAACACTTCTAAAGGAAACTTTCTTGCAATGTATGACATTTTTCTAAAACAGAACCCACCTTAGTGTTCCATCTTTTAAGGGGGCATTGGAATCCCCCGTGGGTCAGTCATTGTTGTTGGGGTTTCCTGAAGGTTTTTCATTAACTGAGCCATCCATCTCTTGGTCGAGTGGTCATCTTTCAAGCACAGTGCGAAAGTGTTGTCTTTTAGTTGATCTGGAAGACACTGACGCAGTGCTTCTCTTGCCCTATTTATAAACAAAAAAATGTAAAATTTTGAACCGCAGAATCATGATTAACAGATGTGAATGTGAATAGAACAAGACCAAGCTAAATAAATACTGGTTCTTGATATAAATTCCAGGGAGTTAATTTGAAACAATATGGTAAGTTGTGAATGATTAACAATTTTTAAACTATGCTGAATCAAATACCTCGCATTGTCTGACAATCGTAAGTAGCATCTGACGACATGTTTAAGTAGCCTTGGAGACGGCTCTTTCACCAGAGCCAATACCATTTTACCCTTTGATGGAAAATTAACAGCTTTGAATTAATGTTATAATAAAAATTATATTTGATGTAAATTAAGTAAGGAGGCAGTCTGAAAAAAGCATTGACAATAGACTTAAAAAGAAAATTTCACGATAAAAAAGACTTTGAAGAAATAGGAGTTTAAAAACTTGGCAATTAGGTACGTATTGCATAATACCTTTCAGAGTATTCTTGACAGACAAACAAGTGTGTTTTATCTGTCTTTAGTCTTTTAAAATGAAATATCTGAAACTCGAACCGTTCATTAATGGTAATTAGGCGTGCCTTTACATGCAGTCAATTGCTTTTCATGTGATCATTGTAGTTTCATGTGATCACAGCATAAATTGGCTACTTTTGACAAATCTTATTTTCAGGATTAATACTAGGTAGCTTCAAATGATCAGTCTCAGGTCCACCAATAGCCTTGCAGCACAAAAAACCACGACCTGGCGTATTTTGGTGCACCCTTTCCTGTTATCACGACTCAATGACAAATCTCGTTACAGTAATACGAAACCATCGTCCACATTACATTTTGATAACAAGCTTGCACCCTTTCTTCAAAGTTAGTCACATGGAAAATACACTGAAATGTTATTCAAATGTACCTGCTGTGGCACAATTAGGATATAGGGATTGGAGAGAGAAGGCAGTAATATATTTTTAGTCTTAGTATAAACAGCCGAATATTGACGGGACAAGACAACGATGACATTAAGGTCCACGTTTGAAAACTGATACATCTGCTGTATTGATATATGAATATGCCCAAACTTTGATAATAGGTAGAGGTAGGTCTTGTGAATACATGCTACCCGCCATATATCTATAAATTTGGCTTTGGATATAACTCTGTGATTAAAACGTTCGCAGATAAGGAGTTAAACAACGGCATCTAGATCTCCTTCGGATTTGCTGATCTCTTTAATTTCGAATCTTCCCTTTATGGAGGGGATGAGGAAAGAGTTGAAATCTTTTTCAGGTTCTGCTCTCTCTTTCTCTCATCTGTCTTCCTCCACCATAACAGTAGAGGTGGCACAAAGGCTAGGAACTGGAGAGCCGAGAAGGGATAGTAGGTCATCACAAAGCCATCTTAATGCAATTGCTGTGAAAATTTAAATGCAGTGTCCGATCAGTGCTTACTTACCAAAATCATTGCAACATGGGAAAATCTTTCATATGTTTGACAGATGTATCCTAAACCCGTTTCATCGAGTAGAATCTTTTGCAGAATAAACGTTGCAACCTTTAAAGAAAGAGTACTAAAGTGAAAAGTCAAAATAGAACCTTTGGAAACCATATAAATTTAAATGATTAATAAATGGTGAAAAACAAGTGATTCTGACATTGGAAAACATCTCTTAGATAGCCCAGATTGTGTCAAAGTCTATAATGGCGACATTTTTCAGATAATTGGCACAGTCAGTTCATCTTTTTATTTAGCAGTTTTGGAATCGATATACACAAAAACGAAAAAGCAGTTATTATGTAGACAGAAAGAGCCGCTGTTCATTTGTGAACCGTCCAAAACAAATATCTTTTACCATTACTGGCAATCTCCGAATAATCGAATTCTGTGAATAAATTTCAAATGAAAATTCTGGGCTCTAAGTATAGACAGCCGTTTGAAATTCCTGAAAACTTGAAGGAGTAGTCGCAAGGAGTGGGATGCTATATTATCGGACAGATAACTAAAAACATGGAATGTTCTTTCCTTTATACAGGACATTGGTTCAAACTAGGTACCTGCTGGTGTAGAAGTTCCCCTATGAATTACACAATTCATGTCACACACAATGAAAATATCATTGTATAAACATTGCAAAGGCTTAAAAAAGAGTAACTTAGATGATGAAATAATTATAACCATCGCAGTTTAGTGTCTGTAAGGAACAACACAATGAGAGCAAAAGGACTGGGAAAGACAATAATGCTAGAAAAGTCGAAAGAGACGAAAAAAGAGGCAGACAAGGCACAAGGTTGATTGAGAGCATCATTGAGCCAACACAAAGGGACAGAAATCGTTTGAGAAAACTGAATCGGAGCCGATTTAATAAAATAAGCAGAAGTCGGTTAGGAATCGATGCTAACCAAAACTAATACAGAGTTAAAAATATTTAAAAAATCAAAATCGTGTCCATTGTACTTACGGTTTTAGACAATTCACTACCAGATTCCATTATTCTTAAACAGAGCGGGATTATTTCGGTTGATAGAAGAAAGGTAATCACCTCTGGGTCATCAGTCTACACAAATGACAAAGAGCAGGCTTGTTGATACAAGGTCGTTAAACAAGGAAACACGCATTGAGATTTCAGATGAGATTAACGCTTTCACTTTATAGATTTTTTGGCTGTATCATAAATTCTAACAGGTGATAAAATGTTTCCATATGTTAAATTTAACAAATGTCCTAAAACCACTAAATAATATACTGTGAGAATTTATTCAAGAGCATAAGAATAGTAGCCTCAACTTTGCCTAAAAACAAACAAAAGATCGCTTGAGAAAAGCAGTAGTGGGCCAATGTAAGATCCTGGGTGCAGCCCAATTCATACTTCAAGTTACTTCATTGAAGTCAATGCATTGGCGGTAGTATGTACAGATTTTGAAAAAAGGGGGAAACTTTATCTTCCAACTTTATGTTTTTACTGACGAGAAACAAAATTCTCAATGCGACTCTGCAAAGAGTTCTCTGACCTGCTCTATTTTGCACTGTTGTCAAGGATGCTGGGTTGACATTTGAAATGCAAAATGACCCATAGAAACATCATATGCAATGAAAGTGGCCATTGAAACACTATGTCGTATGTTTGAAAGGTTTTCTACTTGGGCAAGATCATATTCAAAATTTATTAGTACTGATGAGCTGGACCCCTTACTGATACAAATAAAATTGTTCCAACATTAATGGCAATTGATCTTATTCACAGTCAAAAACCTTCTCTCGGCTTGATGGTTCCCTTGACATTCTTACATCAAAATATTTTTGCAATGTTTCGACCTCGGTCTACAGCTTCAAACTGGGCTTCTTAATTCATACCCTAACCTCCTAATAAAAGGTCACACTTTTAGTGATCGAAAAAGTAAAAGAGCTGAAGACATTAAATTTTTCAAATGTCTGCTTAAATAATATGGCCTTTATCTAACCTTAAGCAAACGGCAGATTAATATTTAAAGAAGAAATATAAGTGGGCAAATGCATGAGCTTGGATAAGGCGATACACCAAGCAGTCAATGGAAGTCACGCTACGTTCACACATTCCAT
Organism: Rhopilema esculentum; assembly: GCF_013076305.1. Next base: position 3,145,385 of record NW_027018682.1, on the reverse strand, counting down.
TCTATTTCTATTCAAAGAAAAAAAGAGTAACTTTACCTTTACTAGAGCACCTACAACACCAAGACTTGTAAGTCGCAAATATTCAAATGATCGTGTCTTGCTTACTGTGTGTAGAAATGGGTATAGGAAGAGCGGAATCTGAGCTAAAAAGGAATTTACAAGCATCAACGTTAGAATATATAAATTAACAGGAAATTGGCAGGAAACTTTTAATCGGGATAACAACAACAATCGATAATTAAACATCCCCAGTGCTTGGACTGTGCCCGGACATATACCGAAGGGAAATATCTTTGTCAGAAAGACACACTGTAGAGGGAAAAATTGAAGCCAAGGACACGAGCAGTTTATGCGAAAGCCTATTACAAATAAATATACAGTAGAGTAGGAATACGACCTGCGAGCCGCATTTGGACCTTTAGACGTGGCTTTTGACAAAATCTTGTGCGAGTACTATTTCATCTATTCTTGTTCTTCAATCTTCTATTGAAGCAGTAGACTCTAATTTGAACATGGACATCATACTACCCGCGTATAGCCTTAAGTATGAATATAATTCTCTCAATGGGATTATGATAACAATGCTGGCGATGATAGCCTTATGTTTGTCCAATTTAAAAACATAATTATCAAGTCTGCAGCATACCTTGGAGAAATGGTGATCTTGTCTCGGGATGTGACGCAACACATTGCAGTAGCGCAAGTGCATTGCAAACCCGGTTTGATTGATGTGCCTGAGAAACGAGGATTCAACAGTGTTATTGAACAATCAAGTTTATGAAAGGTGCTTCTTTTCCATCATTAAAAAACTTATTATCCACAAATACTAAGATTGAGAGGCCTCTTTCGGCGGATTCTAAAGTATATTATGCCTCTTTTTCTTTTACAGTTGAATCCCATTTAGTCGTACCCCGTAAAACTCCGGACTTTTACAGAGTCAGACTGATTTTCAATTCCCAGTAAGATTCTATCTTACTTAAGTCAAAAGTCGTACCACAGATAAGTCGGAAAATCGCTAGGTCGGACCAATTATCCCACTTGAAGGTCCGACTTAATGAAATTCAACGGTAATAAGAAACCCGTTGTCAACAGATACTAAGATTGAGAGGCATCTTTAAGCCAAAACTGATTGTGCGATGACAAAAAGCCTTTAAAAACATCATTTGTTCTAAAACATTATTTTCAGTAGATACAGAAAATCAGTCAACTATGGTGCATTGACAGGTATGTCAGAAACACATAAAAATGTAAACAACAGCAAAAAGAATAAATGTACAAAAATACTTTTATTCTTGAACAAGAATGTGTCAGGTTTCTTGAATTCTCTTGATAATAACTGAAGAAACATCTTTCTTATGAATCTATATTTAATTTCTATTTCAAACTCTATGATTGTTGAATTTCATGGCCCTCTTCTTGATTAGTTTTATTTGCAAAAACTTTTTTTTTCTAAGAAATAATTCCACATTGGCACTTAAACATCTCGCAATTGTATGCTGAATTATTTCAAAATAATAGGCAGTGAACTGAGGATATACATGAGTATAACAAGCATTCAGTCTTTAGTTGGAAATTTTGATAATCATTAGCACGGGCCACCCCCTGCTCCCCCAGGTATCCCCCACTGATCATTAGCTTAGGACTTCTGTAAAGCATACTTCAAATATTACATTCAGCTATTGCTCATAAATTAAGCAAAGAAAATTTCTGGCACTTACATTTAGGTTTGGTGGATTAATCATCGGATATATGTTTACAATTTCTTGCAGCAATGCAGCAATGGTACCTGCATTTGGAAAATATATCAAATTAAACATACTTTTAAAACATTTAGCATTTTAAAGCAACTTTATATCTCAATAACCTAGTTGGTACCATCTAATTTGAAAAACACTATTTGTTCTTCTACAGAGACAATGATTTTGATAGGAAAAGAAGTACACATGAGTCTTAAAGACTTGACAGTTTCTTTAAGCAATAATTTCAATGCAGCATTAAAGGGGCCTCATTTGTATCATCTACCAATACGGAATGTGTGTACCAATTGGTCTAGCTCAATGAATAGGCTTCATTTTAAAACCAGTAAGGTAAGGATTTTGGTGTTTTTTTCCCATTTCTTTGAACTGCTCAATGCAAGTTGTTGTGTCCTTGACATATAACTTGTCTTTCCTTTTTGGTATCGCCCATCCTACATCAAATGAATTATGGTGATGAGACTACTGAAAAAAAGCCTTTATTATTCGTTTCATTTCATAAAACATATCAAAATGTGAATGCAGTTACAAAAATTGTATTCCATTTTGATTTTTCTATTGAACACTAGTTGTTTTACTCAAAATAATGGGAACTTCCAGAAGGTGAGATGCAAACCATCAACCAAAAATATACAAGAAGATTCCAATCTGCCACATCTGCACCAGAGGTATTTTTTACACATACAGGTAGATTGGTATTTTCTTTTCAAGTGTATATTTGTACTGATGCTAGGTATTTTTAACAAAATAATTGAAGAATGATATGTTACATTTGAATTGCCGCCAGTTTGGTACACCTTAAAAAACTCAATGCTTTTCATGTTCATCAAATAAGCCCCACAACACTAAACTTATGCAGGCCTTGCTCTAACTAAAATGAAGGTGCTCCATAAAAAGAGCCCCTTAGAAACTCTAGGCGCTCTATTTCGCACCTCTAAGTAAATTTCCTTGAGAGCATCCTTCGAGAGCTTTAGGAGATCGAGAGCTTCATATTGAAAGCTTCGGAAGAATGTTAAATATGAAATTCAACGGTGATACCAGAAAGCACCATAATATGAAATAACAAAACATGCAACAAACACTATGTTAATATAAATATAGAAATATAATAAAACAAAGTCGCAAAATTGTTCAGATTTTTCTAGATATGTAAGTTGGCATCATTCGATGAGCTTTTATCAGTGTCAGAAAAACTACTGTTATGTTCAGTTTCACATATTGCTTCATCAAAGCGAATGGCTTTAAATCGAACATTTAACTTTGTTTCCTTTTTTCATGTTATCCATTTTATAAGAAACGCTAGAACATCTACTACTCGCAAAAGCAAATTAAAAATGAAAAGCAATGCGATAATTTGGACGGAAACGTGATCGCTGATTTGCACAGGCGCTTTTAAGTTATATAATATATAAATAATATATACCTCAATAGAAGGTTAACGCTTGCTCGAAAATCAAATAAATCTGCCGGAGAATACGCTTGATGGCCTGTGTCCTCGATGGTTATTAGAGGGTTATTAGAAAAAAAATGATATTGAAAACCCAACGTTGAATTTGCTTAATTTTTTCTCAAGGGGTAATCTTACGCAAATCATAATATTGCGGTCTGTTGGGAAGATTGTTTATGCTTGATCAAGTTGATTCAACAAAATCCAAAAATTTATTTTGCTCCGTGTTAATATTGTTTTTACGTTTTGAGGGGCTCTATAAATCGCTCTCCAAGGCTTTTTTCGGGTGCGCTCTAGGCGCGCGCGCTCGATCGAGCGCCTTTCCGGGCAAGGCCTGCTTATGGTAACTTTTTTAAAGGGAAAGAATCAGACATCCTGCATTACTGACACAAATAATACTTAGAATACAACCACATTTTATATATATAATTATGAAGAAAAATATAGGCTTATACAATCAATTAATTTCTAAATACAATCAACTTATGAAAACCAAAAAGGAAAAACAAAATTACCAAAAGAGTGCCACAGCATAGGTGCAAGATCTGATACAACTTCTCTCTTCTTGCTAGCGAAATATAAAGCAACAATTTGCGGTTACATTTCCACATTGGACTTGGAAATAGTTAGTATTTTATGACAAACTATATTAACAAAAATGACAAAAAATTTAGAAAGCACCCAGGCCTAAAAAAGCACCACCTTTGAAAAACACACCTTTCAAAAAGGTGCATTTTCGAAGCCATAAAAATACAGTAAATGATTATTTTCACCTCAGCTCTACAAGTGCATGTTCTCTTGTTTTCATACTGGACAGCTCAAGAATCCAGTTATAAACTTTCTCCCTTTCTGCAAGTGATAACTGAGTAGATGGTTGGGCATTTTGGGGTGGCTGTCCAAATCTCTAAAGAACAAAATAAAGTAACCTTTAATAGATAATTAAGTTAAACATGAAGGCTCAGGAGTTCAACATTGTAGCTACCGAATATGTTTTCATAACTGAAGTTGAGTGTCACTATATTAATTGAGGAATTTACATATTACTATTTACTTTTATAATTAGAATTTAATTATGTATTCAAGGATAGATCTTTGGTGGTTTACTCAAATCATCAAGTTCACTAGAGTCGGACACCGTAGATGAAGTAAAAGGTTGAAAATTAAATTAACAATGTCTGTCCTCTACGGCTGCCCTCTCTTCCGGAGTCGGTCAATTTTTGTTACCAAATTGCATACAAAGTAGACGCAGGTAGTTAGTAAACTTATAGGTTCCAAACACTTTGAATATGGCTTCTTTTAACAAACTTCTACTATAGATGACACCACCGACCAACGGAATGAATAAAAATTCCTCTGGTGGCTCTCATTTTGAAAACGTCTCATTAAGACCCTCGTAGTGCGCAAATGAAGGGTTAGCTAAACTCATAGGAGGCTGCTTGCGCGTGATCATTGGCTCACAGATTAGATACAAAATAGATGAAAATATCTAATAAATCAGCTTAAAGCTGGCTTTTGGAAAACCAAGCTTTTATAGAACACATGTTCGATGGGAAGAAAAGCTTCACAGCTACGTTTCCATTCCGGACTCTATTGCAAGATTGCTTTCTTTTGTAGACTTTGGTGAGGGAGACGAACAGTTTATGGAATCGCAACTCATCAAACTCCTTTGCTACATAATGTTTATGGTTGGTGTCATTGTTTTTGCCATTCTCAGCTTTATCCCAGCAGTTTATGGACGGTATGCTGGTCCGAAAAGTTGGTTTGGGTTGGGTGTTAATGCCAACGTAGCATGGTTTTTCCAAGAATCACCGTCTTTTTTCATCCCAGTTGTTTTTTGGCTTCTTGAATTTTGGAGAACCGGGACTTTGGACCTTACTCAAACTGCTTTAGCTTCAATGTTTGTTTTCCATTACTGGCAGAGGTTCGTATGGCAGCTAAATTTATTCCGATCATGCCTTTTAAAGGGAGTTATGCTGAAAAATCATTAATGAATGATGTTATATTTTATCAGAAGTAATATTTGCAATTTAAACCTGAACATTTATTCACCAAAAAGCTATATACGATGTCTGTTCTGTACCTGCGACGCAGTAAGTGATAGGAACCAAGCATTGCCTTTTTCAAATAAAATACTTTTTTTATTTTCTTCAAACAGCAACTTACATTTTTAGTGTTGGAGAGATTTTTCAGAAGAATTATAATCCAATTTGGCCATGTTTAAATAATGAATACTGTGAAGAAAAATATGATTGAGTCTATTTAATTTACCAGATACCAGATAGTTTATTTAATTCAACTTGCACATATACTTTAGACAATTGATCTAATCACGAGTACATCTGAGCCACCTCATAGACTAGAACATTCAAATCTTCCTGAAATCCAGTGATAATGTTTTGGGGACGAGGACCAAGGAGCATAACATTTAAAACAAAACTGTGCTTATGGAAGTCTTTTTGCTAGCAATGTAGCAGTTGTTGCACCCAAATATTTCTGTAGACATAAAGGCATCGAGTCATGGTGAATAGGCCTGCCCTGAAAATGGGTCATTTGGCTTTGACATGATCCCTGCAGTTTTATGTGATATTGGCATCTGTTTTTGACAACTTGCGATTGATGGAAACTGTTTGGTTAGTCAGTGTGAGGTGGGTTCATGTGACCAGTTCAAGGTCAACCAATAGCATTGCAGCAAGAAAATCATGACTCAGCAGGTTTGGCAATGATTGGGTATACCCTCTCATTCTATCACGAGTCAATGCCTTTCAGGGTTAGATAAAGATCTCTAGTTATTGTGGTTTAGGGAAAAGGTGAACACAATTTCTCCTCTTTATTGCTGTTGAATTTTCAGATGTTCATAGAGATTTGATGATCCAATAATATCAAATGTATACATTGCCACTAGTTGCTGATTGAAATTTTAATTTGGGTTTAACATTTTTCCTCTCCTGCCTATCCTCAAATATATTTTTATTGCATTTTTTAGAATTTTCAATTTGAAACAATCATCTTTTCCTTTATTTGAATACATGCAGAATTTTGAAGTTTTTGCAAGGATTATACCCTGAAATTTCTAAAAAACATCTCAACCTCTCAATTTTTAATGTTTTTATGATAAATGTATATTTTCACATTTTTACCCTTTTTTATGTTTACCTCTAGGACTTTTTTGTATTCAGTTCTAATCAGAGGAGGCAAGGCAACTCCTATTGGCATTTGTGCACTTGCTTTTACTTTTTGTACAGTCAATGGCTACATTCAGATAAGAAGCATACAACTGAAGCAATTTGAAGACAAGTGGCAAAAAAAGCCATCTGTATTACTGGGCATCATTAGCTACCTCTGTGGCCTAGCCATCAATATGCATTCAGATTATATTCTAAGAAACCTCAGAGCACCTGGAGAAACTGGGTACAAGATCCCCAAGGGTAGGTAAACCTGATGTGCTTGATAACTTTTTAGAAATCTAGCAATGATTGGGTTGAATAAACAGGATAACCAATAAACCAGCAATATAAAATATCTTTGATCAAGCTTCTTTTTTTATAAAATACTATGTTAGCTTTTAGAAGATTGACAGATGCATTTACAAATAGCATAAAATTTCTGTGAATGAAATTTTCCTCTGGCTTTTCCTAATTTGTTCCCACAGTTCTCATACATCTGCAATTATTTCAGGTGGGATGTTTGCTTATGTCACTGCAGCAAACTATTTTGGTGAAGCTCTTGAATGGCTTGGTTTTTTCTTGGCAGTACAAACTCTGGCTGCAGCAGCATTCTCATTTTTCACTTTTGCTAACTTATTTCCCAGAGCTGTAATGCATCACAGGTTAGTTTTATTCATTCAATTCAATTCTGTTGATATTTGCATAAAATGTTGGTGTAATGGCTCTGAATAAATGTAAATTAAGGTGACGACAATAACCAGTATCAATTTATGTGATGTTTTCTTTTAAGGTTAAACTAAGTGGTTATCATTCCTTTACCCTTGTTTGATTAATATGTTTCTAAATGCGCATTTAATGCTTTAAGGAATTCCTCTATTTTTTGCTTAAAAAAGATAGGAGTTCTTGGCGAGTTATTGCTTGTCAACAATTATTTTCCATGAAAAACTACTTCTACTGTCAGTCCACTCAATTAAATAATCTTTAAAAGTTTTTTTTAAATCTTCAGCAATCCTCCAAGAAGTATGATTTATCTTTATTTGTTATACCAATTTTCAATTATCGAATTAGCCCCCTGGGGGCTTATTTATTTTTGATATTTTTGGATGGGGGCTTATACAAGGGGGGCTTATAAAATTATTGTAGACATTAACAAGACATTATTTAAAGACGTTGTTAATTTTAGTAGGAATTCTTTTACGAGCTTTTAATCAATAAAACACCATAGGCAACCTGAGGCGGTAAAAATCATCAAAGTGAGGGGTCCAATTTGAGCATTTACAGTAGCAGTGGGGGCTTATTCGAGGGGGGGGCTTATTGACAATTTGTAGTTTTAGGGTGGGGGCTTATTTAAAGGGGGGCTTTTTTGAGGGGGACAATTTGAGGATTTACGGTAATTATAGTTACGATTCCTAGAATTATTTTTTAATGTTAATAGAGGGTGTCTTTTACTATAACATTATTATCGTTTTGGGCAATTCTGTGTGTACCCTAAACAGTCTATGTTAAAGTTGTAAATGTTGGGAAGTTTACTGTAACTGGATGTTGGGAAAGTCTTTCATCAAATCATCAATAATGTCTTTTAACATTTGAAAAACAAGAATGAAGACAATGATGTGCTAAAATATTGTTAAAAGTTTGTACTGATTTAAGTTCATAGGAAATAAAGTAACTTCTTGGACAGCCAATTTTTATTACTATTTATCACTGACTGAAAAATTTTGAATTTTTTTCTAGGTGGTATCAACAGAAATATGAAGACTACCCAAAGAACCGAAAAATAATGATTCCATTTATTCTTTAAAGGGCATATGTCATGTTAGCAGTTTCCTAATACAACAAAAACATTAGGAGGATTTTGGTGTTTTGTAACTTTTTATTTCTGATTTCATGAATTTTTACTGTCATGAAAATTCAACCTTGATTCCATGCTTTGTACTGAACAAACAGTATATTTGTATTGCATTAGCCAATCAGTCTCACGACACATGCCCTTTAAATTAAGCCAAAATCATAGTAAATTGCATTAAAGAAGCACATTAAATGTGCACACATTTTTTGAAAATTTTTAAACTTGAAATACAACAAAAACATTAGGAGGATTTCGGTGTTTTGTAAATTTTTATTTCTGATTTCATGAATTTTTACTGTCATGAAAATTCAACCTTGATTCCATGCTTTGTACTGAACAAACAGTATATTTGTATTGCATTAGCCAATCAGTCTCACGACACATGCCCTTTAAATTAAGCCAAAATCATAGTAAATTGCATTAAAGAAGCACATTAAATGTGCACACATTTTTTGAAAATTTTTAAACTTGAAATACAACAAAAACATTAGGAGGATTTCGGTGTTTTGTAAATTTTTATTTCTGATTTCATGAATTTTTACTGTCATGAAAATTCAACCTTGATTCCATGCTTTGTACTGAACAAACAGTATATTTGTATTGCATTAGCCAATCAGTCTCACGACACATGCCCTTTAAATTAAGCCAAAATCATAGTAAATTGCATTAAAGAAGCACATTAAATGTGCACACATTTTTTGAAAATTTTTAAACTTGAAATAAGAGTTATTACTAGAAATAGCTCTTGCTAGTACTGCCCGCAAACAATTAGTTCCTTGATAATGATTGTTTTGAAAATGTAGGTCAGGATATTCGAAGAAGACACCATCTTGGGTTTTCACAATTCTATAAAAACAGCTGCTCTAGTTGATGCTAAACTATTCTTTTTATCAAGAATTTTTGGTGTTCAGTTTGCCTTTGATTTAAGTCCAACGCCCTTTTGAAAATCATGAAGTTTTTCGAGGGTTTGACATTTATTTTTCGATAATCACGAAAATCATAACTTTTGCTCGTACGGTCTCGAGTTTTTGGGAGAAAAGTGTGGCATTCGACTGGTTTTGATTCCCAAAACTTCGAATCAAAACTTCCATCCATTGCGGAGAACAGAGCTGTGATGCAGCACCGTTTTCGTGCCAAAAAACCGAAGGCCTTTAACAGAGTCTTGGCAGAGCATACCCTGGGTACCAGACTCAATATATAGTGAGTCTGGTACCCAGGGTAGGCAGAGCAACGCTCCGAAGATAATTCCCTTCCGCACAAAGAGGTGGCGGTTAACGACCTCGACAAAGCCGATTGATTGACAATGAAATTGATTGACAGTTGTCATGGCAGCAGAAAAGTGACAAAATCTGCTGAAAAAGTGCTGACAACATGAACTGAAGCTTCCATATGCTACTTATACGCGGGGCAGACTATAAGCCCTTCACTCGCGCGCTATCGCGCGCGAGTTGCGGGCAAAAATACCATAAGGAGATTAATGTAAAATTTGTTTAGCTTGTATTAGCCAATATTTGACAAAATAGACAAATATTATAGTAATAATATTCATTATAATAGATCTAGATGTAAAGACTGTCAGTTTATTAATTTATTTTGAACAATTCTCTCTAGTACTCTATCTTCTTATCATCATTGGCATTTAGCAATCTGCTTAAAGGTATTGAGTCATGATAAAAGGCAATAAAGTATACCCAAATGATTTTTGTGCCTCAATGCTATTGGTTGACCTGGAACTGGTCACATGAACTCACCTCGTGGTGATTAACAAAACAGTTTGCATCAATAGCAAGTTTTCAACAATGGGTGGCGATATCACATGAACCAACAGTGATAACGCTGAAACCAAATAACCCCCTATAGAAAGGTCTATTTACCATGACTCAATGCATTTAACTTTATGTTTTTCAAAGAATCAAGATTGAGCTAAGTTTCAAATTCATTCTTTGCCAATAGAATGAATTAAGTTGTCAAGTGATAAGCAAATTGTTTGTTTTAAATAAAATGGAGATTACATGAATTATAAAGAAACCATCAACAACAAAAGTTTTCATGAAACCATTGGAAATACAATGATAGACATTATCTACTGTGTTGAAAATAATAGCATCAAATCTTTAGTAATTGATCCAAAAGGACGTCTTATCAGTTACATCTTTTTTATGTACTAATAAAATCACTTTTTCAATCTACCCTGCCATTTACTGTGTTCAATCTGTGTTTGAGTAACAGTTATCCATAACCACAAGAAAAATAACAGGTCTAAAGTTAGATAGATAAGTCTCTTTAAATAGATATTTAAGTTTCTGCCACTTCTTTACTTTTTCATTTTATCCAATGATTTGAAGCATACTCAGAAAAGATAAGCAACATTTTACCAGAAAAGGCAAACAAATCTGAGAGACATAGCCACATGAATTTAATAACCTCTCTAATATTCTGAAATTCTCATTTGAAAATGTGATGCCAATTACTTCTAGAGTTGGAACTTCTAGACAACTATTTGACATGTGAGTAATTTAACAGTAACGGGTTTAGAGAATTTGGTTAGAATGAATTGGAATATTGTGAAGAGATAATGGGATAATAAAAGAGGAGCAACAACGAGGAAAATGGGTGGAAATCAAATGTCAAAGATCTTGGGAGAATTTGCAGACTTATGTACTAGTCTTTTTGAGAGACATGGTGCCCCATGCTATAGCTCTATGATTGCAATGGTATGGTAATCAATCATTCTCATGCTTCATTTTCAGGTGACTTGGACATAGAATTAAGGTGTGAAAATTTAACATTAGAAGAGGGATCTTACAACACCATTTAAGCACCCATATCATCTTGATTGCTTAAGCAATTCAGTCAGACTTGCCGGTGCAACTTGGAAACAGTAGTAAATAACCTTAGAGAAAAAAAACTGCCCAAGATATTTCTGGGCATTTATCTTTTGCCACAAAATTTCTAAAATTGGTCTTTTGCAAAAAATCAAAAGTTCAAGCCACCAAGATATATAATAAAGCTGTTTATCAGAGAATATATTATTTCTGTGAGTTTGAACTGAAAAATTAGCAAATATTTTTTTCCTTTAAGGTATATAGAACTAACTGTTATTGCAAAAGACATGGCCTACATGCATGGGGGCATCTTGACCCATTTCACTCTAAATGAATGCTACTGCATTTTAAAAGAATCAGGAACGTATATGGAAAATGGGGCAATTTTTATTGTTATCTGGTTATGCTTTAACCTGTATTTATCCCAACAGATAGTATGACAAAAACTGTCATGGAGACTGTGCAAAGTCTACTTTCGAGACATCCTTATTTTTTCTCACCCTTCTTCTTGTGCTTTCTATGCCAGCTTTTCCTGCTTCTGATCTAAGGGTTGCTTTTCTTTTTGGTGGAGAACCAAGTCTCTTGACCTTCTTAGGACTAACTTTATTGACGTTAGGACTATTTGATGTGCTTCTTGTATTTCTACTAAGTTTCTTTGGACTTGCAGATGTGCTTACTTTGCCTTTTTTCTTTTTTGGACTCTCTTCATTAGAGGACTGTCTCTGTGGTTGCTTGAGAAAAAGATTAAGAAAAACCTTGTGATTTAATTTTGAATGAGCCCAATCTTCTTTTCTATTGGAATAAAAGAACTCTACGAAATATATTGACCAGTAAATCTTGTCTTCCAGGAAAAATATATTTTTTTCTTCATTTGGAATGGTATTAGGAAAATGTTAGGCAAAACTTAGACAACTTTAAAAATTTCTGATTTTGTGACAAACCTTTGTCTCTGTTTGTTTCTTTCCTCTTGTCTTCTTTAAAACTACTGTTGGCTCTCCTTGCAAACTTGAATTTTCTTCATCAGCTTCTGACTTCCTTTTACCAACAGCACGCTAGAAAAGAGTCAGTTAGTTAAAAATTCATTATTAATACTCTGCGCCAAACTTAAATGTTGAAAGATAAACTGATATCAAACTGACATTTTCCCAGCTAAAATGATGCCTCTTAAATCAAGGCAAATCTTCTCAAATCAGTGAATACAAATGCCAGCACATTGGTGTAAATCATAAGTTCTATGGAAGGGTTAGCAGTGAATCAGTCCCAGACATTGTACTCTTTCCTATACAAACATAAATTTTTGCAAAACAACTACCAAAAATTTTGTAATCAATGTATGGAAATAAACAACAGCAATGCTCTTTGTGCAAGCTAGAAACAACACAAATGATATTTAGCTAAATCTTACAATACAAAGCCAATGAAAATATTCTTACATTTCTAAAAAATCACCCAGAGGAAAGTAAAGAAGGTATAAATGATGAAAATGTCAAAGTTAAATAATTGCCTATCAGGAAATGCACTGTTGCATTAGCAAAAGAAAAGATAAAATAAAAATGCAGATCAGCATTCAATTTTGAACAGAAGATGGAATCTATTGAATTCTATTGCTCAAAGAATTGTTTAAATATTACAAGGAAATTTTGTTCCTCAAAACAGCCAAGAGAAAAAACATTTCAAAGCTCCCCATATATCTGTTGCAGCCATTATTCCCACTTAATTATAACAAACTGGATAAGATAAATCTTGATTGGTTGTATTTGTGAGAATTTATAAACTATCTGTTTAGTTTAATGATATATAATGTTAACAATGAAGCAATATTGTTTTGTTTTAATAATTAAATTGTACTTTTCCCTCAAAAAAGGAAGATTTCTGTAAATTCTCTTCTTGTTTTTTTCAGACGAACCCTATTTTTGCAAAGGTGGTTAAAAGCATGCATCAATAATACAGCAATGGCGCTGGTGAGGGCAATACATCCCTTATTCTGATCCTGGCTTTTTTATTCTGATATATCTTACACCCATATGTTTGCCCCAGTGGTGGACACCTGGGGGATGAGGAGGTGGTCACCCCAACCCCCCAATATTTTGGATCACAATGCTTTTTTGCTCAAAAACAATGAGAAAATGTGACATCATCTTATCAAAACAAAAGGCATGCCCCCCCCCAATATTTGACCAAGTGTCCACCCCTGGTTTCGCCCTCTACAATACATCAGCTTCCTTATGAAAATCTGCCTCATTGCAATTTTGATTAGAATACCTTTTTCGTGCTTCCATTGGCAACTTTGAGATCAGGTGCTTTTTTCTCAGTGGAAGATTTTGCAAAATAAACGGATTTTCCATCATCGGCATGCCCAATGTTTTTCAAAGCATCACAAAACCATTTCTTTATTTTTGCATAGTCAGGTTTCTCTGTATAATCAATCTTGTTTATATATTTGAAAAACTCTTCAAGTTGTGCTACAATAAAGGAAGAGATAAGGAAAGGAAACCCAGTATGTAACAAAACACAAGATACTTAGACTTGGGCAAATCAGCAACAGGAACTTTCGTTTTAGGCAATATCAATATGCAAATCTGGGAAATCAAACCTGGTACTCCCGAAGATCCCAGAATTTTATTCAAAGAGCGTGGGATGTCTTTCATAAAGCTAAAATAAATAGATAAAGCATCAGTGCTGGATGCATTATGATGTAGCCTACATTACAGTCCAATTTTTGTGGTTCAGTTGAACAGTAATTTCAATGATAAAACAGAAGCTAAAATTCAACTGACTGAACAAGGATATTTGGGGTTCAGGAGCAGCACTTGGAAAAAGTGCAGCAAGCAAGTGCAAAACTGCAATCAATAAATCTTATGCAAAAATTATGAGCAATATGATTATCCTCTGGTTCTTGCATACCAGTCCTAAAATAGCATACAGAGGCAAAATAAAGTAGGATCTGATTACCGTCTTTTTCATCCGTCGATTCTAAAAGACTGAACACTCTAAGAACAGGCTGAACACCCCATGAACACCCCAAGAACACCCTAAGAACAAGCTACTAAGCGGCTGAACACCCTTTAAAACATATCAAAATCGGCATATCATTCGAAAAATAATTTGGTAAGTCAATCGAAATTAATCTTGGGGCGGGAAAGGGCCTGATAAGTCCAATGCTGTTGGTGTTGTTACAACCAACTGATGTTTTGCGCGCCAAAAGTGTGAACGGGGGTTTGTAGACGCGGAGCAAATTCGAGTTTGACTCCCTTTGTGCATTCAAGCAATTTCCCGTTGTTTTCAAATCTTTCACATCCAGTGACAATGTCACTTGACTACCTATTGTCCTCCAAACAATTGTTCTTCCCATCCGCTAATTTGCCCAAATGGTCACGGCATAGAATAGAAATTAACTATGATGTGGTCACGATATGCTAGTGCACGCTAGCTAGTTAGTGCAATCAGAAGGAGACACACACCTCCTCTCTTGTTGTGTTGTCATTCTCCAGGCAGTGACGTCACCAGCTGGTGCACTCGCAGGCACAATTCCTGGATAGGATTTTTATAAGGAATTTTTGTCAAATGAAACAGAAAATGCACAGTGTAGGACTTGTTAGTCGTCGGTTAAAGCACAATTTTAAGGGCTTTTGTCGGAAAATTTGCTTGTTTTTGTCGGTGTTGCGGTTCCTCTCAGCTCCCTAGGCAACTATATATTGTAAAAATATTAATTATATGGACTGTAAATAACTATATAATTATCTTATTGTTACAAATTTCTAACTAAGTTTCTGAATATAAAATGAATTGGAACTTGAATTTTGTTGCCAGGAACCATGGTAGCAGACGGGCTATAGGGGCTTTAGCCACACAACAATTTACAAACCCCCGCTCACACATTTGGCGCGCAAAACAACCGTTGGTTGTAACAACACCAACAGCATTGGACTTATCAGGCCCTTTCCTGCCCCAAAATTAATTTTGATTGATTGACCAAATTATTTTTCGAGAAATATGCCGATTTTGATATGTTTTAAAGGGCGTTCAGCCGCTTAATAGCTTGTTCTTAGGGTGTTCTTGGGGTGTTCATGGGGTGTTCAGACGCTTTTTCATCATATCAAATTGCGGTGTGGTATACAACATTATGCTGGTATCCTAATCTTGATCATTTAGCCTATTTTGTGCCTTTAAGCACAACTCTAAATCACCTACTTAATCCAAATCCTTGTTGCATAAACAGATTTTGAATGCGTTACAAATCAAAGCCCTTATAGAAAAATATGAATTACTGATACTGATACATAAACACTTACTTGTTTTTTTCTTGCATAACAAAATCCTTGTTATTTAGATTTGATTCCCAAGGCAAAGTACCAATAATCCACTGCAACATGCAATACCCCAGAATTTCCAGGTCTCCTCTTCGAGATGGAGCTGAGAAATCAAGGAAATTTTCATCCTCGGCAAATACAAAAATTTTGAGAAGATAAATACTTGAAAATAGCAAGCCTGTTACCAGGTCTACAGTATTTCACTATTTTAGTAATTCTTATTCTTCTGAAAACCATGAGTCTATGAAATTTTTACCATATAAACCAACATGCTAAAGCTTTGTATGCTCCAGCATGCTGCTATCTGTTACAAATCAATGTGTCAAACTTGGTATTTTTCGGGACTTTCATTCATCAAACATGATCAGGACTATGAGAAAGAATTTCAATTTTACCAAGTCCTCTGTGTGCATCACGGCTGGTGTACTCAACAGTACCATCATGCTTGCGTTTGGGATCTTCCTTGAAAGGTACATGTTTGCCGTTTGGGCAGTACCTGAATGCTAAGCCATAGTCAACTAGAAAGACCTAAAAAATAAAAGTTATTTTCTAGAATAAACTTGCCAGGTACCTTCAAGGTCATGAAAAGAATCATTGATAGAGGAGCTTAAATTAAAGGTTGGCTGAAAATATTTAAGCTACAATATGGTTCAACAAAGAAAGTTGTTAATAAATCGCAGAATGTAAAGTGACCAGAAATGATAACCCTGGATGAAAAAGCACATAGAAGTACATGTTACAAAGGACTAAAAGCAGGGGTGTCCAACTTATCTTGTCCAACTAAATATGCCCAATATCGGAAAGTATGCCTAATAATGAATCAAAAATGTTTTCAGGGGGATGGCACTCCACAGAAATAGCTCAAGGGCCAAATTACTAAAAAAATTGTTGACTTAATACAGGCCACAGAATATGCCCTAGCGAGCCTCATCTGGCCTGGAGGTCGTATGCTGGACACCCCTGACTTGCAACTTTTACAAAAAGTCATGCATTTTGTAATGGATTAAATAAGCAGCAAATTTATTTGCTTATGTGTAACTTCTGTTTAGATCATAAGCATTACCAGTTGTGAATTTTTCTTCCCAAAGCCCACAAGCATATTTGAGGCTTTGATATCGGCATGCACATAATCCTGTTCGTGCAGGTATTCTAGTGCATCAATCTATGAAAAAATCGTAAATATGAAAGAATCAAGCACAAAAATTATAAACACAATCCTATTTATAAAGAGAATTAAATATTTAACACACATAAAAGATCATATGAAAGAATCACAAATGCCATTAATTATAAAATCTGATAGACTAATTAGCCAACAGCAATATCGCATCTAAATATGCTTTCATAGTCGAAAGCTTAATCCAAGTGCATATCTAATCTATAAACAATAGAGTTCTTGAGTGATTATGTTACAAAAATCTAGTTTTAAAATTTTTAAACCTTGATTCCATTACCTGATAGAGCATCAAGAAATACTTCTAAATGTGTGAAATCAGTCAGATGTGTGACAAATATGAGATATGGCCACATGTGTATTCATAAGCAAACTTCAAATCTTTCATTGGCCACACCTCACCTGGTTTTAGACATATTTGACTGCTTTGCAATATTTGGAAGCATTTCATGGTTTTCTTTTAAGCTATGTGGTTAAAATTCAAAAATTCTAAAAATAGTTTTTTGCAACCTTACACTTAAGAACTCTATTAAAACATGCGAAGGAAATGTTATGGCGAATGACACTTCATTGGAAATACTACACCAACGAGCATTTTCACGATTACCTGGTCATTTGAGAAGGATACAAATTAACCTGTACATAAAAAGAAATTGCCTGGCAAGCAACACACACTTGGATTTGCCTTGCAAGTTTATGTGTCAGTGCCACTCTAGCTATGTAGGAAGCATAACCCAAAGATTAGGGAAAAGAATAAAACTGCATTGTCCAAATAGCTAGAGCAAGTTGAATTAGTTGTAAGATAATTTTCAGCTTGAAAAAATGCTGAAAATGGCTTAAAACAACATTGAATAAAAAGACCAAATTCTCTGTGATACACTGCTTCACACAAGATTCTTAATGGCATTGGAAGAGCTTTAACTTTCCACAAAATACAAGGCTATTGAGAATCATCTTGGTACTCAGACACCTGAATGTGATCTTGCCAATGTTTTTTTCCGAAACTGTCATGTGGTGTTTGGAAATACTCTCCCACATTGTTTGATTGAAGTTTAGCATAAATCACTTATCAAATTAGGGTTAGGGTTAGGGATAAACCTGGTTCTGATAACCAAGGTATGAATTAACCAAGGTGCAGATTACCAATGTTTGAATAACAGAGGTTTGCATAAACTGAGGTTTGGATAAATGAGGTAAAGATAACCTTGGTTAGGATAACTGGGGTTCAGGTAAACGAGGTACAAAAAACCAAGATATAGGTTTGCATAATCCAAATTTAGATAAAGAGGTACAGAAAACCAAGGTTTGGATGAAAATATATTCTGTGTATCTCTCTAGTGATAAAAAATGGGGTAAATTTAAAACAATTAAGTAACACTAAGTCTTACCATCCTTAATCCAAGACTGAAAACTGTTTGTAGTGGAAATTTCTTTGACGACTCAAGAAATAATTTTTCAACATCCTGGCCAAACCTATCCATGATCATAAATCTATACTTGCAGTCTCCAATCTCAAATGATCCAGAGCCAATGTATGTGGGCACTCCAAGATGTACCAACTTGTGAGATTTCATCCAAGAAGAAACTGAAATGTTTGACAGCAATGATTATCTAATGACTTCTCTGTCATAAAACAACTAAACAATAATATGCATGTATTATATACATATAAACAGTTCATAGTACAGTCTTCATCAGTTATCACTGTGGAGGTTTCCATTAATTAAATGATGGACAATATACATAATTTGGTCACTGACTTAACAACACATGATAAAACCTTGTCTGATCTAATTTCTAGGACTCAGTGTAGTAGTGTACATTACTTACTCATCTCTTGCTTGGCTGCACGCTGATAAAATGCCAGTTCAACAAAAAGCGGACCATTTGAATGTGGCTCCTACAAAAAAACAAGATACTAGATATAATTCATCAACTAGATATAAACTTTTTACAGCTCAAGCAAAATTCTTCAGATCCCCTTCAATGTAAACAAGCTTTTACTAGTTGTAGATGTTGGCATATAATGGGGGCAATCTTTTCCCAAAGTAGAGAAGAGTTATAACCCTAAAATGATAGGAAAAACAGGCCTTCCCGGGAAGGCATGCAATCGCACCAGCATGTGCTGGTACACGCCTCCCCACACCAAGGAGTGTGTTTAATCGCTTGCCTATTTTTGTAATCTATGTATTTTTAACCAAAGCAATGGAAACTTATAAGGTGACAGAAAAACAAGAAAATGCTTTTTGCTTTTTATTTTTATGTGTCTTAAATGTCAACATAATAATTTTGAAGAGTTGTTGTGACAACAGTTTAATGCAATCAAACACAGATCAAATGATAGTAGCACCAGGGCTAGAAGTAGTCCCGTAAATTTCATTCTTACATCTAAGGCTGCAGAAACTATTATAATACAACAATTTGCAATCATCTTCAAGCCCAGTGCTTGTAAAAACCAAGTCGCATTTTTATCATAGACTTGTTTCTAAAATGTACAATATGTTTCTAAAATACCATAGGTCGAATTTTTATGCAAAAGGCTTCCAGTCTAGACAAGACTTGTTCTGTTTTTCTTCTAATCTACAATCATAAACTTGGTGTCTTCAGAAAGAAAAGTAAAGGGGCCACAAAGGAGCTTGCCATATTCTTGAAACGGGGCAACAATTACATTATAGGCTATTACTATTTAAGCCCAGGACAATAAGCAATATGTAACAAAGATTTAGTGCAAGTTGTGAGTGAAATATCAGATCATCAGGCATCTATCATTCTAAGGAGCTGCAGTTTTTATGTGAAAGCCTTTGCTGAAGGCCCATGCTGGAAAGCTCGCTTTCTGTACACTATTGGTTTTACGCCATTGATTCCAGTATACAGTTCTTACCGCCAGCTAGGTTAAACAACCCTCCCTAGAGTGCTTGGTAAGAAAGCAAATCGGAGACATTTCATCATTACCTTACTGGTCTAACCGGTGAACATGATGGAAGATTTGTGCCAACGTAAGAGATGTTTAGGACAAACTGCGTTGTATTCATAAGACAGGTTTGAATGGCGTTAGTTGCTCTTGGAGCCACAAGATCTGTGTTAAACTTTATCAAAGGCTTGATAACTCATTACTTACCTCTCTTGTCATTAAATTAGCAAATATAATTGGTTATTAAAGGTTTCCGCGTTTTCGATTTTCACCCTCGTTCGAAATCGAAAACGTGGAAAACGCATAATTCTCATTTCTTTAAAAATAAGGTCTTATATTTCAATTCTTGAAAGAACTCTGTTGCTTTGTTTATGTATTTCAATTCCAGAAGCTTCAAGCAAAATTTCACTTTTCCACGTGCTCCGCGTTTTCCGCGTGTTCCGCGTTTTCCGCGTGTTCCGCGTTTTCCGCGTGTTCCGCGTTTTCGACCTGGCCGAACGCTAGCTCTCTGGATTCAAAGAGAGGGAAATCTGTAATAGAATTGTTCTGTTTCAAGCGTTTGCATTGAAAAGTTTCGTACCGTTTTCAAATCATGCCAATTTCAAATTGTGCCATTTCACATCGTGCTGTTTTTGAACTGTCCCATTTTCAAATCATCCCATTTTCAAAACACTTTTCATATCTCTTTTGATGAGACATGATTGAAAGTTGGGGCCAAAATACTAACATTTTTCAAGGGTTTCATGAAGAATGCCAACATGGTTGGTAGCAAGAGGGATTGCCAGGTACTGCATCTAAAATATTTTCAGCATCAAATTTAGTAAAGATCCCTGCCAATATTCATAAGCTTTCCTTTATCATTATGCCACCAGATATATTTATTGTTAAAGTTGTGTGATAAGTGAGGAAATGACTTAAGAATGTGGGTTTTTTTAAGTTTCCATATACTATGTAATCAAACCTTTATAGAAATATAACAAAACATCAATAGCACTCCATCACATGCCTAAAACAGTCTAGGGGTGCAAAATGCCACACCCATGCTAATTTATTCCCAAAAGGCCTGAAAACATTGTTTTAAACAAGGGATTTTCCAAGAACTAAACAATTTTGAAGCTTATTAGCTAGAGATCACTCTTTACTTTTCAGGCAATTGTATGGTGAGCTTTGGGCAAAGCAAAATCTTAGTCAGAATATGAGAAAATCAAAAAGTTTTTGTACTAGAGGAAATTTCATCTGTTACAGTCATTAATAACACCACCCTTTCATCAGCCCATCCCTTGTCGTTGTCACCTTGGCTTGAACTCTTGGCACCCCTACTCAATCCTCAAAGACTGGGTTTCCTAACCCTTTCTTAAACCCTTTTTTAATAAGGGCAACTAGCTTGTGTATAACTTGACTGTGATATATTGGACAGTAGGTAAAATGCTTCACCAACAACAGTTTTCCTTATATGTGCTGAAACTTTTATCATCTAAAAGCATAACAATCACAAAAAATTGCATGTTGACTAAAATTCTGGCCCTTAATCCCAAACTAAAGATAGTTTAACACCCAATGATTGAATTGACTTGACAAAAAATTAAAGCCAACAGTGGCAGGAAAAAGATCATCAACAGTTCATGAACAGATAAAATTCAATCAACATTCTCTCAAATATGTAGTAAACTAATATTTGCAAGCTCAAAATTTTTTTTATAGAAATACACTTACCATTTTGATAACATAGGCTGCACTGTCAGTTACTTCACTGCTTATCTTATCAGAGCCTAAAATTATCAGAAAAACCATCAAAAAAGACAAAGACAAACCCCTTCAATGCTCAGGCAACCAAAATTGAAGCTAACTAACTTGCAATCTTGATTCCTGCTCACAAAAGATAAAAATAGTTTGAAGCTTTATTGAATAAAGTGGCTTATTGAATTAAAGAGCTCAATCAAAGTACTTAGCTTTTCCCCATTTATGTCCTGCTTAAGCCTGGTTTTCATTAGAGTCATAAGGGTTGTAAGGATTGTAAGAAACATAATTTTAAGATTTTATGAGGCTCATGATCAAGTGAAAAAACCAAGAATCACAACCGTAAAATTATTAGCACTTGAAATTTTCTCTTACAATGCGTGACATTAGGATTGAAAGATAAAAAACTTTTTCATCCTTATGATCCTTATGACCAGATGTAAATCATTGCTGTTTAACCATCATAATGACCTTTTTTAAAGAAGTCAAACAAATAAACCACTTTAATCATACCAAGATAGAGATATCCAAAGACTCCTTGGCCAATTTAAGGGCCTAATCTCCATTGATTTTTTCCCAATTCAGTCAGAATTTGGCCAGGTGAAAGTGGCTTCGCCATCCTTTTAGCTGCTTGTTTTTTTAGGGGAATTTTTTTATTTTTCATTTTTTAGGTATAAACCTTGACCATTATATCGTATTTTCCAATGGCCTCCAATGTGAGACGGGCTTAAGTATTTGCCGTATATGTATATGTTGTTACATTGTACTATTGATGTTTTATTTTAATCTAGTATATGTATATGCAGTGTTAAAGTTTTATTTTTAGTTATATTTAGATACATGTCATATCCCAGGGGGCAGTCACGTTATATTGCTCCTCCTGGGTTCCGTCCTTGTATTGTAGTTTAGTAGTTTGTATGTACTGTTTTAGGTAATTTGCTATTGTAAGTTTTCATACTGAATAGAAAAAAAAACCAGATGTTCCTTTGTTTTGGATGTTCCTTTGTTTTGAGAATTAAGTGACTAAATTCCCTGATTTTTAGTTGCTGGCAACAAGCATTGCTCCTTCTCTCGATGGCCTTAAGGCAAGATCATATATCGCAGTCCAGCTGCTTGTTTGACAAGTCTTCGAAAGACTACCAGTTGGCAAAAACACCTTGCTCAGATCTCCCTGCTCAGAATCCAAAATCCTTATTATCCTTATGACTCTGGTGAAAACCAGGCTTTAATGTTGATGCCTTAAATCTGTTATGATACAATGCATGATGAAAACTTCAAATTATATTTTTATTTTTAACTTGTGCACCATCTTGGAGTAGTTTTAAACAATTAAAAAGGAGGTTCTTGAAAATATTTTTAGGGCCATTCCAGACCCATTAACGCCAAGCTTATGACAAAATTATTTTCCCTGCCACATCCGCCGCTGCCAACAAGCCAAGTAAATTATGAAGTCCTCTCCTGATATCTCAAGTGTAAGTTACACGGATTCCAACCTTGGTCGGGATCATGTAAACATCTTGAACGGAGCCTAAAGAAAATCATAATGCTACTGCGTTGATTTATAACGAGATCTTTCAAAATCATCGCTGCTTAACCATCATAACAACTGAAGCTTTTTTTAAAAAAGTCAAGCAAATAAACCACTTTAATCATACCGAGATAGAGATATCCAAAGCCTCCTTGACCAATTAGAGGGCCTAATCTCCATTGATTTTTTCGCAAGTCGGTCAAAATTTGGCCAGGTGGAAGTGGCTTCGCCATCCCTTTTGGTACCCGTTTTCCCGGGGGCATCTTCTTTTTAGGCTGAATCTTTTCTCTTTATGATGCCTATCTGCTTGCCTCTATTGATTATAGACGACTTTTTCCATTTTGTCTTGTTACACCTTTTCGTTATATGTTCAGTTTTCAGTTATGTTAAAGTAGGCCCCTGAATGACAAAATTTTGGCGCCAAAACAATACAGTGATGTTGTTGTTCCTGTTCCTGTCGCTTTCTTCCTTTTTTACAGGGTTTTGGCCTAAGCAGTTTCAAAGTTCAGGTGGGTTAGTTGTATTATCTTTTCTCGTTGCAATTTTAAAGTTTTATGTTACTTTAACGGTCATATCTCGCTTTGCATCCATTTTAACACATAGCTTGTCAAGAAGAAGACCAGGTCCGAGGTTGGTTGTTCTGCAAATTGCCAAGAAAAGGTCCATCGAATTATATAGGCCTGACGATTCAGACGATTCGCACTTGCTCTCATATCAATCTTTCCTATTTGACCCCTAGCGCTGCCAACGCTGCTCCATGCTATAAATGTGCACATTTGAGTCTAGACCAAATTTCCCAGTGGTTCTTGAGTGTGACTATATGTTTTAATCTGTTTACATTTTCCCCTGTTAGGGAAATTCAATGATTGAAAGTTGAAACTTATGCTTAACTACAACTACCATCAGTTGCTTTTTTCAAATTTCCCACAGGTTTGGCAAGAAGAGGAATAATTTGAGAAAGAATGTTTGAAAAGGCCAAAAACATGATCATCCTAAAGAGTGATCTCAACAAGAAGTGCTGCCAAAAGGGGAGGGGGGAGAAGGCAAATTGAGCCAGGGCCTTGAGGTTCCAGACTGTAAAGTATTATTTCTTTGCTGGGAACACCAAAACAATAAATTCAATATTTGCAGATAATGAACATTTCCTGTCAAAGAGTGTGCAGAGTTTGTAGCAAAGACTTTTGATGAGACCTTCTTTTCTTTGTTTTTTTCTTGTTATCAGAAGTCAGATGTTTAAAAAGTAGAATATTCGTGGAGAACATGGCCAGAAAAACAAATAATGTGCTTGAGTGCCCACTAGGTATATATGTGCACCTTAAGCATGCACTTCAATTGTGGTCCTAGGTAATAAGCTTTGTGTGCAAATGGTTTCATGAAAATCTGACATGAGTAAAGAGATGGGCCAGATACGAGCCCCTTGCTCATAGCTCCTTTGTGTTGATTCTTCATTTGCTATAATTCCAACATCTTAGACTGTCTTAGACTGACTGCCAGCTGTGCAGTGGTTTTTCTAAAATATACTTTGAATGTACATTTGCAATACTCTGCAATCTAGAAGCCAATTTTGTAAAAGAATCTGTTATTTCTATAGGCCAAAACATTTATATACTTTGTAAGCAGTAAATAATTGTAATTCTAGCTTTAACCCTTCATTTTAGAATTCTATTACCATGGCATCATCTACAACACAAAAACATAAAAACTTTGTGTGTGAGCCCATGGGAGAGAAGGAAGTTACTGATCTAGCAGGTATTGGCCCAGTTCTTGGAGGGAAACTGAAGGAAAAAGGCTTTGACAAGGCATATGTTGTGTTTGGGCAATTTTTGCTTTTGAAGAAAGATCAGGAGCTATTTACAGAATGGTTGAAAGATGAATGCGGAGCAAATGCCAAACAAGGAAGAGATTGCTACAACTGCTTGAATGATTGGTCTAATGCATTCTTATAGAAACTGATGAAATATAGAAACAACAATTAGACTTCTCTTTCAACTTTGTGAAAAGTTCAAAGATGAGATAAGCAATATTCAGACAGCTGATTATAGACCTTGGACGAGAAATTTTAGTATTCAGAATGGTGACCAAAGAACAGCAAATATTTATTGATCACTGAAAGACAAAATAGATTCCAAGTTAATTTTACCACACTTTTTGCCTATTTGTTTTGGTGTAGTATCATCTTTTTTTAATATTTGTTATCAAGCAGTTAAAATGAATGGAAATGTTTTCTTAATTTAATGGCATGATTTATTTTTTTAAACAGTTTTTGGGAGTTGTTTCCTTCTTAAGACTTGGTAAAAAAGATATTAGTCGACAAAGGCCATGCAAAACATTGAATTGGCAAATTTATGATGATGTTCCCACATGGGTTGTGTTTAGGGCCTTTTCTTTTCGTTCTGTATACAAAAAGTCCCTATCAATTTTCTGCCCCAAGATGTATGCAGATGACACAAGTATTTCCACTAACAGTGAAGATCACCTACTACTTTTAGAAGACCTAATAAAGGAACTAGAGGGGATCGTGGACTGGCTAAGAAAGAATAAACTAAGCCTAAACGTAGCAAAGAGTGAATGTTTTTTTGTAATAGCAAACAGCTAGATAGCAAACAGCAAATAATAAATATTTTGACATATTCAGATATTCTTATGTTTATTTGGCTTTAAATTCTTTCCTATAAAAACATAGCAATTGGATAAACATAGAAAATTTCCAACAAGACCAGAGGTTTCTCGACAAAATAGCAGTCTAGCTCTACAGGGTTTTTTTTGCCCCTCTCTGACCCCCTCTATCTTAGCCACTGCCGCCAGAGCAGTTTACCCAGCATAGCTATTTTAGCAACCAAAATACCCACCAGAGCAGCCATCATTTTCAAAAATTCTTGGGGGTGCATTCCCCATACCCCCTTAGGCACGCTTTACTATTTATGTGTGAATGAAGAAAAGGTCACTGAAGCAGGCGGCTCGACGGGCACCAAGAAGTTCTTGCAGCAAAAAAGTCGATAAAAATGTAGCAAATAGAAGACACCGCAATACGCCAAGAATAAACAACAATAAATACACGTAAATCAGTGAAGGCTAATATTTTCGCTTCATCAGAGCAAAAAACACACAACCTACATACAGGGCTTCATCAGAGGAAAAAAGGTCATCGCTTTTTTATTATAATTCAAAATCAATGATATAAAATTAGTTGTTGATATAGGACTATTCTTTTGGCTATTGGGCATATTTTTAAAGCTCAATTTCTTATTTAGGTTGATGCCTGTTTGCTTCTACTCATCAGCAAGGGTGTTGCAAACAAAGGGTATAGGGTTTTGGGTGTCCCACCCCCAAAAGTAGTTTTATAGGAATTTTCAGGGCAAATCGGTTCAATGGAAGAAAGATTTTTGGTATTTCAGTCTTCAAAGGTCAATAAAGAATCAGGCAACGGTTGACGCTCCGTTGGTTACATATGATATTCAGCAATAGATTGACCATGAGGGGGGTGTAGGGGGTACGATACCTCCCAATACTTTTGTGCCCTTGCGTAAATTTGGTTTTGATTCGCTCACAACCGTTTTTGGTGGTCTGTAAGTTACTTTGATCGAATAAATAGTCGAATTCAGCTTACTTTACTAAGTACTGTCACAGAATGGTAAGTTAAACGAAACAGCGGTATTAATACAACGCAATAACACGCGACGAGGAATGCGAGCAGGGGGTACATGCTACAGGTCAGTAGCGATAAAATAATGCCAAATTTTACTTTAGTTATCATTTGACCTTCTTTATCTTGAAGCGAGAAATTTAATTTCTAAAATTGGCCTTTCCATCATTTTCCAGTCGCCTGAAGGGGGTGACAGCAAATCAAATCAAACAACCCCCCTAAATCCTAAGAGTTGTTTCCTTCTTAAGACTTGGTAAAAAAGATATTAGTCGACAAAGGCCATGCAAAACATTGAATTGGCAAATTTATGATGATGTTCCAACATGGGTTGTGTTTAGGGCCTCTCCTTTTCGTTCTGTATACAAAAAGTCCCTATCAATTTTCTGCCCCAAGATGTATGCAGATGACACAAGTATTTCCACTAACAGTGAAGATCACCTACTACTTTTAGAAGACCTAATAAAGGAACTAGAGGGGATCGTGGACTGGCTAAGACAGAATAAACTAAGCCTAAACGTAGCAAAGAGTGAATGTTTTTTTGTAATAGCAAACAGCTAGATAGCAAACAGCAAAAAATAAATATTTTGACATATTCAGATATTCTAATGTTTATTTGGCTTTAAATTCTTTCCTATAAAAACATAGCAATTGGATAAACATAGAAAATTTCCAACAAGACCAGAGGTTTTTCGACAAAATAGCAGTCTAGCTCTACAGGGTTTTTTTTGCCCCTCTCTGACCCCCTCTATCTTAGCCACTGCCGCCAGAGCAGTTTACCCAGCATAGCTATTTTAGCAACCAAAATACCCACCAGAGCAGCCATCATTTTCAAAAATTCTTGGGGGTGCATTCCCCATACCCCCTTAGGCACGCTTTACTATTTATGTGTGAATGAAGAAAAGGTCACTGAAGCAGGCTGCTCAACGGGCACCAAAAAGTTCTTGCAGCGAAAAGTCGATAAAAATGTAGCAAATAGAAGACACCGCAATACGCCAAGAATAAACAACAATAAATACACGTAAATCAGTGAAGGCTAATATTTTCGCCCCTACATACAGGGCTTCATCAGAGCAAAAAAAGGTCATCGCTTTTTTATTATAATTCAAAATCAATGATATAAAATTAGTTGTTGATATACGACTATTCTTTTGGCTAAAGAATCAGATCAAGGTATCAAACTCTGGGCAATTTTGGATAAATCACAGATAGCACAGAATTCCTACCATTCTGATAAAAAGGTAAACCAGCTCTATTTTTATCATTGTTAATTCTTTGTTTTAAGGTTTGCTAATAAATTAAGACTGATAATGCTTACCAATCACTTACGAAAAAACATATAATCAGCTATTAGAAAAATAAAATTAGAGAAATTCTTGTTACAACAAACAAAGCTAAATTTGAATAAAATATCTTACATTATATGCTGCTGCAAGCTTTGCATTTATGGGCTTTATAAATATATACTTTGATTATCTAAAGAGAGGCTGAGCTTGTCAATTCTGGTCATGGTGTCTCTCGTACCTTTTAAGGAATTTAAGGAATATTGTAAGGAATTTTTTCTGCCAAAGTTAGCTTTATGAAGCTAGAACTTAGATGTGATATTGTTTTGTAGTCCTCCACGAAAGGAAAAGCTAGAAGCATTATCAATATATGCTGTTATAAGCCCCTCTCGTGAATTTAGCTTATGTTATTGTGCACATTTCTTTATCAAATCAACAGGCAATAGCTAATCGGAGACATCAACGGTTTTAGTTTCCGGCTCCATTAAATTTGAATGAGTTAAAGCATGAAGACTCTATCTAGCTGTTTTACAGAGCAATTGGGCATATTTTTAAAGCTCAATTTCTTATTTAGGTTGATGCCTGATTGCTTCTACTCATCAGCAAGGGTGTTGCGAACAAAGGGTATAGGGTTTTGGGTGTCCCACCCCCAAAAGTAGTTTTATAGGAATTTTCAGGGCAAATCCGTTCAATGGAAGAAAGATTTTTGGTATTTCAGTCTTCAAAGGTCAATAAAGAATCAGGCAACTGTTGACGCTCCGTTGGTTACATATGGTATTCAGCAATAGATTGACCATGAGGGGGGTGTAGGGGGTACGATACCTCCCAATACTTTTGTGCCCTTGCGTAAATTTGGTTTCGATTCGCTCACAACCATTTTTGGTCGTCTGTAACTTACTTTGATCGAAGAAATAGTCGAATTCAGCTTACTTTACTAAGTACTGTCACAGAATGGTAAGTTAAACGAAACAGCGGTATTAATACAACGCAATAACACGCGACGAGGAATGCGAGCAGGGGGTACATGCTACAGGTCAGTAGCGATAAAATAATGCCAAATTTTACTTTAGTTATCATTTGACCTTCTTTATCTTGAAGCGAGAAATTTAATTTCTAAAATTGGCCTTTCCATCATTTTCCAGTCGCCTGAAGGGGGTGACAGCAAATCAAATCAAACAACCCCCCTAAATCCTTGCCACTTAAATCCGTCCCTGGTGATAATCCCGCGGAGGATTTTAGATTTCTTGTTGGTACTAAATCGAAAATACCAGGCCTTATATTCATTTATCAATCAATACCAAATACAACTCTACAAAATTAAAACTACATTACAATTACTGTACAATTACTAATTTACAAGAGACCATACATACTACAGAGAATACACTCAGGGGCGTAACTTGGCCAATAGTTTTGGGGGGGTGAAAAGGGTTTCTGCCCTGCAAAACTGAGTGGTGCCCTGCAGACCTAGTAGCAACGGTTTGTCTATAGGTTACTAGTGAAAGCTTTACCAGTGTACACTGGTCTTTACCAAGGACAAACTTCTAAACAATAAAAACAAACTTGAAACTTCATTGCCTATGAAATTTCTATTTCTCTACGTGAGCGTAAATTGTTTTTTATATTCACTTCATTTAATGTTTGGTTTGCAAAATTAAGCTAATAAACAGCTAATTGGGGGGGGGGGTACATGATGTAGACAGCGCAACAAAATTTAGCCCAGTGGGGCTAAGAGTCGAGTTTAGTGAGGTAGGAGGACCCACCATGGTTGGGTCCGACGTGAAGAAATTTTTTGAAATTATACCTTGTAAAAGGGCTAAAAAGCATCTTTCAGACAAAAATTTAGCAAAATACTATTGTGCTAAAAGAACTGATTGTTTATTGAAAATATTATTGTTTATTGGGAAAAATAGGGAGGGGGATGTCATGCTAAAACTCTAGTGTAAGCGTTGGGGAAGGAAAGAAACGGCAACCTTTCGTTTCAGATTGCACGTAGTTGTGAATGACAGAGGAAGATGTTGTTTTGATTGGGAGAATTTTTTTTCCTGAACAGAAATGTGCAGTTTCTTGTATCAAGAAGGCCATATTTACACATCCAAAATTGAAACATTGCAATGAGACAGAAAATGATTTACTGAATTAATGCAAATAAAAGAAAAATATTAAAAAATACGTGAAAAAGTTAGCAATTAGATGAAACAAAATCGGTATCTTAACGATTTATTATGTTTTTTAGTTCATGCACTGATAAAAAGTAATAGAAAAAATGATAAAAAAATTCCTATCTTGACCAAAGTGAGGGACTTCAGCCCCTTATTCCTCCCCAGTGACGCCGTGCTTGTCATGAAAATAATTTACAACTTAAATTAATTTATATGGACTCAATCTTGCCCTCATAAACATGTGCATCAATCATTGCATCCATTGGCTTTGACTTTCGGTAAGGAATGCTTTCGCTTTGCTAATAACGGAGCTCTTCCTGACATACCTTTTCCGTTCTCTAAAATGCAATGTCAGGAAGGGAGGTTTATAACAA
The DNA here is from genome assembly GCF_013076305.1 of Rhopilema esculentum. The sequence goes on along the minus strand of NW_027018682.1, from coordinate 3,115,227 downwards.
ATATAATATTTCCATTTCAAAATTCGTGAACGGCCCTTTACGAACTTCAGAGGTGGCATTTCTGCGTGGCAACAAAGCTCTTCTTGGCGCCCTGCGAAATCTTCGATTGCCCTGCGTAATCGACTATTTTTTGGATTGGGGGGGTGTCACACCCCCCACACTCCCCGGTAGTTTCGCCCCTGAATACACTATCTAATTGTATTCAAGATTTATTGAAAGGAGAAGTTCTCTAAATAGGTAAACTAATCGAGACAGAGAGCCTCCTTGTTAATGCCGAAAATTGGTAAATTTCTACTTTTGCTACTGTTTTCTGTAGCATTTTCTGCAAGAGCTTCCTTTGTTATTTTGAAAGCATTACATTATACCACTGGCTAGGGGGGACAAGGGACATGAGCGTCCCTAAATCTTAAGCCTGGTTCCCACTTGGTCGTTTGGGTCGTTTGAGTCGTCAGAGTCGTTCCTGAAAGACACGAACGACCCAAAGAACACATTGGTTTCCACTTGGTCGTTTGAGTCTTTAGAGTCGTTTGTTGTTGATGCTGTTCATTGCTTCCACCATGCATCGCTCATTTAATTTTGGTGGCATGCGTGGAAGGAACGATGGTAGCATTTGATAAACAATAACTGATGTTGCAAAGTCAACTATTTCTACCTCTGGTGACTTTGTACAGACGACGATGTTAGATCACTAAATTTCAGTGCAATAGCTTGCCATGATTTGATATTTTTGTATTTATTTTTAAACTATTTCCAGTGATTGTTATAATGGCACTCGTATTTTTGAACTTCTTCCATAAAGCTTTCTGTGAAATATTCAGCTATCTTGTTCTTGTTCTTGTTCTAGTCAAACACGCAGTTACAAGAAAATCCCCTATTCTTGAAGAAAAAATTACTAAAGCGTGGGTCGTTTGAGTCGTTTGAGTCGTTTATCGGTTTCCACTTGCAAAAATCATTCATGCGTGGGTATTTTGGGTCGCGGAGATAGAATTTTTTCTATCTCTGCGACAACTGTCGTTTGAGTCTTTCGGGTATTTTGGGTCGTTGGCAGGTCCGTTTCCACTGTGTCTTTTCAGTCGTTTGGGTATTTTCCAACGACCCAAACGACCCAAACGACCAAGTGGGAACCAGGCTTTATCGCATTCAGTGCTTTTTTGGAGTTAAGAGTTTGGAATAATCCGCGGAATTAGATCGCTGATGTGATAGCTAACTTTTGCAAGATTACATCATTGAACCCCGTTTGCATCCCATGACATGCCAGACCAGAGTCATACGAGGTCACATCACATATCACATGACCGCATAGGCCTAGGATGACATAAAAAACGCATAGCGCAAAATTTTGATATTGTGAAAATACAGAAAGCAGTAAGATGCCATCGCAAACGTACAACGTCTCTGTACTTTCTCCGAAGCTAAGGCACGAAGAATTCATTTTGAGTGTTGCTGATACATTGAATTACTTGGAAAAGATATCAGATGACATCTTCTGCAGGATTTCCAAACGAGTCGAAGATTATCGGGATAAACTAAGTTCTATAAACAGAAGAACTGATTTGGCCCAGGCCAAAATCGACAAGTTAAAAAGTAGCAAGAAGGCTATTCAGGTTTTCTCAAGCGCAAAATATCCAGCTGCAGATGAGCTAGAGCCATACAAGTCAATTTTTAGTGGCAGTGGCAGTTGCGCAGAGATCGAAAGGGCGTCTGTGCCAATCAATTCAAGACATCGACCTGTTGATGGAAGGGTCATGAAAGAGCGATTATCGTATCATAGAATAAATGCCAGAAAACAGAGTGGGGAAGATCGTGGTGAGGGACTGGGAAAGCTCCCAAAAAACCTAGAGTCCGTGAGTTCACTGTTACTTTTCAACACTGCTGAAAATCCGTACAAGAAATATGTCATGTTAGATCCTTTATCTGGAGCAGTTACAAAGACAAGAACTGCGATAGAAGATGAAGAAAGTCAAATCGGAGAAGCCCCGAGTACAATCACAAATAAAGAGCAAATTGAGAGGGGAATAGCCGATAACTATTTATACATGCCAGGACTTGGAGAAGTACCGGAGATTGATGTACCAGCATACTTGCCCGATTTGCCAGGAGTTGCTGATAATCTTTCTTACAGGTAAATGAAGAGTATCATTCTGTTAAGATAAGTTTCTAGAATGGAAAAGTGATTATAGCGGGATGTCGTCAAAATATACTGTTTGGATCTTCGAATTTTGACCATTGAATCTAAAAAACACTGTGAATACCTCTAAATGTGCTAAATCAGTTAAACTTGTTTGGCTGAGATCATTTAAGTAAAAAAGGAAAAATCCAGGGAGATATCTGACATATGCTTTGGTAGGGTAAAATGGGGATCTCTGGTGATGATATTCTGATGGGAAAATGCAAACATTACCATTGTGTTGGGGCATGACCTAAGACTTCTTCAAACTGACTCATTACCAAACCATGATGTTTTCCATTCCAGTTCTCTAAGAAAAACCAAGCCTGGATTTTATTTGGTGTCCTTAGCAGGTCCATAATGTCCATGAAAAAGTCAGAATCAATATATAAATCAGAAAATAAGATTTTTGATGAAAATGCAGTTGGCAAAAATGAAAATAAGCAGTCTAAAATATATGCAATCTAGCTTAAACATTGTCAATATAGTATACTCAAGCATCAGCTATTGGAAAAGAGAACTGAAGTTTATATGATTAATGTTGCTTTGGCTCTGGACTGCAGAGTAAGGCAGTTTTCAACATGATCTCAGATGTGCAAGAGTAAATTTCAAGTGTGCAAGTGTGCACTTTGGTCTAAGTGTGCACTTTCATTGTGTTTATAGTTTATCCATAACTTTACTAGAAGATAAAGATATCAACAAGAAAATGGACATGATTTCTAGTTATTTTGAACCTATTAAACTAATGCAAGATTATGTCGAAATTGAGGAAACACGATTCTTCATTTTTCTATAAGTAATAGGACACACCCATGTTGTGCCAAGAACTCAAAATGCCACACCCTTTACCAGGTGTGCAGGGACGTTTTAGAAAAAATCTTTCGGGTGTGCACTTGCCATTCTCTACAGTCTGGCTTTGGCTTAGTTTTTAAAATTTAGAACCAAGACCCGTTTATTAGGAAATAGGTAAAATAGGGAATATAATAGGAAAAAAATTGTTTTTTCTTACAGCTATATTTTAAAAGATATCTACAAAATACATTCATCACTTGATAACTCTATTGAAGCAACATTTAATTGAATATATATATATATACATTACCTCTTATAGTACAGGCATGAAAGAATGCCTTGGGGACTATAAAATCTTTTTCTCTCAAATTACACAAGTTCTATATAGTTGAGTTTGGTTTCTTGTGTTTTAATAATCTAAAATTCAATTTAATTGAATTTTAATAACTTTAGCTGAAATTTTCTTAGCAGCTTCCAAGCTTTTTCTTAAGCCACTTTCAGCTAAATCCTGGTTTATAACTTAGGTCATGTTTACCAGGCATGGCACATGCTTGGTTTAACCATATAATTAATCCATATAAAGTGGACTTATACTTTATAAGTGAAGTTCACCGAAATTATACTTTGGTAATGGGTGTTGTGTATCCAGTTCTATTCCATTTGAAAACTACACTTTTTGCATACTTTTAATTTGGCAAAGTATTTGCCTATTTTAAAATATTAACACCCTCATGCAGTCCTGGTAATGCGAAATTTTGTTGGCATGCTGGTAATAGCACAACTTGAAAAGTTTAGGCCTGTAATGACGTGTGATCCATAAAATGGAGACCTTACGATTTTTATGAAGACCTGATAGCATTTTAAATGCCATGTATGTATTTGAAGGGTTGTGATACTCACTGTTAGGGAGTATCACTGTTTCATACAACCAAATAATTTTTAGGGAATTTGGAAGAAGTTTCTTGAAAATAAAATAATTAAGTAAAAAGCATACAAGTTTTTAGATCCAGTTGCCATCACTCCGTTTTCGTGTGAATAGATTTTTGAGTTCCATTAATATGCTCAAAAACGGAGTCATTCAATACCAAACCGGAGTCATTCAAAATGTGTACAAAGTGGAGTCATTCAAAAATGGAATCGTTTGAAAAAAGCATCGTTTTATTGGGAACAGCTTTCGAAAATAGAGTCATTCAATCTCATCGAAAAGGGCTCAATCAACGGATAATAGAACATATAAAAAACGAGTAATGGAAACACCCATGTTATCGGTTTGACCAAAACAGAATGGCTTGGGGTAATGTGTTCCAGAAAATACGAAAATGGAATGAGAAAAACGGAGACATATACGGAGTAATGGAAACCGAGTCTTAAAGAGTTATGAGGCCCCCGGAAATGCCATCAAGATAACGCGCAAAAAAGAAATTAAAAATTACTTTAAAGAAAATAAACAAGAAATTGAAAGAAACAAAAGAGAAGAAGAATAGTAATTCAAAAACATGGAACTGTGCATGCGATAAAAAAGCAGGCCTTGGCAGTTTTTTGCCTGTGTAGAGGCGTTCGCATGTGATCGCACGCCTAATATCACCAGGACTGCCCTCATGCCAAAAATAATCAAATCTGTAGCTCCCTGTGCAAAATGTGCATTTTTCATTCTCCCACAGTCGTGTAGCTCACTAAAGATGTAGGACAGTAGCGGCTGGCATGAAAATAAAATCGTACTAGACCAGGGGCGGACTGGCTGGTCGGGCTATTCGGGCGATCGCCCGAAGGGCCGGTCGGTTTGAGGGCCGGCTGATAAAAGTGCAAAAAAAAAAATTAGCTTAAAAAGTATACCCACGCGTTGATCTGTTTGCCTTGAATTTTCAGAGACACTTGAATGTTGAATTGTTGGAAAGAATAAATATACATCCAAGCACTCGAGAACCATTAAAATTACGAATTCATTATTGTCACCGCAGCCCAGACACACTTCTTCAGGAAACATGTTATTG